>OX101783.1:15947387-16519887 GCA_944452715.1 Ophion slaviceki | reverse complement strand
AGTGGAAAACGTAACTCATCACCGCCTAGCCACAAGCTAGTAAAGTGATGTTTTGAATCGCCATTAGCTAGCCGTCTTAGCGATTGACTACCCAGCCTTGTAACGCTTTGGTCCTCTAGTAACTGAATACAAAAAATTAAATAGTGACTAGATAGAAAGAAATATCCCAGGGCTGTATTATATTTCTGACCTAGCCATGACATAGTTTTTTCAGCTAGCGACTGGGAACAAAAAATTAGGTGGCGATTAGATAAAAAAAAATTTGCAGCTATATATTTATCTTTTCGTGATTTTTTTTCACATTATTTACATCATTGGACCCGTTTACGATATTCTTCGTCGTTCATTAATTAGGGTTATGATAGTTGCGCTGTAAATATATTAATGGTTCAATTTTAAATTATCTCAGACAAACGCTTACGCCGTAACGTGGTTTCGAACCCGGGACCTCTGGGTGATGAGTTGTGACGTTGTCCACTGAGCCAATTCTACTTGTTTAATTTCTGAATTTTCTAATCGTCTACATATGTTACACTACACAATGTCGGATTATTGAAAAATGGGTGGATTAACAAATGTAAATAACATTATCGAATCAATGACTCAATTGTGTTAGCATTGAGAGCGATAATCGCATAGAATTACATAACCTTAAACTGTATTTGTCCAATCATTTATTCCGGCCAGTGCGGCCACAGTTGGGAAGTGTTGGCTAGGTCATCGCGAGATACCGAATTGAGAATTTTATTCATTCGCAACGTCATCTGTAACTCAAGTTGCTTAACCAACCATGAGCCAATCGCTAGATGAAACTACACGTATTCACATAACCACACTTTGTCATTTGTGACCTCAAATCGGCTGGTCAGTGACTAGCCAAGGGGTGCACAGCAGCAGTTAGCTGGCTAGGTCATGGCGAGATACCTACTTGAGAATTTTTGCATTCGCAACGCCATCTGTAACTCAAGTTGCTTAGTCAGCCATGAGCCAATCGCTCGATAGAACTACACGTAGTCACATAACCACACTTTATCATTCGTGACCAAGCTCGGCTGGGCAGTGATTAGCCAAAGGGTGCACAGCCGCATAGCTGGCTAGGTCATGGCGAGATACCTACTTGCAAGTAGGTATCTCGCCATGAGAATGCTTGCATTCGCAACGCCATCTGTAACTCAAGTTGCTTAGCCAGCCATGAGCCAATCGCTCGATGGGACTACATGTAGTCACATAACCACACTTTGTAATTTGTGACCAAGATCGGCTGGGCAGTGACTAGACGAGGGCTGGGTAACAAAACATTCACAATATTACTAGCTCATAGCGAGCCAACTATTGGTCAGTTTGTATGAGCTCAATTGGGCGAGCCAGTTACTAGGTCGTAACTCAGAGAGGCTAGAACAATTTCTACTCGGGTATATTATAAAAAAAAGATCTGTGCAAAATTTCACCGCAGGTGACAGCTGTTCGGAAGTACAGCCGGAATTACTAGTGTCTCTTATGCCATATCTGTGCTCAAGATGCCAAAAGTACTCGGTAGCGTACTGGCAGCGCGCGTAGGATAGGCAAAAGGTAGGCAGTTAGGTTCTAGGTTCGATTCCGATTAGGCGAAATATTTTCTTCGAAATAAATCATTACAGGAGGTCAGGGGATGGCGAATAATAATAAAAAATCATCGAAGTAGAACTCTTATGTGCGTATTTTATTTTATTTTGTATTTATGAAATGTTTTATGCATTTAGTAGACGGGCATTGAGGCCTTGTACGTACACTTGAATAACACACCAAATAGGCATAAAGCAGGTTGTATCTTATAATATGGTACAAATCACTATAAACATCGTCGTAAATCACAGGCAACATTTTTAATCAATGTATATATATTTCAGTTCACTATTAGAACCTTGGGGAAGTACATTTTTGATGGTATCAGGGTATATCCATTTCATGAAAACCTACTATATTATATAGCATTGAAGAATAAACGTATGTTTGTAAGATTGGTCGTTGCGGTTAACATATGTGCATAATTCATGCAACTGAGAAATTATCAATAAGCAGTACTATACTTTTGGCAGTAACTATGGCTATAAAATATTATTGTCCCCTCAGGGAAATATGAAATAAAGTCAAAATATGGTTGAGCACACCATACATTTCTCTCAGTGTACCGTTCGCCGTTTAAATTATCTCAGCGTTTAAAGTGTTTTTACTTTTATGAAGAAAAAAAAAAACGAAAAAATGCATCTAAATTGAAATTTCATTTTCTTCGATCCATTTCATTCTATTCCTTTCTTTCTCGACCTTCCTTTTTACGATCGCTCGCATGGCTCGGGCGTCCAATAATGTTTTCCCTTTGTTTTTTAAATTCTTTTTTCATTTCCACGTTTTATTAAATTATACTCGGACGGTCTATCGTATTTTATTTATTTTCGGTATTCATTTATGTTTCTTACGAGTCGTTACTTGTTTTTTTGGCCTCTTTTTTGTCTTCGACACGTTCGCACGTGAGACTTTTTTCGTTCTAACGGGGAAAGCTCGCGGTCAATGAGATGGTGGGAAATGAGTCATTTAGCCGCATCAGCGAAAACGTATAACAGTATTTTCAGTCCTGATAAGAATTTCGTTAAGTGTAAAAGATACGGACGAGGGAAAAATAATTTTTCTCTTATTGTAAAGAATAAGAAAAAAATGATTATTTTTCCTTATTGTAAAAATTTAGGGAGAAACAAGGTATCCCATTTTCTCGTAAAACAATTTGAGTGAGAAGAACGATTTTTTACCGGTAAAAAGGGGGTAGAAAACAAATTATTGCTTTTCATTGTTAAAAATTAGGGGAAATGTGAAATGCTTGTTTTTTATTGTGAAAAAAAGGGGAAATGTAAAATACTCGTTTATTTATTATAAAAAATAGAAGAGAGAAAATGATGATTTCATAGCTGTCAAAAATAAGAGCGAAAATAAAATAAGTCTTCTTCTCCATTAAAAAAATGACGAAGAGGGTAATGATTCTTTTCGCACGGTAAAAAAAATCAAGGAAAACGGGGCAAAATTATTCTTTGATTTTCTTGTGCAAAAGGAAAGTGAAAAAATCATGCCATGCCGGCAATTTTTCAATCGTGAAAAAAAAGAATGAGGGAGAGAGAAATACGTGAATTCTGGATGGAATCCACTGTGCAATAATTTGGCTACTCTTGTATACAGTGTGTCCCGTGTATTCTCGTACGTGAGGTTTTCCACCAGACGGAGAAGTAGGTCGTCCAGAGTCATCGTTGCTGTTCAAGGTACGGAGCAGCTAGCAAACCCAATTTCCTCTCTCTCGCTCTCCCTCTCTTTCTCTCTTGGTCTTTTAAATCCTTTTCCATTTGTCCTCTTTTCTGCCTGGTTCCCTTATCTTCTTCTCTTCTCCACCCCCCCCCTCCTCTTCCACTATTGTAGCTCGACACGTCCATTTCATTAGCGCTTAATTAAATCCGCAACGTCGGATAGCTCGTATCACGACAAAGGGGGAAAGCGCGAGAGAGCCACTAAAGATATGGAAACTGCCCGCGAGCTATGGAGAGCCTGGCAATTAAAGCCGTCGAGAGATCCACCAAAGTGCGGAATTCTCAATTGCCACGAGTGCGCATGCCGTCAGAGACAAACACAATTGTCGACTACTGTCATGAAACAACCGGACTTTCATTATAACTAAGATTGCGAGATATTTGACCTTCATTTCCGAATGAAAAACGACATGGCATTGAATTCAGCCACCCCGCCCGCTTTTTCTAAATTCTTATCCCCAGCGGTGTATCTAACATTATTAGGTGACAGCTTTTGGATAATACTCCGAAGCTTTCTTCACGTCCCGCTTTTCCTCGGGGTTGATGATAAAAGGGACATCGGATACGCATTTGATTTCAAACCCTATCGCGATGGCCCCAACCGGCCACAATAGAGTCGTCGATCGGGACACATCTTGCGCATTTTACAAACCTAGACCTCAATGTGAAGTATTATTTATACGTATTTGTTACAATTTTTGTATATTTTTATACATATATACTATACAATTTATATATTTTGATTTTTAATTTTTATATTTGTTATATTTGATTTTATACAATTTTATGCAATTTTTATATATTTTTATAACAATATTTATTCATTGTTTATACAAACATACTATTGTACTAAAAACATACAGTGTATGCAGTATTAGTCAAAGTACGGAAAAGCCAATGGAAAGTAAACGGCAAGGTACGTATTTTGTTTTGTCCGATGTAGTGTGTGTGAGTTTATGGTGTGAGAGAAAAAGAGAAAGAGAAAGAGGGAGAGTTTAATCGAGAGAATACTTCCCTTCGATGAGATTGAAGTTTGCACCATTGAAATGCAATGAAAATGACTATTTTCCACGACTCCAATTTCTTTCGGCAAATCTTCGTAACGAAAGTCCCTCAATCATTTTTCACGTCGCTTATTCAGAGATCTAGAATTTGAATTTGCAATACATTTTTTTTGTAAAATAATCAAAATGAGGAAATCATTTTTTTAAAAGAATTTTCGTCGCAACGATTCAAATTTCGAGACCATCCCTTGGGCCTTCCACCACTGATGTACGCCTCATCCAAGTCCACATCTCCTGTATGCGTGAAGTACGTGGGTTGGGACAAAAAACACCGAAGGCAGGAAGAGGCTAAGCTAGCGAAACACTCCATACGTCCCTTTCATCGATTCGCTCACCCTCTGTCACACACACACATATATATTCGAGATAAAAAAAGTGGAGAACTTGTGTGTGATTTAAGCAGACAGCTTGGTGTTATTTGCGCTCGTATCAAATGACATCGAAGTTTGCATAGTTGGAATGCAACCATTTCTTTTTTTCATTCTTTTATCCCCTATTTTTTCATTGTCGAAAGGCTTTTTTGTGCAAATTACGGTCGTAGATTTCTACTAAGAATACGTTCGAACGTTTGAGTAATTTCCGTAGTCTAAATCGGCCAAGAAAACTTTTGAGCCACGGAAAAGAATTGACTTTCGTTGCATTCCAACAATGCAAACTTCAACGTCGTATTATCGCGTCCATATTCTTTTGCACCGGGTTTCCCTTATTCGTCATATATGTACATAAATGTCTTCTGAGTGTTTGTTTAAATTGCCTTTTTGCTTTCTCTATCTGATCGTTCTTCCATCGTAGAATACAAATTTGCAAACGGTCTCGGTGTTTTCTTTTTTTTTCTTCAACTTCTCTATCTTCTTTCACCCGAGCACATTATCGGTTTTATACAGAACTACTAGCCTACATTTCTAACAATAGACATTCATGGAGTGTGGTGTAACGTAATATTTTTTATTTTGTTCCACTTAGGGGAAATCATTCGCGTGGGTAGGAGATATTTTCGAAATTCGTGTGGACAGTGAAAAGTGTTAAAATAAAAACTGAAAACGATAGTCTCGTTGAAGGGACACCATTGTGTGAGAATCATTTTGATTTTCCTCGCAAACTACGCCACGATTTTGCCAAATATTCCGGCCACGATGATTGGAGGTGAATTTGCGGTCAGGGTCAATTAGGTTCTGGTTGGGCTCATTCCATTTGCGCGAAATGGATTCGCCCTGTATCGCGGGCACAGCAGTGCCGCAGAATTGGGAAACCGAGTAGGCGATAGGACAGGCATCGTCCTATCGCTTTCTGTTGCGTCCTTCTGAGCTTATCGGGAGCGAAGGAAAATCGTAAACGATGGGGCGTGGTGTGTATGTAGAGGTAGGTACAATCGTTCCGAGCAAAAATGGAATACGTCAATGGCACCTGCGATAATATACATACGACGTATGTACACGTTTCTACAATATGTACAGTATATGTATCTTGGTGATGTGAGCGTGTCCGTAGTGTAATGTACATGTTGCGCCAAAAGTCGCGTCAGACCTTCGCACAGTAGATAGATTATGAAATTCCGAGGAGAAAAGTGCTTATCCATTTTCCTCTGGAATGCCTCGTTACGTAGATATTAATGAATTCGTGATGGCCAATCGGGTGCGCCCGGCACGGCGAAGCGCGCTAAGTGGGGCGTGCGCGCCCGCCCCCGCTAGCCGCATTGTTGGACGCGGAGCGTAGCGCGGCAGCAGGCGCGCGCCCGATTGGCTACCATTAATTAATGAATATCTCAGCAACGGTGCATCGTAGAGGAAAGCACGTCAGGACTTTTATCTTCCAAATTTCGAGATCCACCCAGCTAGTAAAGCAGCCGCGCGACTTTCGTAACACCCGGTAGATGGCAGTATACGAGCGATATACCATCCGGAACGGTACATGGTGTACGGTAAGTGGGGCAAGCAAGATGGAGGCGAGCTCTCTCTCTCTCTCTCTCTCTCTCTCGCTCTCTCTCTCTCTCTCTCTCTCTCTCTCTCTCTCTCTCTTCCCCTCTCTTTCTTCCGCGTTTCCTCATTCTTTCTCTGTCGGTGGGTCGATATGAACGCGGCAGCAGCGCGTTGTTGCCGCAAACCGTTCATCGCACTCCCCTTTCATCCCTCTACACGGGATTCTCGTCACCCTCCATACTTTCCCCCAACCACCCTGTACAGTCCAATATGAACTCCCTCCGAGGAATAGGAAAACCAGAGCTTCGTTTTCACCGCGTTTCCTTTTGCTTATTGCACAATTCTTATAACGCATGAATTACGCGCTTGATGCATTAATCTTGCGAAGATTACTAAGTATGTTGTATTTATAGAACCACTTGGAAAATTTACCCTTCGATGCTGCGACCCAATTACTCCCCAATATTTCACTTGATCAACATGTCTTAAGGTTATGCCTAGTAATAACAATCGAAAACTGTTAATTTTTTCAATGTTTAAATAGAAAATCTTGATGATAAATTTCTACAAAAATTAGATATTTGAAAAAGTATCATTTGAAGAACACTCTGTCATTTTTTCGTGTAAAAATACTTAATTATAGTCGATTTACAGTTGATGTCCAGGAAGCACCTCTCGAAAACCTCTTTTGCAGTGAGCAATGCCCTTTTGAACCAGGTTATCTAATATCAAAAAATTTAACAGATTTCTCTAGTATATTAGTATATCCTACGATTAATCAAACGAATGTCCCAAATATCGAATTAAAACAAAATAGCGCGTGTTCAACGTGAGTCTAGATTTTTCCGAAAAAGATGGGCATTTTTCGTTCATCAAATCGAAAGTATACATCGAAAAAAAATCCCCCGATCAAATACTCCGTTTTTACATATAGAAAACCCCCGAAAAATTTCAGGAAGATCGATGCAATCGTTTTTTTAAAGATATTTTGCTCACCGATTTTGAAAACGTACTTTCGAAAAAAGCTTTCAAAGTTTCGAACGATGCTCCAAGCGTTCCGACGGACGTCAACATGACAGCCCATAAATCTGTCAATTTTTATCCGATCACCTTGAAATTTTCAGCGAACATTTATGAGATGATATACTGTCGAAATATATTCGTTTTTTTAAGTGATTTTTCGACGATTACAACTAGGCATAAGCCCTTAACGTTGATACACGCGATTGCAACATCAATGATCACCTGTGAATAAAGCCGACTGGAATTTTCGCTGACATTGAAGAAAATCCACTTATTTTCTTTTTTTTTAACTAAGGGAGCATCACGCTCCCTTTGTTAATCGCATTTTATCTCCGCTTTCAGCTTTTTTACGGGCCCAGCCTCGGCTTAGTCCCGCGAAGAACAAAAATGACGCTTCCAGTAAGTCTGCAGATGAAATGTGGCCTTTGAGCAATTAAGGCAAGAATCCGAGGGTATGCAGAGCTAACCCTTCACCCGCTCACTCGAATTTCCGTCCATCTCCTCGATCCACATGGTCAGCCCCCGTTAATAAGTTCTATCCGATAAACTATCGTGGTAACCGAGCCGCGCGACGGGAGATTAAAGAGCGGCTTTTACACCGACAAAGA
Organism: Ophion slaviceki; assembly: GCA_944452715.1. Classification (NCBI taxonomy): domain Eukaryota; kingdom Metazoa; phylum Arthropoda; class Insecta; order Hymenoptera; family Ichneumonidae; genus Ophion; species Ophion slaviceki. Next base: position 16,511,953 of record OX101783.1, on the reverse strand, counting down.
GCCAATATATATACATACATGTGTAACCACTTTTCGACCCCTTGCTCGCGAGGAGAAACAGCCGAGGGTACTGTAGGGTTCAAGACCAATAAAATCATTGACGGTGAACTTTGTTCCTCGAGTTGAAGGTTTTGTTTTCAGTCAAACTGATCAAGATGGTGTATTCTTTTCAGCTACTGTTGAAACCAACTGGATTTACAAATATCTATATATCTATATATCGGCGATTCTTCCGAAATGATCTCATTGCAGAACAACGAAATTTCTAAACAAAAATGTTTAATTTTCGCATTCAAAAATTGCAGTTGACATCAGTTCTAATTGATATAATATAATTCCCTATAGATCACACCGATTTTTCGGTTTTGAGAGATTCATCATGATCGAAAGAAATAGTAGGGCCAGAGGAATGATGCAAACCTTTTCCTATCAAGTTTTTATTGGTTTATTGATATCTTCTCTTTTTTTCTCTGAATATTGATCTCTCTCGTTTAGCTTCAACTTCTCTCTTCTTACAGGATCCTGTTTAAGCCTTTCCTATCTTCATTTTTCAGCTTCTCTTTGCCTATGAAGGCTTTCTTTTATGGCATTAAACTTTGCATTGTTGAAATGCAACGAAAATATTTATTTTTCCCTCATGAAGGCTACAAAAATTACTGAAACATTTTTCAAGGTCCTTATTAGGGTCCCGTAACCAAAATTTGGTAAAAAGGTTTGGATAGTCATAAAAATAAAGAAGAATTTACGTTGCATTCCAACGACGCAAACTTCAACGCCATCTTTCTTTTTTCGATAGCGGCATGGCAATAATCTAAGAGAATCATTCTTATGTAACCTTTTGTATATCCGCACATGCGTAACCAAGATGGTTTCATTCCTGTGGCGCATCTATCATGCCCCTGGATCTCACATGTTGGGAGGAAACCCAGAGGAATAACGACTCAAACGGATTTTTATGCAGAGTGCAGCATGCTACGTTTTTCTAACCTCAAAATCTGGCAGTGAGTAGGTGTCTAAAAGTTCCATTTGAACGGGTAAAGAGTGGCTTATTTGATTGAAAAATGATACAGTTGAGAATGACCACAGGAATGACTCCCTTGCCTGTCACACCACCTCATAACACGCAAGGTCTGTAGAAAAACAGCGTAAGCAACAAAAATAATACGACATATTCAATCTCTCCGGGAAAGTAGATGTAGAAAGCACTGCTCTGGCAAGCATGATCAGTTACAACTTTTTCTTTCAAATGGAATTGAATTCTATCTTCGTCATCGATTCGTTTCGTATTAGAAATTGAATTATCGTAATTGTGCTGTCCTTGAGGGGCTATACCAGTGTGAGCGCTGAAAATTTGGGTGATTTTCGGGAATTTTTTGGAAGCAAAGTACTCAATCAAATTTTTCGGAAAATTGAGAATATATTTGGCTATATTTGACCTATACAACATAATTGTTTCATAGAAAAATATTGAGATCCACGCGACTTATGAGCTGCCTTCGGAGGCGCCAAAAAATAAGTTGCTCCACTGCTGCCATGATTCCGGCCGATTGAGTAGCTGAAACCGAAAAAGGAAAACATGTCGTTAAACTGGAAGGTATTTCCTGTACAATGACGTAGGATTTTCGAAAAATATCAAAATCTAACAAAATGGCGTAGTTATGAGAAAAAAGTCTGTTTTCTCGCCTATAAAATGGTCGTTTTTTTTTCAATGCCAAATCGTCAATTTTTATCCAATTAAAAATATCCTACGTCATTGTAGAGTAAATATATTCATGAGTGCTCAGTTCAAATTTCAAGTCGATCGGATAAATCTCATTTCGAGAAAAACGCGTTTAAAGATTTAACTATCGATTTTAGCAAGATAAAACGACATTTACCATAAAAACTGCTAATCAGCTATACCTGGCCCATAGAATGGACCCTCCTCTTCCTCGAATAATGCCTGCTGAGAGGCTGAAGCTTATCACACTGGTATAGCCCCTTAAGATGGAGTTTTGATTATTTTTCCAAAATGCGCCATTTTTCTCCTGGAAAATACTACTCATCATAAAAATACGTTATATTTTTGTTTCCAAAAGAACTTGAAGAAGCATTAAAAATATATTATTCTCAGTGGCAAAATCTCCGCCCAAGGCCCTTAACAAACAGATGCCCAGCTCATAATTGTCGCCCGGTATATGTATAAACGTGAATGGGCCCACTCTAACGATTTCGTTGTGCACGAACTGCGAAAATTCGATGTCTCATCGAGTCTAGTATCCACCAGCATCTCGGGGCTTGGCCTCGGGCGAGGCAAACGATTTGAAGATATTCCATTTTTATTCCCTTCTTTATATCGATATATGTATACCCAACTACTTGATGATAATAGCGCGAGAAGAGGGGGGGGCGCTCGTTTACACAAAGATAAGATATTGTTTCGGCTTTTTTCTTTTGGTTGTTACGACGAAATGAGAATGCGTGCACACGCAAGGCAGCATCGATATTTCGACAGCGGAGAGCGCGATACATAATCCAAGAGCGGAAAGAAAAATCTCCAACGTTCATTTGGTTTTACGATCGAGCGCTAAAAATACGATACTCTCGACGATGAAACGAACGGCTGTTTCGTTTCTGTTCGATGAAATAAACGATTAACGATCGATCCAAGAGTCCGGAAATTCCAAAAATAGCCGGAACGAAAATTTTGAGATAAAAGATAAAAACCGAAACGTCCCGATGACGTTGAAGATTGCATCGTTGTAACGCAACGAAAGTAGAGTAGACCGTACTCGTTTGACAAATTGAGGCTACAAAAATCGATCAACGGTTCTTCAAGATACTCGTAAAAAATCTACAGCCTAAGTTTGTCGGATGGCGGAAAAGCTGAAGAAATAAATAAAAAATGATTTTTTTAAACATTTTCTCTTTTATATTTTCATGTCCTCATTTTTATTATTTCCCAAATATTATTTTTTTTCGATATTTTAATCCTACATCTCTGAATAAGCGAGTAAAAAAATGATCGACGGTTTTTTGTAATGTGAATTACCTACAAGAAATTCGAGCAATTAAAAAATTATAATTTTCGTTGCATTCCAACGATGCAAACGTGGATTTTACGCGAAGCAGCTCGTGCCGGTTGTTCCAAGAGATTTAAATTCGCATCGTCGGGGTTGCAACGAAAATGCTCATTTTTTAATTACTCGAATTTCTCGTAGCTAATGCACATTACGAAAATCTGTCAATCGTTTTTTTTTAGTCGCTTATTTAGGAATCGAGAATTGAAATTCCAGAAAGAACAATTATTTGTGAATTAATGAAAATTGGGAAATAGAAATATAAAAAAGGATTTTCGTTGCATTGCAACGATGCAAGCTTCAAAGCCGCGCTTTTTCGCTGGATCGGTAAAAAAAATCGCAAAAGAAACGCAAAAGAAACGGTACACCGTATCGGAATATGGCTGACGGGATGAGAGCGCGGAGCTTATTATGCACGTCGCTTTGTAGCTGCACGAGGGCATGCCGGGATAGTCGATTTATCGTTTATGAACATATATAATAATATAAAGGCACGCGGCTCGGATATTCGATACACCTCGAGGCTAACTTCGTAACGGGCCTCAACTCCCTTCCGTTCAAACGATGTGCACATACGAACACACACGCGTGCACGCAAGAACGGTACACTCTCTGGAAAGTACGACGATCGTAACGACGATTTTGCAAAGACGAAATAAAAACGTGTCGACTGTGATGGGGTCGAAGTTTGCATGGTTGGAATGCAACGAAAATTCTTTTCGATTTCTTATTTTTATTTTTTCCCAAAATCATATTTTTCAGATTCGTTGCACGTCGCTGAATAAGAATCCTAAAAAATGATTGCATGATTATCGTGGCTCAAATCTGCCAAAGGGAATTCGAGAAATAAAAAAAAATCATTTTCGTTTTCCAACGATGCAAACTTCAACGTCATGAACTGTGTGAGGATGAAGAAAAAATCGAATATCCTATGGGAGGCTGTATGTACGAGGGTGGGGTGAAAAGTTTCCGGCCTGACAAAGAAAAACGATATTTAAAAAATTTTTTTTGCTTTATTTTTCAACATAATCTCCATCAACACTGATACATTTCTCATAACTCTCGCATCCCAAAAAACAGTAGCCATAACCTTGTTTGCCGTTAAAATTGTTTTTGCCTTCTTTGGGGTTGGTTCCCCTTTTCCAACCCACTGTTTTGACTGTTCTTTACTTTCAGGAGTGTAATGATGGACTCATGTCTCATCAACAGTTATGAATCGACGCGAAAATTCGTTTGGATTACGTCTATACAGCGCCAAATTGTCGGTAGCGTCGAGCGTTAGCAAACGCTCGATTGGTCGAGCGTTAGCAAACGCGGCACCCACCTTGCACACAGCTTTTCCATGTTCAAATGGTTGTGCAAAATATTTCGCACACGTTCAGCTGACATCGTACAGGTCTCAGCTATCTCATGCACTTTCAACCTGCGGTCTTCCAACACTATTTTATAGATTTTTTCAATCATCTCTGAAGTTGTGACTTCAACGGGCCGTCCTGAGCGAAGCTCGTCAGAGGTGCTCACACGACCAATTTTAAATTCAGAAACCCACTGATTAATAGTTGAATATGATGGGGAGGAGTCTCCTAGTGCTGAATCCATCTCTTCTTTTATTTGTTTTGGTGTAAAACCTTTCAAATGGAAGTATTTGATGACAGCACGTTTTTCCAATTTTTCCATTTTTACGAAAACAACGGAAGCGTCTCGCGCAATGTGCTCTCAAACGCAAACTAACGTAGCGATTGGGCTGAAACTGTACATACAAGCTCGGTAGGAATGGTACTGTAGGACGCCGCTCCAAAACTAGACCTAGTGGCACCATCTCTTGGTCAGGAAACTTTTCACCCCACCCTCGTAGAAAACTTGTTTTATCAAAAACTCGACATCTATCGTGTTCTTGAAGTCTGCATCGTTGGAACGCAACGAAAATTCTTCCCTATTTTTTTTATTTCTTCATTTTTTGCTATCTCAACCTCTTTTTTCCGGGTTAAGATTGTGGATCCCTTAAAAGGATGTTCAAGAATGTTTCAATTATTTTCATAGCCTAAAGGTGGTGAAAAAATTGGGCGGTACGAAAGAAAAAAATTCGTTGCGTCCCAACGATGCAAAATTAAACGCCATCATATATTTGGACGTGAGTGAGTGAAAAAAGTATCAACACTTGTCGCTCTACTGACAAGGGGAGGACGCCAATCGGTCCTCACTTGACGTTCCTAAAATATTTCGCCTGAGTGAGCCATAGGGAAGGGTAAAACGCTCTCCAAAGATTTCCTAGTCGAGCTTGAGGGATATTTTTTCAACCATTTCCAAGTCAGCGGCGTAGCGCAATGGTCAAACGCGTTGCCTGTCACCCCCGCTGGCTTGGGTTCGATTTTCGCTGCTACCGTTTTGTGAAACAAATAACTCTCCGCAACGAGGAAGAATACTTGTGCAGATTAGTTCATTCGGTAGCTCACTTCAATAGTAAGGGGTCTTCTCACTTTAGACGCTAAAAAAGGCTATTTTCATGATTTTTTTTAGGTTTATATTATAGATATTGATATAAAAGTTGTTACACTTAATAAATACATTTAAAATTTTTTTAAATTTTATTTATGTAACCCAAACAAACTTTCAACGCGTTTTTCGACAACTTGTTGATAAAATTTTCGAAACTACTGAACCAATCGTTATGAAAGTTTAACCGCACATTTTTTACAACTATAGCTATAGCGCATATCAAGGATATTTTGAAATTTTTATATTTATAATTTTTGTTGCCAAAAACGGTGAAAAGAAAAACACGTTTTTTTCGTTTTTTTTTTTTTCGAAAAATATCCGCCATTTCGTTATTTTTTAGGAAGAATACTTGTACAGATTAGTTCATTCGGTAGCTCACTTCAATGGTAAGGGGTCTTCTCACTTTAGACGCTAAAAAAAGGCTATTTTCATGATTTTTTATAGGTTTATATTATAGATATTGATATAAAAGTTGTTACACTTAATAAATACATTTAAAAATTTTTTTAATTTTATTTATGTAACCCAAACAAACTTTCAACGCGTTTTTCGACAACTTGTTGATAAAATTTTCGAAACTACTGAACCAATCCTTATGAAAGTTTAACCGCACATTTTTTACAACTATAGCTATAGCGCATATCAAGGATATTTTTAAATTTTGATATTTACAAGTTTTGTTGCCAAAAACAGTGAAAAGAAAAACACGTTTTTTTCGAAAAATATCCGCCATTTCGTTATTTTTGCATATATCAAAAATAGTATGATATGCGCTATAGCCATTAACATACTAAATCTAAAACCGTTTGATTTTTTCGTTTCGGATGATCCATCTCCGAGATTTCATCATCAGCGCAGACCTACAATTTTTTTAGGAGATTTCTTAAACTACCATTTTCATCTATAAACAGTGAATTAAATAAATATATATTTTCTTTTTAATGTTGTTCGAAAGTGTATTTATTAAGTGTAGCAACTTTTATATCAATATCTATAACATAAACTTATCAAGCAAAATTCATGAAAATAACCTTTTTTAGCGTCTAAAGTGAGAAGACCCCTTAATGTAAGCAACGTGGAAGAATCGAAACTTCCAGAGAACGCCGAGAAAAAATGGTCTCGACGTTAGCAAAGTTCAAATGCAGCGGAAATTCTTTTTTATATTTTCATCTCCACATTTGTATTATCCTGCGAAACCTCGTATCGTAAAGATTTTTCAACTATCTTACTGATTTCGTCGAATTTTTCGTTGTTTTAATTGCCCTGATTTTCTGTTGGTCACGGTAAAGCCCTCGAGACATGTACGAGATCAACATAACCTCACAAACGTTCGAGCGCAGTTATCTCATCGACGGTTGAGTTATCCGGGAAAAACAAAGCACCAAGCTCTGTAGAATTCACCAACGCGGAGCTTGACGATTTCCTTTTACCCTAAATATGACTCATCTCCGAGAAATTGCCGTTCGAAAATGTTTACTCTCGCATACGCCTACGTGTCACGTAGTGCAGATTCTACTGCGCCTAAAGGACAATTACAGAAATTCAAGCTTCCATCATCGAATCCTACGCGCGTATATAGGTGTACACAAATCACATACGCATACAGGCGCCGGCCAAAAGTAACGGATCTCCGCCGCTGTGAGACCCTGTCGATATTTTTAGTAGCCCGGGGGCCGTTCTGGAACGGAAGCGGGAAATGTATAATGCCGGTTTACGTGTTGCGTGCGCGCGCCTATTTGCCGGCAACGGAGAACAGCCTATTCCAGAAGCGCGTCCATTACGCCTCGCGATAATAATGGATTGGATGACTGCGAGCGGATCAACTTGGGAAGAACGATGAGTCCTACACGCGTGAAATACTGACGATAGGATGTTCCGCGATGCACACACACATACCCGTATGTACATGTTATATATATAATTTAACAATTGCTGTGCATACATACAGGGTGTTCTGTTATGAATGGATAATCCCCTTAAAAAGGTTGCTGAGTTATTGTCGATTCATGTCATTTGTAGAAATGACATCCGAAAAACCAAAAGCAGATGATTTTTTTCAAAAAATAACATTAAACCCAAAATCTCGAAAACCGTGGGACTTTTATTCGACTGAAATTCCAGCATATAGTAGGGCATGATCTAACCTATCGACAGTTGCAGGGTTATCCATGCATAACAGAACACCCTGTATGTGTGTGTGTGTGTGTGTGTGTGTGTGTGTGTGTGTGTGTGTGTGTGTGTGTGTGTGTGTGTGTGTGTGTGTGTGTGTGCGTGCGTGCGTGCGTGCGTGCGTGCGTGTGCGTGTGTGTGTGTGTGTGTGTGTGTGTGTGTGTGTGTGTGTGTGTGTGTGTAAGTGTGTGCGCGCAGCGCGTGTGTGTGTGTGTGGGAGAGAGAGAGAGAGAGAGAGAGAGAGAGAACCAGCTCACTTAATTTACACACACACACACACACACACACACACACACACACACACACACACACACACACACACACACACACACAATTGCGGCAACGTTGACAGTAGTCTCTCGGGCTAGTTTGAAGACGAAAAAAAGTAGTTGATGCGAGCTTACTTCGTCCGATTTTTCGAATGATTAAGCGTTGAAATTCTGAAATATAGAGAAATTTGAAATTTTTGAAAATATCGATTTTTCGTTTTTGCCGCATCCTCAAAATATAACATTTCAAAAATATTCTCGGATAATTTCGAGTCGATCCGTTTAAATTGAAGGAGTTATGGGCGTTTATAGGTAGTTTCCGTCAACCGGCGAGCTTTAAACGCGTTTTTCTCAAAATCGGTGACCTCGATATTTTAAAAAATCACGGCACCGTTCAGCTTCAAATTTTACACGCTTCTTTTACATATCAAAAAGGAGTGCTTGAATGAAGGAATTTTTCTTTCGAGGCATAGTTTTTTTTTATCAACGAAGGTGGAGCGTTGTTTGTTTCACGAAAAGTCGATACTTTCACTGTGAACGGCGGCTATTTTTTCAAAAATCAATACTTTAGCAAATCCTTTGTTCAAGCACTGGATGATTGTATGCAAAAACTAAATGCGTTTGATTTGTTTCATTTCGGATGATTTATTTCCGAGCGGTAGCGGTCAACGCGAAGGACGTTTTTCAAACTACGGTCTGCACAAACCAATGACGTTGAAGTTTTCATCGTCAGAATGCGACAATTTTTTTAAGCTTCTTCCATTTCTTCATTATTATGCTTATCCAATGCCTTTTTTACAAATTAAGGGCGTAAATCTCTAATAAGAATACGTGAAAAAAAGTTGGTGATTTTCACAGCCAGGAAAAAATTTAACAATAAAAAAGATTTATCTTTCGTTGCATTCGAATGATGCAAAAATCAAGACGATACAAACCATTGTATCTGCCATATTTATAAATATTTTTCAATACAAAAATTGTGAGATTTGAAACCATACTCTTCAATGTAAAAAAAAATTTAATTCGCACACGTTTTCCTAGAAAAAAATCACGAAAATTAATTTTCTTCCGGCCGCGAGCTACGTGTAACCCGTTATTGTTGTCTGTGCATGTGCTTATATGCGGGCATACACAGGGTGTCCCTCTCATCTCTGCCACTCGAAATAACTCGGTAATTATCGACGTCGTCAAAAAATGTTCCAGACAAACGTTGTACGGTGTGAAGGGGGCCATCAAATGCGACCATTTTTTTTTTCATTTTGGTGGAGAAGCTGACGCACAGTGAAGGCCACCTCCACTTTTTAAAATGGAATGGTCCATTTTTTTGACCTTCTTGTGGAGCACCTCAAACCGCATAAAAAACATCACGGGGTCAAAGTCGTTTAAGGTCATTCAAGGTCAGTATCGATCGTACAAATTTAAATATCTCGGATCACTGCCAAATATTTGGTAGTGATCCGAGATATTTAGATTTGTATTTCATTTTAATAGGTGACCTTGAATGACCTTGAACGACTTTGAGCCCCTAATGTTTTTTTGTGAGGCTTGAGGTGCTCCACATGATTGTTGAAAAAAATGTACCATTCCATTTAAAGAAGCGGAGGTGACCTTCACTGTGCGTCAGCGCCCCCACTGAAATAAAAAAAAAATGGTCGCATTTGATGGACCCCTTCGCACCGTACAACTTTTGTCTGGAACATTTTTTTGTGACGTCGATAATTACCGAGTTATTTCGAGTGGCAGAGATAAGAGGGACACCTTGTATATAGAAAAGGAGAAGTAGAGACAATTATAGTATTGTGCTCATATATCGCCATCTATCGACTATATATGTATCTTTTTTTCAGGCTTCTGTGCGTCAAACACGAAAAATTGGTACCCTCAATGCAGTGAGACTTTTTTTCGTATATCCAGGGCAGTCTAGTCAGAATATTTTTCGTTAGAATGGCGGGCATCAAGACGGCACTAATTGTGAAAAAGGAAATCGAATCGATGCTGTGAAATATAGGGTGTTTAAAAATGACCTGACATTTTAATTTATTAATAAAACGTATCATTTAGTTGAAAAATACGAATATTTTTGTTTCAATATGAGGTACAAACATCGAGGTTATTTGTGGAAGACAATATCCGATAAATGGCAGCCTCGTCACTGTTTGCAAACGTTCACTCTCTTGACGAAATTTTCGATACCATTTTGGCATAATTGCGGACTAATTTCATTGATGGTGCGTCCAATTGCTTCCTGGAGCTCCGGAATAGTCAGGGAATCATTGGCATACACTTTTTCTTTCAGAAAACCCCAATGAAAGAAGGCCAATGGCGTCAAATAGCACGTTCTTGGTGGCCAATTCACATCGCCGCGTCGCGAGATAATACGACCATGAAACTTCGTCTGCAATAACTATGCAGTAACAATGCAGCGAATAACAATTTCCATGCGTTGCTCGATCGTGTAACTCTCCATGACTAAACCTCAATACTTCCTGATGCCAGTTGTCAAAGATAAGTACTCTACGTTCGCCACAACCAAAAATGGCGGGCAATTCAAAATGTCAGGTCATTTCGAGACACCCTTCAGAAACATCCGAGAGAGCGAGGAAGAGAGGACAGCGAGAGAGAAGAGAGAGATGTTTGCCTACATGCGTCGTAATCGGGTTTAATCGTGAAAAACACACGAAGGGTTGCTCGAGGATGAACTCCAGAGCACTCCAAGGCTAAGACCCTCCGTGGCTTCTAACGAGTTTTGGGGTATATTTTTATTCCTCTCAACTCACCACTCCGTGCGTATATTAAATTTTACCCTAGGTGGATATCGATCCTGCAGTTTGCAAAATCGACTCACCGGCAAACCAAAAAAGGAACTACGTTCATTTCAACGCCGGAGGAATTTAGAGGTATGGGAAAAATTATCAGGATATTAATAAAGAAATGGCAAATATTATCAGGCTTTTAATAAAGAAATAATGAATTTAAAAAAACCTTGTTTTCAAAATCATTTTTATAACCAACTCGGCGAGGAGAAAATGCGACGTTTTTTTAAATGTTCAAACTGTAAATAGGATCTGACGAGCAAGAAATAATTCATCACAAATTTGAGCTTTGTGCGCATAAATTATACAAGTTCTATGAGAATAATGCTGAAATTTTCATCATTGGAATGCAACGAAACTTAATTTTTTTATCGCGCGAGTTTTTTTTGCCGATTCGGAGTACGAAAATTACAAACGATTTTTCTTATGCTGATTAAAGATCCACTGTTTCAATTTATAAAATAAATTTTGTATATAATACAAATAAAGAGATTTTCGTAATAAAAAAAAAAGAACTCTACGAAATTCCGAACTTTGTCGAACAATTTTGAACGCGAATGAATAATATAAATATACAGGGTGTCCCATTTTAATCTTACACCTGAAATTTCTCGAAAAATATTACTCGGACGAAATATTGTGTGGAACAAAACTTCTAGGGATTGAAGGGGGACGTTTGAAAAAAATTTATTTGAGGAGCCAAAATTCAAAATGGCGGCGTTACAAAGGTTGACATGTTTTTTTCAAACGGAAACATAACTTTTTTTTATTGCCAAAAAATTTGTCAGCTGAAAACTAAAAACTTTTGTTGAAAAAATTTTTTGATAAAGTTCATAGTTTTCAAGTGAGAACATCATTTTCAATTATTTCAGATGTATCCAGGATTTGTGTGTATGTGTGTGTGTGTGTGTGTGTGTGTGTGTGTGTGTGTGTGTGTGTGTGTGTGTGTGTTTTTCTACCCATCGTGATCAAAGTTCGTCAAGGATTTAAAGAAACACGTTTTTGGGCCTGAAAATGGCACAAACGCTATTAAAATGGAAAAAAACTATTTTTCATCGATTTTCCTCCAAAATTTTCTCATGAAATATCGTCCAAATTTGAAAACAAAAAAACAAAAAAAAACCAAAATTTTCAACAGTGTTCCACACGCACGCAAAAAACTTTATCAAAAAATTTTTTCAACAAAAGTTTTTAGTTTTCAGCTGACAAATTTTTTGGCAATAAAAAAAAGTTATGTTTCCGTTTGAAAAAACATGTCAGCCTTTGTAACGCCGCCATTTTGAATTTTGGCTCCTCAAATAAATTTTTTTCAAACGTCCCCCTTCAATCCCTAGAAGTTTTGTTCCACACAATAGTTCGTCCGAGCAATATTTTCGAGAAAATTCAGGTGTAAGATTAAAATGGGACACCCTGTATATTTAACTTCAAATTATGTATATAATCCGAAATTTAATTTTCGCGTTGATGTGAAATATAATTTCGTGCCTATAAAGTTCGCGCTACGAGAAGTCCAATAATGTCGTACTCACAATGATTAAATTCGGTAAGAATTCCATGCGCTACGAATGAGTTCGAAAAGTAGAGCAAAAGCCGAATCAAACGGTGTAAATGAATCGGAAAAAAATCGGTGTCAGGCTGCAAAATCCTTTTCCTTTTCTGAAATTTAAACGGAGAGAAAGAGAAAATTAAAGAGAAAGAGAGAGAAATTTAAACACCTTCCTTGTCCACGAAAAAAAAGCCGGTTTCGTCTAGTCGCGGTATCGAGTGTCCCTTATCGGACAAAGGATCGATTACATCTTGCCAGAAGAGGGTGACGGGTCGTTTAGGTATACGGGACGTTCCAGGCGAAATCGACTGGTCAGTGACCCCGAGCCTTTAATATTATGAGGTAGGGTCGTTGGGTGGAAAAAAAACTGTCTGTCAAAGGGATGCAAATTTAAATTCACTCAATTTTTGCCATTGCTCGTCAATCGAACATATTAACTGAACATTGGAACTAGTAAGACCATTGAATTTACTCATCATTGAGAAAACGTCAATTAAGGCGTTAGGCCACAGTAGCGGGTATAAAATCATGTGCGAATGTAACCATTTTTTCGTATGAAAAAGCGATTCACTTATAAAATTAATTACACATCTATTTAGTATGAATATCAAGCTGTTAGAAAATGTATGTATTTTTTTTTCGATGTACAAAATGGCCGCCTACTAATATTTTCTTTTGTTATCTTTATTTTAGGCGCTCCGCAGCGTGACATTTAGCATCCACAATTTTTGGCCTAGAACAAAAATTCTCGTCAATCTACATTAGAATACCTAGAGAAGTACGTACGGAATTAAAAAAATATTGTTTCATTCAAAAGTTGTAGGTATTTAAACTTGAGAAATGAATTTTCAGTGAAAAATTTCGTTGTAACTGCTCATAGATTGCTCATAAAATGAAAAGTTTTCGATTAATCAGAAATTCCGTACGTACTTCTCTGCGAAATGCAATTAGGAACATAACTTTTAAATTTGAAGTGAATCGAGTGAAAGTTGTCGAAGTTATTTGTCACGCCAATTGCAAAAAGCTGTTTCGAGAAGTTTCGATCAGTCGGCCATTTTGTACATCGAAAGAAAAATATATATATTTTTTCTAACAGCTTGATATTCATACTGAATAGATGTGTAATTAATTTTATGAGTGAATCACTTTTTCATACGAAAAAAAAATTGTTAAATTAGCACATGATTTTATACCCGTTACTGTGGCCTACCACGTCTTAAAAGAATGAGACTTAAAATTGATTGTTTAAAGTAATCGTTGTCTTTCACAGAATGGAAAAAAACCTTCCGTCATTGCTTGTCAAATTTACTAATTATCGATCGATGGACTAATATAGAATAATTGAATTATTGCCAGAGTCATAATTCTTGATAAAATGCGAATGCAAATTGATGAAATGATTGTGCATTACGAAAAAAAACAATGATGAATCTTTGTTGCATTCCAACGATGCAAACGTCTCAAACACGTAATGTTGAATTTTGTATCCTTGAACTACAACGAAAATGTATTTTTTCGATTTGCTAACTTTTTATTATTTACGTGTTCGCAGTTTTTACGACAATCACGGAAACGTTTTGGGACCTCACCAAAATTCTACAATCTAAGGATGCAAAAAAAAAATATGTTGAGTAACAAAGTTAAAAAGAAATCGAAGCGTTCCAACGATGCAAACTCCAAGACGCTTGAACCATGATGGTCAAGTTTGCATCGTTGGAATGCACGGTATTGAAGTTTGCATCGTTGGCATGCAACGAACATTCTTTTTTCTTCTCCCATTTTGATTATAATCGAAAACACTTTCTTGCCAGTTTGTCGTGTAGATTTTCAATAAGGATCCTGAGAAACGTTTGAGTGGTTCGTGTAATCCAAAACCGCAAAAAAATGCAATCTGAAAAAAAATTGACTTTTTATTGGGTTCCAACAATGTAAACTTCAACACCATTGAAATGCAACCTTTTTGTTGTTGTTCATTAACTTGTTGTCATACAAATTCTCGGCCGTTTCAGGCTACGAGAACCACTGAAACGTTTTTCAAGACCTTTCCCAAATTACACAACCTAAATCTGCCAAAAATGCTTCGTTTTATGAAAAACTAAAAGATCATTTTGTTCGAACGATGCAAAACCCCAAGACGATTGAACGAATTTTTTTCTTCATCGATACTTCATCAATATTTCATCTAAAATAGTGAAATCTAGGCTTGAAGTTTGGATCATTGCAATGATCCAAACTTCAAGCCTAGACTTCCAATGCATTGGAGTGCAACGATTTTTTCCTTATTCCTTATTTTTATTATAATCGAAAATCATAGCTTGTAGACTTGGGTTGCAGATCGCTAAACAAGGAGCTTAAAAAATGATCGCGTGATGTTTATAGCTCAAAACTGTAAAAAAAATTGACAACTTCAGAATAAAAATATTTCATTACATTACAACTATGCAAACTTCGTGATGCTGAAGTTTGCATCGTTGGAACGTAACGAAAATTCATGTTTTTTTTCAATCGCACAAATTTTATTTGTCCCAATTTAGACTCTGAAAACGGATCAAACGTTTGTACGTATTTTGCTAGATACTAGCTTCAATTTAAAAAAAGCTTTGAATAATGATAAAAATAGAGAAATGAAAAATAAAAAAAAATCGTTGCATTCCAACGATGCAAAATTCATGACGTCCAAGTCTGAATTTGACAAAGACATTTCAACTTCAGAAAAAAAATCTTAAATCGCATTCAGAATAAAAAAATATTAAATCGCAACTTCAGAATAAAAATATTAAATCGCATTCCAACGATGCAAACTTCATGTCGTCGAGGTCTGAATCCTTGAAACGCAACGAAAATTTCTTTTTTTTTTTCAATCGCACCAATTTTATTTGTCCAATTTGAGCTTCGAAAAACGATCAAACGTTTGTACGTATTGTTATCAGACATTAGCGACCTCAATGAAAAAAAAAAGGTTTGGATAATGATAAAAATGAAGAAATAAAAAATGAAGATAAAACATCGTCGCATTCCAACGATGCAAACGTCGTGAACCGTCAACATCATGAAATCGAAATAGTGCTTGAAAAGATCGTAGATAGTATAGTAAAAGAGACGAAAACCCAGCACTTTTTAGCGTAGAATATGAACTTTTGACTGAAGGTAGACGGTTGCATACTAAAAGTATCCCCAATAAAATTGTGCCCCTCTACTCGCCCCGACCCTAAGAAATAGGGGTTGAAAACTTAAAAATCGCCGTATCTCAATAATTAATAGCCCGATAAAAAAATGTTTCAAACGAAAGTTGTTCGGAATAATAAAATACGTATAAATTTATCTAACGTCCAATCCCCTATCTTTGAACATAGCGACACAAAAACACGAAAGCACCACTGACCCAGACAAGGACGCAGCGATATGTCTTAAGGGGTTAGGCCACTCTAGAGGCCGAAAAAATAGGCTTTTTGAGGATTTTTTTTTCAGAAAAACTACAAAATAAATCGAGATTATAAAAAAGGGTGTTCTTCATACATATCAGTGACTGTATACAATAATTTTTTTTGAAGCGATTAATTTATGACGTTGAAGTTTGCATCGTTGGATTGCAACGAATTTTTCTTTTCATTTTCCATTTCTTCATTGTTATTATTATCCAAAGCTCTTTAGTCTGCAAATTGAGGTAATAAATATCTAATAGAAATATATGAAAACTTGAGAAAATATTGAGTGATTTTTATTGACTAGATCGGCAAAACAAAATTGAGCAATTAAAAAGAATTCATTTCCGTTGTATTCCAACGATGCAAACTTTAACGTCATATTAATTTCAAAATGGCGGCTGTGCAGCGTTTATCTCAAAACTGCATTTTTTAAGTTGGCCGGAAACATAACTCAGACAATTTTTAACCGATTCACTTGAAATGTTGAATATATCTTGAAAAATATATTGTCTAAGGAAGTACGTAGGGTTTTTTTTATGTTGCATAGTTTGTTCGTTATTAACAAGTATCTGACGATTTTTTAGGCAAATTTTTCACTGTCCAAAAAATTACAAAAAAATCGTCAATAATTGTTAATAACATATCTATTAACAATTATCGTCGATAATTGTTAATAACAAATGAACTATGCAATATTTAAAAAACCCTACGTACTTCCATAGACAATGTATTTTTCAAGATATATTCAACATTTCAAGTGAATCGGTTCAAAATTGTCTGAGTTATGTTTCCGGCCGACTTAAAAAATGCTGTTTTGAGTTAAACGTTGCACAGCCGCCATCTTTAAAATTAATCGCTTCAAAAAAATTATTGTATACAGCCACTGATTGTACGATAAACACCCTTTTTTGTAATCTCGATTTATTTTGTACTTTATCTGAAAAAAAATTCCCAGAAAGCCTATTTTTTCGGCCTCTAGAGATGTGCATGAAGTTTGCATCGTTGCTATCCAACGGTTTCATTTTTTTTTCGATTTTGTTTGGTTGGTCCCGGTGGCCGTAAATATTTTTTATTCATTTTACCATATTTTTTTAGCAACTAGAGCCGAACTGACCAAGAAAAAATAGGAAATTACAAAATCGAAAAAAAAAATGAATCCGTTGGATAGCAACGATGCAAACTTCATGTACATCCTCTAGAGTGGCCTCAACTCCGCTCGCACACGCATCAACCCCGAATTTTCGAATAGTTTTTGTGCCGCTATTTTGAAAGATAGGGGTTTGGACGTCGGATAACTTTATACGAATATTATTATTCCAAAAAACTTTTCTTCGAAACCTTTTTTGATCGGGCTATTAATTATCGAGATACCCAGGTAGGAAATTAAAAGGCTGACGATGGAAACAAGCTTGTGCGAGCCTTGTTTCACCGAGCCTGAGTGAGGCAGACCTGGCCCAGGTTTCATTGCATCGTTTGGAGCAGCCTGGAACCAAGACTGGCTGCTTAGCCTATACTCAGGGTTATTTCAAGCTTTATTCAGCCGGTGAATTTTGAGGCTGAAAAATCAAGGCTGGATGCAGGCTTGTTTCAGGTTGTGATAAAATAAAATAAGTTTAAAATAATATTTTTTCTGTACTTTTATGAAAAAAAAATTTAGCAACAAATTTGTCGGGTGCGAAGGCACGAAAAACGAAAGCGAAGGGGGCAGCTCAGAACATTTAAACATATGCTCTTATCGATATTTATGAGGTACACAAAAAAGTATATACGAAAATAAAAGTACGCAATAAAATAAAGTATTGTTTTTAAAAATATTTTTTATATATGTTTGTAACAAATAATATAACAAATAATAAATATATATAACAAATCAAATGAATTCTTTACAAATTTATTAAATTTACCCTAATGTAGAATATAGAAAACTAAAAACAGGCCTCATATAGCCTCGGGAAGAGTTTGGGAAAAGCCTGGTCATAAATGCTCGTGAAGGCTTCATTAAGGCTCGTTTTGAGCCTTGTTGTTTCGTCGTTTCAGGCTTAGTACAGGCTTTTCTACCAGCCTTTGGTCAAGCCTGTGTGCAAGAGCCTGAAACCGCGTTATCATTCAGAGGTTCAGCTAGGCCTGAAATCAGGCTGGTGCTCAGCCTGAATTAAAAAATGTGAGCCTTGTTTCAGAGCTTGGCAAGCCCTTTTTTCATCGTCAATTCCTACCTGGGTACGGCGATTTTTAAGTTTTCAACCCCTATTTCGTAAGATTGGGGCGAGTTGAGGGGCAACACTTTATTGGGGTTACTTTCAGTACGCAACCGTCTACATTCAGTAAAAAATTCATATTCTGCGCTAAAAAGTGCTGAGTTTTCGTCTCTTTTGGTGGACTACGATGCTCGATTCGAGCTGGGATGTCCTGTGCATTTGCAAAAACACACACGAGGGTATGACAGCACAGCGAAGAAAAGAGGAAAAGGCCATTTTGGGCGCCGGAGTCTCGACGTTCTGGTATCGTTGTACAATGGCCAACTGCGCAAGGGGGGGGGGGGTCTAATATACGACGCGACACAAGGGGCTCGAAACCCCTCGAGTTCACGGTGAGCCCGCGCGAAGGGCTGAATATTACGGTTTCGGGGGGGGGGGGGGGGGGGGCTCGTACGTGAGAGACGTCCGCGCGAGTGAGTGAGAAAACATCCCGAGCCCTGTGTAGGACACGACGAGAGAGCGCGGCTATTAAGGGGGGCCGTGCAGGGTCTGCCAAGGGGCTGGGTGTCTGTGCGCGTTTTCGTGTGGGTGGCTCGAAGAAATTCGCCAGCGAAATGCACAAAGGGCAAACGCAAGGAGACGGAAACAGAGGAGCGGCGGGGGGGGGGGGGGAGAAAGAGAGGTGGAATTATTCGAAATGTGAGTGAACATTCACGCGTCGCTTCAAGAACGATGGATGCCTCGGGCAAACGGTCGGCGTTTGAAGAAGAAAAAGAAACAGTGAAGGGATAAGCTGTTTTGGTGCCAAAAATGTAAATCCTCATTGAATTACATTAGACACGTATGGAATTGATCTTGAACTGAAAAAAGGAATCGACGATGCTTGGGGGGGGGGGGGGATATCTTTAGACGAGGAAAAAATTTGGTAATTTTCATGAATTTTTTTTTAAATGAAAGATTTCTTCACCATTTTTCAGACTTTGGGTATGTTTTATTAAGGCCTTAGGCAGTAACGGGTATAAAATCATGGGCGGATTTAACCATTTTTTTCGTATGAAAAAGTGATTCGCTCATCAAATTAATTGCACATCTATTTAACGGGTTACCCCCACTTGTAGCGCAAAAAAGGCCTTTTTCATGAATTTTTTTAAAGAAAACTACAAAACTTTTTTAATCGATCAATATACCATCTTAAAGAACACATCTTGAAGAACTTTCAGTAATTTTTTTATTGAAAAATATTACATTGTTTAGTGGCAAATGGCCGTCAATGAAATAATGTTTTTATATACACGGTTTGCGGTGACCAACATTGCGGCGAAGTGGATCATCTGAAAAAAAAATGCGAATGGATTTAGTCAAATATAAGTATAAACTAGTCTTTAATCGAAGGATTTTAAAAAATATTCATTTTTCACAAAATGGCGGACAGTCAAAGTCAATGGTTCGATTTTAACGAAACAAAACGGCCGTTTTTTGGCTATAAAACGGCCATTTTTTTCGAAAAAAAAAATCGAACGATTAAAGACTACATTTTTATGTATTAAATAAGCCTGCAAAATTTCAAGAAGATCGGTTCATTAGTGTTCGAGTAATCTTGGTTACCGACTTCAGAAATGCCATTTTGAGAAAAACGCGTTTAAAGTTTCAATTTCAGTTTACACGAAGAAAATAATTTTTTTTGTAAACTTACATAGAGTCATCTATTCCGGGCATCAAAAAAAAACTGCACTTCAAATTGCACTTCAAAAAAATGCAAAAAAAAATCGATTTTTTCAAAATCGCAAGTGGGGGTAACCCCTTGATATGAATATCAAGCTGTTAGAAAATATAACTTTTTCTTTTCGATGTACAAAATGGCCGACTACTAATATTTTCTTTTGCTATCTTTTTTAGGCGCTCATAAAATGAAAAGTTTTCGATTAATCAGATTCCGTACGTACTTCTCTGCGAAATGCAATTAGGAACATAACTTTTAAATTCGAAGTGAATCGAGTGAAAATTGCTGAAGTTATTTGTCACGCCAATTGGAAAAAAGTCGTTCCGAGAAGTTTCGAGCAGTCGGCCATTTTGTGCATCGAAAAAAAAATATATATATTTTCTAACACTGATATTCATACTAGATAGATGTGTAATTAATTTTATGAGTGAATCACTTTTTCAAACGAAAAAAAATTGTCAAATTCGCACATGATTTTATACCCGTTACTGTGGCCTAAGGTCTTGATACTTTTGGCTATTACATGGAACTTTTTATTGTCCATTTTAAAAATGGCGAAGGTATAGCTAAAAAAAACTGATCGACTGATTCTGATGAAATTTAGTATGAATTATTTTAACCTCATTGTCTAAAACATGACACTAAACGTCTTTGAAAATTAAGAAAAAAGTATTTTTTATTGCAAAATATAGCCATTTTTGTCGGTGAATTCAATCTTTTTGTTTGATAGCGTACCATTTCATCGATTTTCAACTTTTCTCACTTCTTCTTGGTTCATATTCTGCGTATGAGTGTTAATGAAAGCAAAACCTTCGTTCGTTTTTCTTTCTTTTTCAATCCTTTTTTTCCTAATTCTTTTTTTTTTAGCCCGCCGACGCGACGCGTCACGCCGTCTGACAACATCCGGCGCAACCGGTTTAGAAGACCGTGCCATAGCTTCGCTTTTTTAAAAAGATTAATCATTTTTTTAAATACCATGTCACAGCTAAAATAGCAATAAAACATACCCTAACAAGGAAAGGTTGCGAGGTCGATCTCTCCGATTTCGATGAAAATTGGCATGCTTGTAGAATGGGTAAAAATAGGCGACACTTTTTTTGATATCTGCGGAACTCGATTTTCAAGGGTTGAAACGCACCCTTTTTAGGGATCGTCCATTAATCACGTGAGGTTTTTTGGCCACTTTGTGTGCCCCCCCCCCCCCCCCCCCACCCCCATGGTGATGTGGGGTCGTTTATTAATCACGTGAGGCTCAAATAGGGGGGGGGGAGGATTTGGATAACAGAAACCTCACCACATATCACCATGGGGGAGGGCGGGGCTCAAAAAGTAGCCAAAAAACCTCACACGATTAATGGACGACCCTTGACGGTACGAGATAAGAAAAAAAATTCAAATTGCAACAATGTTTATTTTTTTGTGTACTATACATTGGAGATGAGAGAGATAACGTTATTCACGGAAAACGAAAAACACCTCTATTTTTCGAGAGATCGACCTCGCAACCTTTTCTTGCAAGTCTCGAAAATGGTGAAGAAATCTTTCCTTTAAAAAAAAAAGATGAATTAAATTAATTGAATTCGTCGATTATTATTGATTAGATTATTATTCCTATTTATTAGTTATTACTAATTAGTTTCACTGATTAACATTTTTTAAATTTAAATATTCCGTTAAAAAAATGGATAAACTGGAAATTGTACGTAAAAACTGTTCTTTGCAATTACAAACCAGCCAACGAGTTTGGAAAAGCCTCATACTGAAAAAAAAATCCTTCGTGTTTGGTTTTTTCGAATCGTCCATGTTAAAATGTTTTTTTTTTCATAGGAAACCGACGTTTAAAAACATTTCCGCATCGGCGTTTTAAAAAACGCAAATGCAATGCATTATTCTTTTGCCCGAAAACTTCAAGTTCCCATTTCAAAGCGACGAGAACGTGCGAAATTGATGACGTTGAAGTTTGCATCGTTGGAACGCAACGATTTATTCTTGTTCATTTTTCTTTTCTACATTCTTATGCATATCCAAATCCGTTTTTTTTTTTGCAAATTGAGGTCGTAAATTTCTACCAAGAATGCGTAAAAACGTTCGAATGATTTTCACACCCAAAACGAAGTTTGAACAATGAAAAAAAAAGATCAACCAAATCGAGTTTTATTTGCACAACTTTTTTAAAGTTTTTTTTACAAAATGCTATTTTTTCTCTTACAACTACCTCAACGTATTTTATGACGTTGAAGTTTGCATCGTTGGATTGCAACGAATTTTTCTTTTCATTTTCCATTTCTTCATTGTTATTATTATCCAAAGCTCTTTAGTCTGCAAATTGAGGTAATAAATATCTAATAGAAATAAATGAAAACTTGAGAAAATATTGAGTGATTTTTATTGACTAGATCGGCAAAACAAAATTGAGCAATTAAAAAGAATTCATTTCCGTTGTATTCCAACGATGCAAACTTTAACGTCATATTAATTTCAAAATGGCGGCTGTGCAGCGTTTATCTCAAAACTGCATTTTTTAAGTTGGCCGGAAACATAACTCAGGCAATTTTTAACCGGTTCACTTGAAATGTTGAATATATCTTGAAAAATATATTGTCTAAGTACGTAGGGTTTTTTTTATATTGTATAGTTTGTTCGTTATTAACAAGTATCTGACGATTTTTTAGGCAAATTTTTCACTGTCCAAAAAATTGCCCAAAAAATCGTCAATAATTGTTAATAACATATCTATTAACAATTATCGTCGATAATTGTTAATAACAAATGAACTATGCAATATTTTAAAAAACCCTACGTACTTCCATAGACAATGTATTTTTCAAGATATATTCAACATTTCAAGTGAATCGGTTCAAAATTGCCTGAGTTATGTTTCCGGCCAAAGTTTTTTTTACAAAATGCTATTTTTTCTCTTACAACTACCTCAACGTATTTTCCATGCTGCATACTCTTTCCCTCGTCACTATCTAAAATTAATGAAAACGAATGCATTTTCGTTGCACTCCAACGATGCAAACTTCAACATCATCGAAATTGTACACTAAAAATGAAAGAAAAAAAGCATCCTCTACATTCACGACTTTTCGTACTCATTCTGGATGTACATTTTTTTTTTCGAATTCCCTCGAACGCGCGAAAAAGTGAAGGCAAGTTTCGATTAAGGCCTTGACATTCAAACGATTCGCAGTGCTATGCGTGCGAATGGCAAAGTGCTCAAAATGGAAAAAAGCTTCGGCAGATGATCCAATTGTCCGCGTGAGAAATAGAGCCATTCAAGCCGATGTGAAACAAGCTCGCGATTGCAATGGGAAGATGTGCAAGAATTTCCCGAGAGAAGAAAAAAGTTGCGCCTGTGTTCGTGGCGCGTTGAAATACGATTCGGTGAACATGCGTGCAGTCCTTTACCCTTTTCGTTGGTAACAGACTAATCTAATTACGTTTCCACATAAATTACTGACGCTCGCGTGGATAATCGTATACGCGTCGCTGAAGCGAATTACTCCGACTGTGAATGAGCAAAGGTTCTTCTTCGTTAACGTCGCCTCGTGGGTTTGCCCGCTCAGTGAGAGTACTCCAAGTACGAAAGGGAGTACAAGGGCGTCTGTTGCCAGGAGTGCAATTGCATCGGGTGTACAGACGTTTGCCGCTCGATAGCATCGATGCGTTGGCATCGTTGAAACCCAACGAAACATTCATTAATTCGATTTTCGTCAGTATCCAAAATGGTTGTTTTTTTTTTTAATGTAGATTTCAGGACCTTCATTGAGAATTCTAAGTCCGACCAACTTTCCTAGCCTAAATTTGCCCGAACAAATGGGCAATTTCTGATTATACTGAAGTTTGCATCATTGGAACGCAACGAAAATAACTTTCTTTTTCTAATTTACAATTTTTTTTTGGCAAATCCAGGCTACTGCATTTTTTTTAAGATCCTTATTGAAGACCTACAACCTAATAAATCTATCAAGTTTTGGATAGTAATAGAAATGTAGAAAAACGAAAAAAGACGGATTTTTCGTTGCGTTGCAACGACCCAGGTAGGAAATCAACAGGCTGACGATGGAAACAAGCTTGTGCGAGCCTTGTTTCACCGAGCCTGAGTGAGACAGACCTGGCCCAGGTTTCATTGCATCGTTTGGAGCAGCCTGGAACCAAGACTGGCTGCTTAGCCTAAACTCAGGGTTATTTCAAGCTTTATTCAGCCGGTGAATTTTGAGGCTGAAAAATCAAGGCTGGATGCAGGCTTGTTTCAGGTTGTGATAAAATAAAATAAGTTGAAAATAATATTTTTTCTGTACTTTTATGAAAAAAAAATTTAGAAATAAATTTGTCGGGTGCGAAGGCACGAAAAACGAAAGCGAAGGAGGCAGCTCGGAACATTTAAACATATGCTCTTATCGATATTTATGAGGTACACAAAAAAGTGTATACGAAAATAAAAGTACGCAATAAAATAAAGTATTGTTTTTTAAAATATTTTTTATATATATTTTGTAACAAATAATATAACAAATAATAAATATATATAACAAATCAAATGAATTCTTTACAAATTTATTAAATTTACCCCAATGTAGAATATAGAAAACTAAAAACAGGCCTCATATAGCCTCGGGAGGAGTTTGGGAAAAGCCTGGTTATAAATGCTCGTGAAGGCTTCATTAAGGCTCGTTTTGAGCCTTGTTGTTTCGTCGTTTCAGGCTTAGTACAGGCTTTTCTGCCAGCCTTTGGTCAAGCCTGTGTGCAAGAGCCTGAAACCGCGTTATCATTCAGAGGTTCAGCTAGGCCTGAAATCAGGCTGGTGCTCAGCCTGAATTAAAAAATGTGAGCCTTGTTTCAGAGCTTGGCGAGCCCTTTTTTCATCGTCAATTCCTACCTGGGGATCAACGTAATTTCTGCGGAACCGATTTTCGAGCAAGAAGTGAAACGTCGGATGAGATTGAAGACTGGATCGTTGGGATGCAATGGAAATGCATTATTTTGGTTTCCTTAAGGGGGGCACCACTGTAGCTACCTATTTTCGACCGTGCTATTTGGAATTTTTTTAAAAGGAAGGATACACGGTCAAAAGAACTTTTAGGCTTTTTTAGGTATATATTGAAGTGTGTAAAAAATAATTTATTTGTAGAACTACTGGTTTTCAGCCAACCCTCTCCGCGGCACGCAGTAGAACTGTCGTAAATTTAATCATGAAACTAAGAGTGAAATATTTTCGTTAATTATATTAGTTTCAGCAGTCAAGTACGGGGGGAAATTTTAAAATAATGAAAAAAATATATAAAGACTCTCGGCAGTCTTTCCCGGCAAGAATGGCTCAACTATTTTTCAAGACCCTTGTTTAGAAATCTACGATCTAAAATAAAACAATGTTACATAACAATAAAAATTAGTTAATAAAAATATATTTTTTAAATCTTCCATGCGTTTCAACGATGCAAAAACTTCAATGCCGTAACAGGCGGTTGGATTTGGGTCGAATCTAGCAAATTCGTTTTCATTCCATTACAACAAAGCTCGGCTTGAAGAAAATTCTTTTCAATTTCTTGTTTTCATTGTTTTCCAAAATCATATCTTGCACATTTGTTGCAGATCGCTGATTAAGAATTCGAAAAAATGTTCGCGTGATTTCCGTAGCCCAAATCTGCCGAAGGAAATTTGGGAATTAAAGAACAAAATGAATGTTTGTTGCATTCCCACGATGCAAACTTCAACTTCATCAGCAATGCAGACTTCGATATTATGCACCTCCTTGCTTCCAATCTAAGGCGAAGTTGCTGTGGGCCGAGCGAAAGAGTTGCTCTCAATGGCGGAGCACAAACGAAATAAAAATTATTTTCGAGGCACGTCGAGTCGGAATCAAACACTTCTTTATTGAAGATTCGTTTTTTTTTCGCTCTTATTTATTTCCATGTGCACCGTGGACGCTCGGAGATTGCTCGATGACTCAGTCGCAGCGAGAAGGTTTTTCGCTTACGACGGAGAATAATACAACCTATGCACACATACAGCTTTATGTATCCGTGAAATAACGCGTACTGGATTGGCCGAGATCCAAAACAAGTTTTTCCAAACTTTTTTGCCACTCGAGGACGAGTATGCGACCCACGCAAAACGTCATCAGTGTAATTTCGACGTCAAGGTGCACACCGGCGATCGGAGATGATTGAGTATTGCTATTTTTTTTAAAACACGTTTGTATATTTACGAGGCGAAAATTGTGGAGAATAAACATTTCGAACTTTTTTTTTATTATTATAAAAAGATTGGAAAAAAATATTGAATATTTAACAAGAGAAATGTATTATTATTATTGATTAGTGTCAATTATTAATGATTAATTATTGATTATTATTAAATAATTTCAACTAGTTATTATTATCATAATCACTATTACACTAAGCCGAATGGGAGAACTATCCAATATTTAAAAAGAGAAATTTATCATCATCATCATCATCATCATTATTATTATTATTATCATAAAATGATTAGAAGAAAATATTGAATATTTAACAAAAGAAATGTATAACTATTATTTTTATTTTGATCATTATTGTTTTTACAGGGATTAAGTCGAAATATTTCAATATTTTCTCAAGTGCTTAAGCAAAAGTTCCAATAATATAATCAATTGGTAAGTACTCAATCGTTCACAATGAACCAACACATACACGCATATATGCAGGGGTGAAAAAAGTTTGCACAGATCGCTTTACTAAGTTAACTCTTTTAGAATGAAACGTGTTTGCAGTTTATTTTATTCGATAACTCATTTCGGAGACCCATACAGTATGTTAATCTTAATATAAATAATCAACGTTGATGAAAAACCCCTGAGAAAATGCGTAAAGCGGAAGGTGTGCAAATAATGTTTGCTCCCACTGTATATGTTTGTCGCTAGTATCATTGTAGTCGCTCAACAATTGATGTTAATTTTATGAGAGAGCAAGTTCGAAGGGGACCATAATATTTGATATACAAGGGATTCGATATCCGGCGAGATCTCGAGTTCTTTCTAGTTACCTCGATCGAATTATACGTGAGTACAGGACCTAGGCCAACCAGCAGCTGGATGACAGTAGGAACGAGAATACCTTGTGAAGTGGTGAGATCTTGCCGCAGCTGCTATTTTCCTCGCCCCTCATACATTTGTACACATATACAGGCTGTCCCAAAAGTTCGGCCGGATCCTAGCAGGATGGATAGATCGCGAGAGTCCGAAGAGAAAAGTCCTTATCCGTTTTTTCGTTCGACCCGTCGTTACTTGGATATCGGTAAATCCGTCATAGCCAATCTGGCGCGTCGACCGCGGCGATTCGTCACGCCTACTCGGCTGCCATAGGCCCGCGCTGTGCACGCTTCGCCTCGGTACACCTGATTGGCTATACCACTGATTCTTTTATATCTGAGCAACGGCGCATCGGCGAGAAAAACGGCTGAGGACTTTTCTTTACGAAAAAGCACGATCTATCCATTCCGTCAAGTTGTAACACGACTTATGGGACACCCCATCAAGAAAAGCTCCGATTTCTACGTACTCGCAAAAGCGATATTTGCCGAAGTGGCGTCGCGGGAACGCGATAAAATCTTTTATCAATTCTCCTCGTTATTGGCTCGGCCAAAAATCTCTTCAATATTTTCAGCCTCTCACTTAAGAGGGTCTTATAAGAATCTACAAAAAATATTTTTGTAAAAACTGAGAAAAATGTGTTTGAAACATTCGAAATAAAAAGTAGATACATAGATAACGATCAAGCTAAACGACCAACGACACCAATACACGCTCAAGACACGAGGCTGAAAAATTACGTCATTCGAGGCTACACACGATCACATTGACTTTTGAATAACGGGAATAAAAAAAAAATGAACATCTCGACGATATTTACTACGATCGCTTCGCGTGGGTGATTCGAACCAAAACGTTATATCATCATTCGAATTGCGAATTAATCATCGATCCGAGCATGCTTCTGGAATAAATTAAACAGAAATCGAAAATTGCCTACAGTGTGCCGTAGGCGAAGCGCGATGAATAAAAAAAAACGTCACACGGTTTTCCCCTCAGGGGGTTTCGATCGAGTAGCTCGCAATAGAGGATTATCATGCAAAATTGTCAGAAGAAAACTCGTTTCACATGCAGATTGCGCTCAACCTTTCACCGTATTGGATTTGTCGAAAAAGTTCTTTTAATTTTTGTTTCAACGAGTTTCAAGCACTAATGTCAAAAAAATGTGAGTCATTTTTTCAAAACGATATGCCCAAAAAGAGTCTCGTTTGAACAATAATTACTTCATTCTTTGTCAAAATTTTTCAATAAATTTTTCAATAAAAAAGAAATGCAAATTTGTATTTCTCAATTTTTATTATTTTACGACAAAAAAATATCTTCATATTCTATAAAACGACAAAACTGAGGAAATAAAAATATAAAAAAGAATTTTCGTTACATTCGTTGAACAGATATCGAAAATCTAAATTCGAAAAAAAATTCGTAAAATAAAAATACAAAAAAGAGTTTTCATTGCATTCCTGATTCCTAAGGAATTTTCCTACTCAGCCCACATTTCGCAAAGTCGCCAAAAACCATTCGAAATACTAAGTTTTTCGTCGTAGTGCGAAATTAAGGGGTCTTCTCACTTTGGACGCTAAAAAAAGCTATTTTTATGAATTTTTAAAATAGGTTTATATTATAGATATCGATATAAAATTTGTTACACTCGATATACACGTTCGAAATACAGAGAAAAACATTTTTTTGTTTATTCAAGTCACTATTTATAGACGAAAATGGACGTTAAAAAATGTCCTAAAAAAATTGTAGGTCTGCGCTGTTGATGAAATCTCGAAGATGGATCATCCGAAACAAAAAAATCAAACGGTTTTAGATTCCAGTATGTTAATGGCTACAGCGCATATCATACGATTTTTGATAGATGCAAAAATAACAAAACAGCCCGACATTTTTCGAAAAAAACAAGAAAACGTTTTTTTTCACCGTTTTTGGCCAAAAAATACCAAAATTTTAAAAAATCCTTGATATGCGTTATAGCTATAGTTGTAAAGAATATGTGGTTAAAATTTCATAAGGATCGGTTCAGTAGTTTCGAAGATTTTATCAACGAGCCGTCGAAAAACGTTGTTTCGAGCAAAACGCGTTTAAAGTTTGTTTGGGTTACATACATACATAGAAACCATTTTTTAAATGTATTTCGAAAGTGTATTTATTAATAGTAACAACTTTTATATCAATATCTATAATATAAACATTTTTAAAAAACATGAAAATAGCATTTCTTTAGTCTCAAGTGAGACCCCTTAAAAAAAACATTTCTCGATGTATCCCGCGTCACCTTGACCTTTTTTGACCATTCGGATCATTCGAATACCTGTGAAGTCATTGAAAATAATGAAAGTACGCAGTAAGAGAGGTTTACTTTCAATAACTTTCAAAAGAGTTTACAACCAATGTCGAAAACCCGACACTTGGAATCTTATCGGATAAAAAGCCTTTCATCTAATTTTTCCCCGCAACGAATTATCTCAAAGTAGCCGGCATCGACTTTCCTTCAGAATATTCATCGAATCCTCTTGCCGTAATTATTTCCGATTTTTAAACCAAAGCATAACAATAGTAAGAGTGGAGTCGTGGGAGGGTTTCCCCGTGCCGAAATTCCACGGCGCTGCGCTCGCGAATCGCCAAAAATCACAGCAGCCGTGAGAATAACGAAGAAAAAAAGTATCCGAATTGTCATTGTAGCCTTACCTGTTTGCCGGGACGCGGAAGAGTCTCCATGTTGGTTCCGGCTACGACGGGAGCTTTTTCCGGTCCGCCGTTCTGCTGGTTGACGTTATCGGTGGCGCTAATGTCGGTGCCGCCACCGCCGCCGCCTTTTCCATCCTCAACGCCCGTCATCCTCCTCGTCGTTTCGACCTTATTTTCCCGTCACTAGCGACCCTCGAACGGGGTCCCACCGCCCCACACACGGAGCACAGCGTCCCCACGAAACTTTCCCCGTTTCCTCTTTGTACTCCAGCCACTCGATTCTATTTCTCCCCCCTACGCCCTCACTCGAAGATTCTCCCTCGATCGCGCACACCGTACTCCCGTACTCGTTTCGCCAATTTATCTGTACGTACAACGGCCAAATGTGAAAATGCATATACATACCCACACATGCACGCGAAAGGATCTCTCCGCAAAACTAATCTCGTCGAGTGCCCCCTGTTATACTGTGGACTTCCGGGCATTGAGGTAAAAAAAATGGTGGGTAAGACACGGAGAACGAAATTGAGGAAGCATCCGTCATGGCTCGTTATATCGCGTGTAAACTCGACGTTGGGACTCGCGGCTCTCGAAAGGTCACGACATAATGATATATTGAGGAAATAAGGGCGGGGAGTGTAAATGAAAACATGATGCCACTTATGAACCGCCTTATTTCCGTGCGCGCCTAATTCACTACACAGCTGTCGGAGCGACACCTTGAGATAAGGAGAGACGTTTTTACATCATTCCCAAAATTAGATGGCAATTGTACGTTCGATAGATGGAAGTGCTCCCGGGCGGTCAAATGCAAGAATATTTTGTTTTTTTTTTTGTTATTATTAGACAAGGTAAAAATGACGTGAGGATATTTTCGAGTTTTTGAAATATAGCGCTTATTACTAATTTTGGTGGTATATATTATTGTACAGCACAGTTATGACCTGCAATGCGCTCTCTGATCGGAACTTTCAAGGCTCCGATAGCCCGCTTTTAATGCGGTACCGAAATAAAACTGGGGGAGCCTTGAGAATGCCGACAAAGTCCCCCCCTTCTGACACGACCCTTACTGCGTCACTGCTCACCGTTTTATTTAATATATATGTACCGCTGTGCTTCGATCTACTCCTCCCCCGCGACTTTTCGACGGCTTTTCTCCTCGCTTATTTTTCCGATGTTTTCCCCCTTTACGGTGCAGAACAAATAACATCGGGTCTGTCATTTTTTATTTTCATCGTTACTCTAACGCTATCCGCGCGCGTTTTTTCTTTCCTTAGCGTACTATTGTTTAGTTCGCCGGATGTACGAAGATAGGGGAAACCTCGCGTTCCACGGGTAAATGACAGTCGTGACTTTCGCAAAACGCACGCAAATGGCTGATTGCAGCGTGAGTTTCGGGCAAGCGGCACGAAAAACAAGGTGGACCGGCGATAGAATTATTTGCGGTATAACAGGATGGGCTCTTTACTTTTTTACTGGGTACTTTTGTCAAAGGCTTATCGTAATTTATGGCCGGAGGCGATATAGGTGATCGTAACCTTGAACAGCGAAAACGCTTTTCTCGTACGTGTCTTTTCGTAAGTGTGAATTTAATGGGAATGAAGGAATACGAATTCGCTACGCCCCGGGCGATTTATCGACGCGTCCGTGTGCGCAGCCCTACACAACAGTACTATATACTGGTAGCGGGAGAGCCGCGCGAAGGCAAAGCGCGCCCGGCGAGAAACGACCGACACGGGAACGAAATAAATGAGAGTAACTCCTGTGATTTCTTACTTTATCGAATAACTCGTTCACTTGTTTCCTTTTCACTGTCAAATCACTCGAGACATTGCTATTGTGCACTTTCGGTTCGCGCGATTCAAATAAATATGAGCACGGAAAAGAAACTTGTGTATTCGACACCTTGGGAGTATATGTATATGTGTGTGTGTGTGTGTGTGGATATATATTTTCTTTTTCCCTCTCTCGCCAACCGTGTAACGACCGCTCACCCCGAGACTCCGTGTCGCTTTGATCGGATTTCGATGGTTGCCTGCGCGTAGCGTGCGCGCTCGCTACGCCGCGCGCGGCGGCTCGGGCAACTGTACCGCCTTCCCCCCACTCCTCGGTGCTTTGGCCGCGGAGTAGCGGAGCCACACGAACGTCGGCGAGGGGCGAAGGCAGAGGACTAAATTGGTACACGGAATAACGCAAAATTAGTAAATCAATTTTTATGATGAAGGCATCAAAAGCAATTTTGGCACTTGACGTTTGACTTTAACGGACGAAAATTATGTTCCGATTGTTATTATCGTTGGTCATCGTCATTGCACGAATATATGAGCTAATTATGTATACAGCGGTCTTTGCGCCATTTAAAAAGTTTACACTTGCGATACGTCGATAGGTTATCGTTTGAAAAATTAACAGGTCGTAACGGTTGCAAGGTTGAGGCGGGGACCCCGGGCAGCCGAAAATAAGCACATTTGTAAGATTTTTTTGTGTCGACATTATTTATTCTACATAATTAAAACTTCATGTACATATTATTACATCCTTCAATTTTTTTTAAATATTTGAACATGGCGGCTGTACGACACTTGCTTCTGAGTTGTTCCACAGTGTACAATCTAGCGTCCGGTGCAATGATCTGAAACATCAGAGCCAAGCAGTTTTAGATTTCTAAGACCCATACGCTCTTTGTTAACCTAAAAAATCTAACGAAAAGGGAAAATTCGGAAAATAGTACTTCTTTGAATGAATATTCTATTATTCATGACATTTTGTGGATAGCACTTATTAATGAAAAATTAGTTTTTAACAATAATTTTAGAGAAACTTTAAGAAAAATGCCGAAAAATGACATTTTCCAAAAATATTTTTCTTCGATAGGATCACCTTTTAGCTATATTCCCCGAAAATTTCATTCAAATATTCCTAAAATTGCATGAGTTTCTAACAGTCGGCCGGGCGAGCCGGTGGCAGCACCGTACTTCAAACTTTAAACGCGTTTTTCTCGAAAAACTGTTTTCAGAGTCGGTGGACATGATATCTCGAGAACCACTTGATGGTTTGTTTCCAAATTTACAGGAAATACGATGAAAAACATTTAAAGGTCGTTGACGATCTCACTTTTTCAAAAATCGATCTTCATTTTCTTAATAGTCATGTAAAAATGACGACTTTTATCATAGATTTTGTATGGTCGAGTTTCAATGCGTCGAAACGTTGTTGAAAAAAATTATTTAAAAAATCGACGATCGTCAACGACTCTTCTTTATTGTTAACTTGAATAACTCGTTTGGTTTTTACATTTCAGATTGACCGTTTGAGCTGGAGAGTGTCCACCGCCAAACGTCAGGGAAAAAATGTCATCATCTGCCGGCGGCCATGTTTTTGTTGTTTTTTCTGTATTTTTTGGTGGTTTTTTAAGGCTCTTAATAAATGTACCTTTGTGTTAAAAAAAAATGCGTTTCACCAACCTCGTTTCAGAAAAAAAATCCAAATTTGGACGTTTTTTCGGGCTTCTAGGTAGATATAGCCCCTTAAGTCTACTTCCCGTTCCAGTATGGAACTGTCTTTATTCGTTCGAAGTGACAAGCCAAGAATATTATTTTTCTTCGTATTTTTCAACATTTTCACAGGAAACTTTTATAACAATGGGAAATTGCTGCAGTGAGCAATTGACGCCATATATATATATATATATATATATATATATATATATATATATATATATATATATATATATATATATATATATATATATATATATATATATATATTACGAATCGTTCTTACTCTCCGTTATCGGCCGAGCCTGATACATTTCTTCGGCACTGTAGTACCAGAGCGTCCGCAGCACCGGCGTCATTTCCGTAAGCCTAGTCGCAAACTCAATTGCTAAATACATTCGATTCAAACGCAAAAAAGAGCCACGTGATTCTGCAACTTATTTCTCTAAAGATATTGTCACCTCAGTACGGATTCGATAAAAAATTCCCTCGTCTCCCCCTATTTTCGTTGATATTCAATTTATCACGGTCGAATTTTCCACGATAGATTTTTCAGCAACTCTCAGCGTTCGCACCCGAGTCTCGGGGAAGCGCGCCAAACGACCAAACTTTCAAACGGGCTGCCTCTCCATCTTCATCGTAGCGCGTATCGTTCACAGATGGCGCCACCGATCGCACGGCATATTTGTATATTTGTATATATCGTTAAACACCCATACTTACACGTGTATATAAAACAGCTTGCGCCCAAGAAACTTTCTCTCCCGTATCTTCGACGTGACTGTATTATTTGTGGCGGTATTTCCCTGGACGAGGATCGAGAGAAAAAAAATCGCATAATTTTCGTGGTCGTACATTAAACAAACACACACGCGCCCATGGCCAATATAGCGTAGTCCTCCGGGCTATCGATTGTTCGTTTTTCCATTCGCGTTCACCTCGTAATTGCAACAAACAATCGAACGAACGCGAAGCAAAAATCCGATCTGAAATGTTCTGTTCGATCGATGGATCAGGTGTCGTGGTTTCTTATTACTATTTAAAGTGCTCACGTCAGATTGGAGCCAGACGCGCTGCGGGAATGAGTTTAACGTGATAAATATTGTTACCCCGAGCCACAACGTTTGTACACACATCTATGCACATGTATATTTACACATATGTATATATGGATACGCATAAATATAAATTTGTTCATTATTCGAATGTGAGATGTTCAACGAGTGGTGAGCCACAACGTGAAATCAAAGTCAATCGCATCTAAAGTATCGCGAATTAAAGAAAAACGATCGTAGGATAAGTACAAACGACCATGGGTTTTTCCAATACGCTTCAGGGACAATCGTCCCACGAGGCGCTCCTCGGCAGACAAGACGCAGAGATAAAACTTTTGGAAACCATGAGAAGATGCCTGACCACCAAAGTCAAGTCGGACCGCGAGTACGCCTCCGCCATAAGTTCCCTGACGGTTCAGGGCAAGAAAGTCGAACGCCATGACGACCTCGTCGGCAGTCTCATAGCTCAGGTACCTTCTAGATAACTATTCTCCGCGGAATTACTTCACGACATTGGAGTTTGCATCGCTGCAATGCAACGAAAGTTCAGTAGATTGAGCTTTTTTTGGCATATTCGGACCACGAGACACACTCGATATTTTTTTTTAGGATCCTCATCAGATATCCGAAGCACAAATTTACTGGGTCACATTTTGGATGATAAAGAAAATGTAAATATTAAGGGAATAACGTATATACGAAAATATCAATAATAAGGGAACAATGTTTTTTCAAAATCCTTTCGTTGCGTTTGTACGATGCAAACTTTATCATCGTGTTACTTCGATGGCGCCCAAAATAGGTGAACAAGGGGACTCTTTGCTTTTATAGAGCTGGCGCGACGTCATGGAATCCCTGGATCAGATAGCCAAGCTCATAAAGCAACAGGCCGACTCGATGGAGAGCACTGTGGTGGAGCACATAAGCAGCCTGTACGCGGAGAGAAGAAGGGCCAGAAAGTTGTATCAGGAGGAACACGCTTGGCTGAACAACCAGTTCCAACAGGTTTGTCCGCCCGGTACACCAAATTATTACTCGCTTCGGCATAGCCGCACACGATATTTTCACGGGCGTTAACAGGATCTTTGTCGCGCAGCTGAACGACGACGTCGCCAGGAAGAAGACCGAGTATCAGAAGAATCTCGAGGTCTACAAGCTCGCCAGGTCCAGGTTCGAGGAGCACTACGTTAAATGTAAATATTCGACTATATTGGAGTACCCATGGAATAGTGCCGGCGAAGGGGTGGAGGATATGGAATGAGAAAGGAAAAGAAAGAAAACTTGAGGATGGAGGGTTCGCCACAATCCAAGATTAAATTTGATAAAGAATATATGTTATTGTCTAGATTGTACCGAGTCTTTACGAATTTTTTGACATTTTTTCACCACAAAACACGAAGAAAAATAGTTTAACGTATGCAATGTTTTCGGCTATTTAGCACCGAGATAAACTATTTCTAACAACGGATTAACACGAACTAAACCTTTGTAAACATTTAGAAGAAAAAAACCCTGATCTTGACCATCGTAGAACAGGAATATTCAATATTAAATCGTCAAGGTTTGATAAAAAATTACGAATGTTGGCTTGCGAATGAAAAGCGTTGCTGCCAACCTCAATATCCTCGATGTTGCCGTATTTCAGCAATACTTGATATTAATCGATGGTAATAATAAATAATCTCGTGACGTCAATATAAAATACAATTATCAAAATTTAATTCTTGTTGTACTTCTTCAAGTTGATGGTATCACATCAACACACAAAAGTTTTTCTTATGCACGTAATAAAAATATCAAAATGCATGCTTTTACCCTTTAGATTGATGAAAAATCGACAGAACAAATCTATACCTCGTATGCATTTTTTTAAGATTCATTGAAAAACAATTTATTATCAGTCATTTGACCCAACTGGATTGCCCGAACCTCCTTAATTCTTGCATTGTCGAACAATATTGATGGACTTGAAGTTTGCATCGTTGGAATGCAACGACAATTGTTTTCTATACTTTTGTTTCCTCATTTTTAATGTTTTACGAGATATTTTTTGCAGATTTATATTTATATTCTAGATCTAGATGTAAACGAGCGACTTGAAAAAATCGTTGAAGGATTTTCGTAGGGAATGTTTGCCAAAAGAAATTCGAGCAATTGGAAAGTAATCACTTTCATTACATTCCAAAGATGTAGACTTTAGTCTCATCAATATTGCATGATGTGGAAAAATTTCGGGCGGCATTTTAGTTCTCTCACTCGAATCTAAGTCATAGGGCATAATAATTCTAAATAATTCTTTTTTTAAACTTAAATGGCTCGATGACAAATTAATATTCTCAAAATCTGGTTGACGATTGTTAAAGCTGATTGACACATCTGTCAAGAGATTTTTTTAAACCCTGGATATGATTACTTTTATTCAAATTGTAGCTATTTGAACAGTGCATGTATTCCTGTCGAAAATAAAAAATGGCATTTTTCCAACAGCTGGCAATATCAAGAAGTATTGAGATTTGAATGAAATCTTATTAGAGCTCTTAGGACCAGCTTTATGAAATTTCAACGGATTTGTCAAATATTAACTAGTGGCTGAGTTATTCAATTTTGGGTGCAAACATCTAATTTTCGTGTTAAGGCGTTAGGCTACTGTGACAACCCAAAAATCAGGATTATTTAAAATAATTCATTTTGAAGGGATAAGTGAGATGATTGAAAAATCGTTCGGACATTTATTTGTATGTACATTAAGAAAGTTGTGTAATAAATTTCATAAAAAAGTAATAATAATTAATGAACTTATAAACAGCTTCGTGAAGGACCTTTGAACGTGAGGGACTTAACGGTGTACTTGATTTTGGCCACCCGGTTGATCTGAAACAAAGAAAACGAGTTTTTTTTCCCCTAAAATAGATAATATTGGTTAAAACTAGACCGAGCTTTTTTGTGGTCGTGTTTCAGTCGCAAAAAACAAAAATTTAAATATTTCTTCGATTTTTTCAGGAAAAATGACATTATTGTTAATAACTAATGAAACAAAAATGTTAAGAAGAAAAACGTCGGTCAAGACTAAACTACTATTACACTGAATGAGTGTATCAAGTTTAAAGTCAACTCGTTCATTGGATATCGAGAAATCGTGTACACCGTTTTGAAAACGACGGTATCTATAAAAACGCGTTTAAAGTTTTACTAGCAGTTCGTTGTAATCATAACTTTACCTTCAATCTGCGATTCCTAGACCATAAGTTTGACCTATCTCTTTAACTTAAGGGGAGGTACCTGAGTAAACGGCTAGAAAAACAGGTAAACTCGGGGAATTTTTATTTCAAAAACTAATGTTTCGATTGGATCCGGGTTTTTTTATTGGAAAATACGTACATTGAGGTATGTTTAGGGATTTTTTTAAATAAATTCGTCGACTGGAAGCGATTCAAACGCGATTATCTCGAAACATAGTTTTCGAAGTCGGTGCCAGATGTATCTCAAAAAACGGCTTGTCCGATTTTGTCCAAATTTGGATACAATATTCTTCGATGGTTTTTATCGTTCGCCACGTAGGATTTGTTTGGAATTTTCATTTTTGACGGAATTGCGACCGTTTTAATTTAACATTCGCTTTTCGTTCGCAATTTCCGACGATTTTGGATTGCATACACATTGCATAAAAAAAGCAATGGTTCCATCAAATGAAAAACCCCTACGTGGCGAACGAGAAAAACTATCGAAGAATATTGTATCCAAATTTGCACAAAATCGGACAAGCCGTTGTCGAGATACATCTAGCACCGACTTTGAAAACTATGTTTCGAGATAATCGCGTTTGAATCGCATCCAGTCAACGAATTTATTTTTAAAAAATCCTAAACATACCTCAATGTACATATTTTTCAATAAAAAAAACCCCGGATCAAATCCAAACATTAGTTTTTGAGATAAAAATTCCCGAAGTTTACCTGTTTTTCTCGCCGTTCACTCAGGTACCTCCCCTTAAGTTGCCTCAAGCGATGAACGAGTTTCCGTAATTTTCATACTACACAGTAGCCTGAGCCCTCAATCGAATAGGTAAAAATGATGGAGGACGATACCACTTACACTCGAGTTGGAGAGCTTTAATTTGTAATTTATTCAACATCCAATAATATTATTCGAAGTGGTAAAACTCATTTTTCGCCATACTCCAATACAAATGAGGGTCACTTTTCCGATTCAAATAACTAAAAAAGGGAGACTGAGATATTCGAGTATCTTCCGTGTACAACATGCGTTTCTTTCTCTTTTGCGCGGTGACATGTTGGTATTTGATTGAACCGTTTCAGCGGGACGAGGTGGTAGAAAGTTGGACGACGTGAGAGAGAAATACCAGAAGGCTTGCAGGAAACTTCACCTGACCCACAACGAGTACGTTCTCCTGCTGGGAGCGGTGGCCGAGTGCGAGCAGGATCTCAGAACCTGTTACCTGCCGAGTCTTCTTCATCGGCAGCAAGCGATTCATCAAGAATTCATTGTGGGATGGTATGCCCTGCTGGGTCGATCGATTTACGTCATAATTTCTACACGACGTTCTTTGCTCATTCGTCATACTTTTATTAACTCGTCAGGTAAACCGCGACCAATCATCTTATTAACCGACTAAC
Source organism: Ophion slaviceki (assembly GCA_944452715.1). Classification (NCBI taxonomy): domain Eukaryota; kingdom Metazoa; phylum Arthropoda; class Insecta; order Hymenoptera; family Ichneumonidae; genus Ophion; species Ophion slaviceki. The sequence continues at coordinate 16,473,303 of OX101783.1, read as the reverse complement.
TATACTAACATCATTCTATTTGCCACACACTCTGCGACCAACGATGACAAAGGTAAATCTCTCGTCGCGCTATATTGGCGTAAACGAAAATCACTCGTCATCCACACCGGATTCATCCATCGAGTGGGTTTCCACCTCGGAAAATGTTTATCCGTCTGGCTTTATTTCGCAGGAAAGGCATTCTTCAAGATACCGTCAAGTATTCCGATTTTACGAACGAGAAGTTTCACGAGATTCACGCGCGAATGCAAACGGCGGTTGATTCGATCAAGCCCGTTGAGGAATATCGAGATTTCATCGGAAAGCACAGGTATCGTGGGAGACATTATCGAGACCACCATTTTTTCCGCATCCTTTCTATCATACGACGTTGAAGTTTGCGTCGTTTCAATGCAACGGAAGTCAATTCTTTTCAGCTGCTCCAAATTATTTCTGGTCGATTTAGAATACGAAGACCATTCAAACGCTTCTACGTATTCTTATTAGAAATCTACGACCGTTATTTGCAAAAAAAAGCCTTTGGATGATGAGAAAAATAATGGAATAAAAAAATGGGAAAGTGGAACAGTTGAATTCCAACGATGCAAACTTCAACGTCATTTCTATTATTTACTAGATACTTTAGACAGGGTGGTGGCGGGGGGGGGGGGGGGTAGATAGGAAGATACGTTTGTTCTGCCTTGCCCATACTAACACAAACCAACGAAATTGTACAATGCAAAATTAACGGACATGAAAATAATGAACAAAGTAACACGATGAATATTATAACCGTAAAGCATTAGGTTGGCAAGAATATCTTTGCGTTTTATGCAAAGACTGCTTTTTTATGTTATTTTTGGTGATAAAACGCAAAGACTTTCTTACCACCCTATTAAAAATAGTTATGAAAATAATAACGATAATAACATTTGCAACAATAACAGTAGCTATAATAACAACCATCAAAGCAATTAAAATGAAAGCAATGTGAATGAAATAATAATAACACTGATAGTAAAATTACTAACAACATGAATAATAACAATTAATATTGCAATAATAATCATTGTGGTGGTTATTAAAACGTAAGAACAATAAAAACGATAAAAATAGTAGTTATGGTAATTTTACTAGTAGTTTCAATAACAATAAGAACTAAAAAAATAGAGATAACATAAAAAAAATGATGATGATAATAATAGAAATAACAATATCACTCACAGTGATCTATATATTGAAAATAATTAATATAATCATAATTAGTGATAGTAGTAGTATTAAGGGGTTAAGCTACTGTGACGGCCCGAAAATTGGAGTTATTTAAACAAATTAATTTTAAAGGAATAAGTAAGATGATTGAAAAGTCCTTTGGACATTCATTTGTGCGTACATTAACAAAGTTGTGTACCAAATTTCATTTAAAAGTATTAACAATTAAAGAAGTTATAAACAATCTCGTGAAGGACCTTTGAACGTGAGGGGCTCAACAGTGTACTTGATTTTGGCCACCTGGTTGAACTGAAACAAAAATATTTTTCCTTAAAATAGATATTTGCCAAGACCTGACCGAACTTTTCTTGTTATCGTGTTTTAATCATAAAAAAATGTAATTGTTTTCCATTTTTTTAGGAAAAATGGCTTCATTATTGTTACTAAGTAACGAAAAAGAATGTTAAGATTAAAAACTGCGGAAAAACGAATACAAGAAAACAGTCTAAGAGATTTGTTTTTTTTTTATTGTTTTCTTGAGGCCTTAGGCCACAGTAACCGGTATAAAATCATGTGCGAATTTACCTTTTTTTTCGTATGAAAAAGTGATTTACTTACAAAATTGATTACACGTCTATTTATTATGAATATCAAGCTATTGGAAAATATATATTTTTTTTCGATGTACAATATGGCCGACTACTAATATTTTCTTTTGTTATCTTTTTGTTTAGGCGCTCCGCGGCGTGACATTTAGCACCCACAATTTTTTACCTAGAACAAAAAACAAAAATTCTCGTTAATCTACATTAGAATACCTAGAGAAGTTCGTACGTAATTTTAAAAAATATTGTTTTATTCAAAAGTTGTAGGTATTTGAACTTAAGAAATGAATTTTCAGTGAAAAATTTCGTTATAACTGCTCATAAACTGCTCATAAAATGAAAAGTTTTCGATTAATCAGAAATCCTGTACGTACTTCTCTGCGAAATGCAATTAGGAACATAACTTTTAAATTTGAAGTAAATCGAGTGAAAATTGTTGAAGTTATTTGTCACGCCAATTGGAAAAAAGCTGTTTCAAGAAGTTTCGAGTAGTCGGTCATTTTGTATTATACTAAATAGATATTCATACTAAATAGATGTGTAATTAATTTTACGAGTGAATCACTTTTTCATATGAAAAAAAATTGTCAAATTCGCACATGATTTTATTCCCGTTACTGTAGCCTAAGGCCTTAATACTACACACATATCGTGCGTCGATGAGTTGAACGGAAATTACATTTTGCGAACGAACAAATTTGAGCAGAACTCGTCCGGCGTCACCGTTGCGCTTCACGTTTGACGACAACCTGGTGGACGACACCTCGGGCAAGTTGTCACCGAACAAACTGACAGTCGACAATTTGACGATAGACTGGCTGCGCAGCCGTCTTAACGAGCTCGAAACATCCCTCAAGACAACCCAGCTGAGCCGACAAACGTCCCAGTCACCGCAGGAGAACAATACCGAGACGAATAAGACCAACGCGTCGGATTATTCGCGCGAGAGGGAAGAGTTGAGATTGCGCTGTCAGGAGAAGAAATTGCAGAGGCAGGCGGAGGTAATACGCGCTGCTTTGAACGAGCTCGGCTGCGAGGAATTGCCATCCGGATGCGATTTGTCCATGGAAGGCTCCTTCACGGAACCCCCGGCCAACATGAAGGTAATAAATACTTGTCGCTTGGAAAGTGTTTGCGCGAGTGAATATTCTCGCGGAGCTCCAGGCTACAAAGCGGCGGCTCCTGAGGGACGTATGTCAGCTACATTATTTTATACTTTGAAACCTCTCGTTTGGAGCTACTGTGGAAGATGTAAATGTCGCTGCATCGTTGGAAAATCGAATAGAGTATTTTGCTTAAAAAAAACATCAACGAGTGCCCACACATTTTGACATTTGTTAAAGTTTAAAAAAAAATTTATACATGTTTCAGTTAAAATCCGTTTTATTTAGTGAACATTATTTCTTAGTGAACTTGGTTTCAACTAGTTTCTTAGTGAAAACTAGAAGTGGGAGGCAGTTTGTCTGTTTCTGATGGTAATACAACTGAAACTCAGCCAAAATATCCGCCTGTGTCGGCCCAGGTTTTCCGCAGTTTCCCTGGGCCCTCGTGCAAATGCGATACAGTAGTGCATTAGGAAAGAGTGGCTGCGGTCAACACTCTGGGGGGGGGGGGGGGGACTCTGGAAGGAATGTAGGGAACTCTAGAAGGATTGTGAATGTTGGAAGGAATGGGAGGAATAAAGGGGAAGGACCCCGTACCTCTGAGGAATACATGTATTACAAAAAAAAAAACTTTGAATGTTAGTTAAAACTCGTTTTAAGGGGGAAGATATCTTTAGGCGGGGAAAAAATTGCGGATTTTCGTGGTTTTTTTTACGGACAGATTTCTTCACCATTTTGGAGACTTACAAAGAACGTCACTTTGGTGTCCGCCTCCGATTTTGTTGAGACTTTTTTATGTGGAAGAGTATGAAAAACTAAGAGACACGTATTTTTTTTATCGGCGGAAAAACGGCTTTGAGGGGTGAAACGCATCCTCGAAAATAGGGGTCTTTTTCGTTTTTCATCGATACGTTATCGTTCTCATCTCCAATTTATAGTACACAAAAAAATAAACATTGTTGCAATTTGAAAATTTTTAATATCTCGTACCGTTAAAACGTTATCGACGAAAAACATCCCCATTTTTAAGGGTGCGTTTCACCCTCTAAAACCGTTTTTTCGCCGATAGAAAAAATACGTGTCTATTAATTTTTGATACTCTTAAAAAAGTTAAAAAAAGAGTCTTAAAAAAAAGGTACTCATAAAAAAGTTTCAACAAAATCGGAGGACGACACCAAAGTGATGTTCCCTGTTAGGATATGTTTTGTTACTACTTTCGCCTGTTACATGGCATTTTATTTTATTTTTATTAATCTTTGAAAATGGCGGAGGTATGACGGCACAGTCTTCTAAACGGATTGCAGTGGATGTTGTCAGACGGCGTGACACGTAGCGTCGGCGGGATTAATCTGAAAAAACAACAACGAAGATTTTTCTTCCAATAACACTCATACGCAGAATATGAACCAAGAAAAAGTGAGAAATGTTGAAAAAACGACGAAGTGGTACGGTTTGAAAAAAAAAACGATTGAAATTTCCGAAAAAAATAGCTACATTTTGGAAAAAAAAACTTTCTTGATAAATTTTCAAGAACATTCAGGGTCATGTTTGAGACAATAAGGTGAGAAAGATTTATATCAAATTTCATCGCGATCGGTCGATTAGTTTTTGCCATACGTCACGCCAGTTTTGAAAATGACGTTTAGAAGACCGTGCCGGACCTCCGCCATTTTTGAAGATTAACAACAAAAGAATACCATTTAATAGCCAAAAGTAGTAATAAAACAACCCTAAGCCCAAATAATGGTGAAGAAATCTTTCATTTTAAATAGTTCATGAAAATCAGAACAATATTTCTTTTCCTGAAGGTGTCTCCTTCCTTAAGACGATGTGCCACATGCCTCCGACCACTTCAAAAAATCTGAAATGTAACTTTTCTCCCAAACGGAACAACCAATTGGAATGAAATTTGTTGTGTGCAGGCGTTAGACCTAGCTCGTGACCGGAAAACGAAGAATTTTCGTGATTTTTTTCTGGGAAACGTGTGAGGGTTTCCAATTTTTTTTTAAAGTACATCAAAGAGTACAGTTTTAAGTACCTTTTACAATTTTTATATCAAGAAAAATATTTATAAATGTGGTAGATACAATGGTTTGTGCACACCGCCGTGTGAAAAACGTCCTTCGCGGTGACCACTGCTGCTCGGAAACAAACCACCCGAAATAAAACACTCAAACGCCATTAGTTTTCGCATGAAATTATCGAGTGCTTGGACGAAGGATTTCATGAAATATTGATTTTTGAAAAAATGGTCGCAGTCCAAAGTATAAGCATCGATTTTTAATTTTAAAAAACACTATCTTCGTTGACAGAAGAAAACTATGCATCGAAAAACATTCCTTCGTTCAAGCACTACTTTTTGATGTGTAAAAGGAGCTCTCAAAATTTGAAGTTGATCGGTGCAGTGATTTTTCAGGTTTCATGGTCACTGATTTAGAAAAAGTAATTTTGAACGGATTGACCTGAAATTTTCGGAGAATATTTCTGAAATGTTGTATTATGAGAATCCGTCGAAAACGAAAAATCGATATTTTCCAAATTTGCAAGTAGGCGTAAGCCATGAACTAGGAAAAACCAGTTCTAACGAAATGAATCAGTTAAAACTGATTGGGGTCAAAGTTTCGGTTTGTTTGGGTTTCTCAACATAAGTTCCAGTTTTCACTAAGAAAAACTAGCTGTAACGGTGGCGTTCAGTCAGAACTAGTTTTTACCAGGTAAAACGCGTTTAAACTGAAAACGGGCTCGGACTGCAACATATACACTGTCGGCGACAAGTATAGATAGGCGTTGCGAAATCTCGATCGGAACGGATAGTTACAATTCTCGGCGGAAAAACGGTGCAAAATAGTTTGATGAAGTGATTATAAGTTTAAAAAAATAAGCTTCATTATGCTTTTATTCTCATTCTCTGATATTCTTTTCGATCGTAGACTTTGAATTGTTTTTTTTTCTTCTTACTAACCTACTCGAATAAACACGCGTGTTCTTTGTCGAGGAATGGCAATAAGAATCTTTCTGAGAGGTACGCACAAGGGTCGAGATTTTCCTCCGACTTGTCACGAAACATTTTTGCTGCCGATTCTTTTGCGTAAAGTACGTCACAACTTTGTAGAGTGTGGCAGTTTTCGAAAAATGCACTGCAACTCGAGAACTATGGAATTTGGACCAAAATATATCGAGAACATTTTTTTTAAGAAGATTAAGCAGATTTAACCCTTAATAGTCACACTGGGTCCACGGGACCCAAACAAATTATTTTGATGCCGTACAACTTTTTTTTTCAATAAAACATACATTTTTTTACATGCGTAAGCGTTTCATTGTTTCCTTCCAAATCGTACCTGCGTTGGATGAAATAAATATACTTTTTGAAAAGTCCACAGAAACCGCTATGTCTATTTCAAAGTACATTGTTTCCAGATTATAAAACCATTTTTTTTTGTTAATAATTACAAGAGTTACAGCAATTTTTGTAAAAAAAAGTCATTTTTCACGTTTTTTTTTCATAATTTTTTTTTGCATATTTAAAATTTAATTTTTGATTTGTAACCAATATTCTTGAATTAAACAAGGTTCAAATTATACCTCACTATTTTTTTTCACATCGCTCAATGCATTATTTCATTATTTATAACAATTTAAAAACGCCTGGGTCCCATGGACCCAGTATGACTATGACGTGATTCTACCTAAGTGTGACTACCAAGGGTTAAAGTTACTGATGGTATTTTGTTAAATCAATCCATCTAATCATTGGAAAAATTATAGTTTCGAAGAATATTATCGTCCACTTTTGAACTTCGAATCCACGTGACCGGAAAGCGGAAAAACGAATAGAAGAAAAAAGTCAAAAGGGATTTTTTTAATCCTATTTTTTAAATATTACACACACATATCGTATGCATCGGTTCGTTAAACGGATATTATATTTTGCGAAAATTTGAGGCACAAAATTACGCACAAGGATCGAGATTTGGCTCCAATTTGTCACGAAACAATTTTGCTTCTGATTTTTTCGCGCAAATCGTACATTTTTCGCGCACCTTTGTAAAGTAGAGCAGTTTTCGAAAGATGCACTGCAACTCGAGAACTATGGAATTTCTACGAAAATATATGGAGAGACATTTTTCATAAAAGATTGCGCAGATTAAAAGTTAAACAAATAAGTATTTTACAAATTTTATTTATACGATGGCTTCCGGTCGAGAAACCCGCGAAGATGTGTCCAAACTTTCCGCCGGTAGTTTATGTACGGTGGGTAAAAAAAAAGTATTTGTACATCTCACACGAAAATGTTGTTAATTTAGCTTTATTTGTTCGTTCGTGTTTTCCCAAGATTTTGGCAAACAGACCCCATGTATATTTAGGATAAGCTAACGAACACAGTAACTTGATAAAGCATTTTTTTTGTTTTCGTAGGTTAATTTGAAGAAGACGATGTGTACAAATACTTTTTACCGACTGCACATACCAGGTGTACTGCATTCAAATGTCTATACTTTGAGAATGTGTTGCGGTTCGATCTTATTTCGGCTTTTGGGGGGAAAATCGCGAAAAACAATAGATCAATAGAATTGCACTTTCTCACTAACCAGATAGAGTCAATCTAAGTAAATCGACAGCCGAAATTACGGTGAACGAGAAAACTAGAAGTGCTTATTCTGCGCTACATTTGCATATTCTGCAGCATAACGAGGCTTCTCTCCGGCCTAGCCGGACCCCAAATTAATTTTGGCACGGCCTTTAACTGAAATAATGATAAGACAACCATTCATGTTGTAACGACCGAACAGCAGCGTACATACGTCCTTGAAGAAACCGCGATTTCGTCCTCACAGTAAAATCTAACGTTTCGCGTGAAAAATATTGCTGAAGGGAAACAACGCAAAACTATTCAATATTTTTCACTCGTTACACGTTGACTCGGATAAGAGAGAAAAAGTCTTCTTACCCTCATAGAAATTTTTGTTCGTACGTAACTTCGGTTAAACTTCCTTTGTTGTCTGGAGTGAAATATTCGCCGTCTTGCAAATCGACGAAACAAACTTCGTGAAGCGCTCTTTCTTATTTATCATGTTGTCGTATTCACTAGCTCCGACGCGTTGAACTTGCAGAGAAATACGGTTCCGGACACGGGTATCTTCACACTCAAGAAGAATCAGAGATTCATGACCATATTAAGATCCCCATTTAAATCGTTGCCGTCGATAAACGATAGTAAGAACGGCGTTATTAGGGCTAGTAGCGTAGGATCGACACCCAAGCCGATCCGGGCTCCTCCGGTAGTACGTTCTATGCCTATCGAACTCCCGCTCTTAATTCTAATCGAGAAAAGTGCATCCTGATGAGACTAAACGTGTGGGCTGTCCGCTGAAAGATTAAACAAAAAATGAAGATTATATTTATGCGATAAATGTGTGTAGCATGATCATGGCTGTTACGCATATGGAAATCCGGGCAAACTTAGACAATTTTGAAAATTCTCTGGAATTTTTCCTGAATTCACTTTTTGCAAGATCTACAAAAAATGAAATCGATTTGAAAAAGAAAACTGAAACGTATAAAAATAAATATTTTTGTATATTTTTAATATTTATCAATATTTATATTAATATCTATTAATATTTATATTAATATTTAAATATTTAAATATTTTTATTAATCTTCATTAAAAAATTTGCAATCAGAACATTGAAAATTTAAAAAACCAAAAACTAGTTTACTCTAAAGTTTACTCTAAAGCATTTGCATTCATTTTGTCGATACACAACCATACAATTATTATTGTAAATAAGTGTTTATATTTATTTTTTATTTATTGGCACCGACATAAAAATGTCTGTGTATAATAAGGAACCCGTGCTGTATTTGCTTTTAAGGGGTAAGGCCACAGTAGAATTTTCAAAAAATCGATTTTTTTTCGCTAAAACGGTGCTTTATCTTCATAAGACTAAGTTACTATTCAATTTACAGCAAGACATTTTTTTTCACCGACTTTGAGCGTATAACGTAAGCCTACCTCTGGCACAGCCATAGAGTACCTAAAACTTTAAACGCGTTTTCATCGAAACAGCTTTTTTCCAATTGGCGTGACAAATAACTTCAACAATTTTCACTCGATTTACTTCAAATTTAACAGTTATGTTCCTAATTGCATTTCTCAGAAAAGTACGTACGGAATTTCTGATTAATCGAAAACTTTTCATTTTATGAGCAGTTTTATACGAAATTTTTCACTGAAAATTCATTCAAATACCTACAACTCAATTCACATACCTACAACTTTTGAATAAAACAATATTTTTTAAATTCCGTACGTACTTCTCTAGGTATTCCAATGTAGATTGACGAGAATTTTTGTTTTTCGTTCTAGGTAAAAAATTGTGGATGCTAAACGTCACGCCGCGGAGCGCCTAAAAAAAGATAACAAAAGAAAATATTAGTAGTCGGCCATTTTGTATATCGAAAAGAAAAAGTTTCCTCATAGCTTGATATTCATACTAAATAGATGTGTAATTAATTTGATGAGTAAATCACTTTTTCATACGGAAAAAATGGTTAAATTCGCACATGATTTTATACCCGTTACTGTGGCCTAACCCCTTAATGTATTTTTTTATAGTGTTCAAATTATTTTTGGAATTTCAGTTTTTTTTTAATTATTTTAATATTTAACATTTTCATATACTTGATCAAAAAAAAATTATGTTCTTTATTTGACCCCAATCTCTCTATTTGCAAAATCTGTGTGGGAAACCTGGAAAAGTCAGGGCATTTCTGAGTCCATAATGCGTAATAACCATGATGATGTGAGAATGTGATGTATCCTGCAATCGAAAATGTACGCTTCAACCAATTGTGTGGATCCGCTCATATGGAGCTGCGACGGCCTGGGCCAATACTTGGATGCGGACAGCAGTTTTATCGAGTTTCCGATCGCAACACATCTGAAATTTAGGAAAATAGAGCGGCCTGTGTCGGCCCAGGTTTCCCAGTTTCCCTGTGCCCTCGTGCAAATGCGGTATAGTAGTGCATTAGTGCGTGGCTGGGGGGTAACGCTCTGGGAGAGATTTCCGAATCACTGAATCTATGAATTTTATTTATTTTAGAAAGTAAAATAGGAACTTTTGGAAATAAATAAAATATATAATTCAAGATAGTAAAATCTATCTATTCAAGATAGTAATATCACTATCTTGAATTATATATTTTATTTATTTCCAAAAGTTCCTATTTTATTTTCTAAAATAAATAAAATATATAATTCAAGATAGTAAAAAACTCATGGTTACAAATGTCAGATTTTTACTTACGGTCACATATTTTTTAAATTCATATCGCATAAATATTACTTCCGCCTGAGTTGTTTGTCGTTTTTTCCCACGGAAGAAAATCCGTAAACCTAATTTTTGTGGAGCATGAACGTATTCCTCCATGGCCTTGAACCTCGTGCGAAGCATAATGATATGCGTTTCTTTCACAGCGATAAGACAATTATGGAATTGAGAGACAAATATTCCTGCTTAGTTTAATATTTTCTTTGTCTAAAACATATTTATCATATAACAGAACAAATTTAGCTCAATTGAACATGTTTCGTTTTTGTTAGTGAGCGTACGTGTTCATTTACCCGACTTTCAGAGAAAAAAAACACGGAGTTGCAACAGTTGGGCCTCTCGCCTACAAAAGTTGTCTTGGGAAAGATTTTTGGCATTTGAATGCATTTACGAAGTTTTTAATATATCGATTTTATTCAATTACACATATTCAATTGAGTGATTTCATGATTAAACAATATTAACTATACGTCAAAATATTGATTATAAAAATAATGATATTAACGAGTATGAGGCTATAGTAATTATTCAAAACATTATTATAAAATAATGATATATCATGGTATTGAAGTTTTCACCGTTGGAACGCAGGGAAAATCAATTTTTTTAGACTGCCGAAGCATTTTTTGGCAGTGTTGGGCAACAAGAATCGCTCAAACAATTTTCAGGATCATTGTTGAAAATCTACCACATAAATTAGCAAGAAGATATTTTCGATATTAATCCAAATAAAAGAAGAACAAGAATTTTTGGTGCATCCTAACGATGCAAACTTCAACGCCGTGATATATCAGTATATCAAAATAAAACAAATTAATAAACAATGAGTTTCAATAAAAAAATCATCCAAAGATGAAAAATTTCCCGTAATCTCGAATGGCAACGGAAAGTCGATTATGTGAAAATCAAAACCGAATATCCTTTCCAATTTTGTGAATATAAATTATTCGAATTATTATAAGTTGACGAAAAATGCATTTATTTATGTGTTGCACGACGTTTTCCATCCAAGGCTACAATTGCTCCCTTTCAAGGGATCAGCATACTGTGATAGTTGGAAAAAGTATCGAGTTTTCGGTTTCATCGCGGTATTCTAATCCCTTGAGCTTCGTAGAGAGTGCTGGTCGATATGTGTGTCGTTTTTTTTTCGTGTTGAGAATCGCCCCGTCCACATTTCCGTCACAATTTGTACTAATGTGAATTAACGCTACGCACAGGTACCACTGCGTGGCGTTACCAATTCGAACAACGGCCCTCGAGGAAGCGGAGCTCTGATGGACGAGGAATGGTTTCACGGTGTTTTGCCGCGGGAAGAGGTCGTACGTCTTTTGGTGACGGAGGGTGACTTTTTGGTGAGGGAAACGACGAGAAACGACGAGTGTCAGATCGTCCTGTCGGTCTGCTGGGACGGACACAAGCATTTCATCGTGCAAACTACTCCGGAGGTAAGCACAAAATAATCGAACAACCGATTAAGAGGCTACATCTACCTCGAGGGCCGAAAAATTCCAAATGGCCAAATTCCGATTTTTTTCTCTGGGAAACGGTTAGTGAAAAAGAAACGCATTTTTTTAACACAAAATTACATATATTGAGAACCTTTAAAAAAATCTCCGACAAATACAGAAAAACAACAATAACATGGCCGCCGGCAGACGATGAAATTTTTGTCGCGACGTTTGGCGGTGAACACTCTCCAGCTCAAACGGGCCATCGGGAAACTGAAAACCAAACGGGTTATTCAAATGAACAATAAATACGAGTCGTTGGCGATCGGCGATTTTCAGAATTTCTTTTTTTTTTTAACGTGGCGACGAATTGAAACTCAAGCATACCAAATCTATGAAAAAAGTCGTCGTTTTCGAGTAACTATTGAAAAATGGAGATTGATTTTGAAAAAGTGAGATCGTCAACGACCTTCGAATGTTTCTCATCATACCTCCTGTGAATTTGGATATAATCCATCGAATCGTTCTCGAGATATCATGTCCACCGACCTTGAATACAGTGTTTCGAGAAAAAACGCGTTTAAGGCGCGATATACATTTAGACAGGGAAAAAATAGGAAATATTTTTGTATTAAATGCACATCCCGCCTTAAGGCGGGATATACATTTACAACGATCAAAAAATCGATTTCTTTTCTTTTTCTTTAAACGATAAAACTATATATGTAGAATATTTTCCCAAAGTTTCAAAGCGAAATTCGAAGAACTTTAAACGTTACAGCCCGTCAACGCTGTGACTCACCGCTCGGATTCGGAGCAGGCGTGAACTTCAAACGCGTTTTTCTCAAAACTGCATTATCGAAATTGGCGTGCAGGATTACTCAAAAGCTATTAAGCCGATTGAGTTGAAACTTGGTAGAAATATTGATAATATTGCTACCTTCTACTTGACGGGAATTGTTTTTGAAAAATTGAAAAAAAAAATACTATTTAATCCACATTTTACAGAAATGTTGTGTGAAATATTGATTTTTTTGTAAATGCATGCGATTTTCTTAAATTTGCATTTTCTTCATTTTAATTAACGTCACATAGAAACTGTACATGTTCTAACTGAAAAAAAGTTTGAACTTTTTTGCAAATCAAAGTCTACGGCAAGCTAGACTGCACGCCGATTCCCAACTCCCGCGGCGACCTTGCTGTAACACTCTGCCACAGCTCCGCCATTTTGATGACGAATTAATTTAAAAAAATTGTTTTCTATACTTAAATATACTATTAAAGTATACCTAAAGTATGATAATTGTAGAATAATTATTTCTTAGTTTAAAAAATGCCCCAATATTGCTTATTTTTTTCCTGTCTAAATGTATATCCCGTCTTAAAGTCTGAAGTATGGTGTTGCTACCGCTTGCCCGGCCAACTGTCAGAAGTTGTAGCTCATTCACTTTCAGGAATATTCCAATGAAATTTTCAGGGAATATAGCTAAAAGGTAATCAAATAGAAATATTTTTGGAAAATGCAATTTTTTCATCCACCCAGGTAGATGTAGCGCGTTAAGGCGGGAGCCTAAATTAGAAGGTCCAACAAAAGCATTTTTTACGGAATTTTTTAGAAGGGAAAAAACAAGTAAGCCTGGTAAACATTGAGGTATCTTTTCATGTATATTAAAAATGTATCTAAAAAAATTTCAACATGGAACAATAAATGGCTGCAGATTTATCAGCCTATTCCATGTGCGTCTTGCCACTGCAGTCTCCACTCGGCGGGAAAGACTCAGCTCGTAATTCTTGACTGAACCAAATAAACCAATAAAATTTCCAATTGTCATATATTTTTCTTCTGGGTGAATTAAGAAAAAGCTGAACAAATCGTGAAATTATAACTTTTCTCAGGTTTGAAAAAAACTGTGTTTAAAAAGCACACTTTAACGTGCTATAAAAATTATTTTAAAAGACTTGTCCAACGACTTTTTTAATTCACGTAGAAGAGATTTTCATACTGAAGAAAATAAATTTTGGTTTGATTCAGTAGGTCGTTTAGTTTTTTTTTTGCTATCACGCCCGCCAATTTGGAAAAATCGTGAAAATGAAAACTGGAGAAAACGCGCTTCGAAGTTTTCAATAGTAGCAAATATCAATATCAAATATCAATGGCTTCTCTGCTTTGGCCTTGTATCTTCGAAAATATTTACAATTGGCCTCTGTAACTTTGTAAATATATTCTTGGATAGTTTATCTATCGATTCAAGAAATTAAAAAAAAAACAGGCTCCGCCTTAACGCAGACAAAATTCGTCCGTTCTGTCCTGAAAATGTTGCTTCTCTTACAGGGGCATTACCGATTCGAGGGTCCCACGTTCCCCTCCATACAGGAGCTGATAATGCACCAGTGGAAATCCGGCCTACCCGTGACCAGTAGGTCCGGGGCTATCCTCAAGACACCGATTTTGCGAGAACGATGGGAATTGAACAACGACGATGTCATTCTCTTAGATAAAATAGGACGTGTGAGTACAGTAGGAGGAGAAAGAATATTCTTTCTTTCTTGACGGCAGTAGTGAACGCGCGTTAGAAAACGAGCGGCTGCGGATCTCGACGGAACTGGAAACAGAGGAGTATCGAATATGGGGCAAAAGTGAAAGGGATGGGCTCGCAGAACTCGCAAACGCATATGAAGAAACATTAGAACCAAAATAAACGTGTTTCTTTCAATCAGGAATTTAAAAAATCGACAAGCTATAATTCCGTATCGATGTACCTTTTTTGTTTCGTGCAGGGTAACTTCGGCGATGTATATAAGGCGCAGCTTAGGTCCTGCAAGACCGAGGTAGCCGTTAAAACCTGCAAGGTCACACTTCCGGACGAGCAAAAACGAAAGTTTCTGCAAGAGGGCCGAATTTTGAAGCAGTACGATCATCCGAATATCGTTAAGCTCATCGGTATATGCGTGCAGAAGCAGCCGATAATGATAGTGATGGAATTGGTACCCGGTAAGAGCGTCGATCTACACGCCCCTCGAATCGCAGAATTTCTCGTCGCGACATTTACACGATTCTTTTCGATCAAGGTGGATCGCTGCTGACTTATCTGAGGAAAAATTCCAGTGTAATTACGCAGAGGGAACAGCTGCGGATGTGCAAAGACGCGGCCGCGGGAATGTGCTACCTGGAATCCAAGTATTGTATCCACAGGGATTTGGCGGCTCGCAATTGTCTCGTTGGTGAGTCTGGTTGATTTTTTTCTTTTAACCCTTTATAGTCACACTGTGTCCACGGGACCCAAACAAATTATTTTGATGCCGTACAACTTTTTTTCCAATAAAACGTACATTTTTTTTATATGCGTAAGCGTTTCATTCTTTCCTTATAAATCGCACCTGCGTTGGATGGAATAAATATACTTTTTGAAAAGTCCACAGAAACCGCTATGTCTATTTCAAAGTACATTGTTTCCAGATTATAAAACCATTTTTTTTTGGTCGATAATTACAAGAGTTACAGCAATTTTTGTAAAAAAAAGTCATTTCTCACGTTTTTTTGCATATTTAAAATTTAATTTTCGATTTCAAACCAATATCATTGTATTAAACAAGGTTCAAATTATACCTCACTATTTTTTTCCATATCGCTCAATGCATTATTTCATTATTTATAACAATTGTAAAACGCCTGGGTCCCATGGCCCCAGTATGACTATAACGCGATTCTAGCTAAGTGTAACTACTGAGGGTTAAGGTGGTTAGGAAGAAACCATTCAAAAAGCGACTAATGTTTAACTTCCTATTTTTTTGTGAGAAAGACAGTATGTCATTAACCGGGTTGAAATAACAAATTTTAAGCGACTCCACCGTACCATTTCCGAAATAGGAACGTTGAAAGTTGGTGTAAAATACACGCACTCAAACGTAACCTCCGAAAAATTTACCGGAAATGATAACTTCACGTAACATTTAGTCGTTTGACCCAACAAACAAAACATCTTATTCGAATCTTCGATTAATACGGAATTCACCTGTAAAAATTGTAGCTGATCAATCGTGTAATTTTTTCACAAACATTTATTAAAATTTCGCTATGCGACATCCGTCTCTCTCTGATCGATGATCGGGGCGTCAGCTGTGATTGCTAGGGGAAATTCCTAGACGGCAATTCACGCAGAATGCGATATGAATGTCGCCGAATGCCTACGCTTCAGATCATGCTAAATGCAATAAGAATAGAATAAAAGCAACAATAAAACGAAGGATAAAAAATGAATAAAAATATGTTAATTGTAGATCTTAATTTTTTTAAATTGATTATTACGTATACAAATATACATATGAAGAACGGCTGTAAACATTTTTATTGAGAAAACTTCAAAATTTCTTTCTGTTTTCGTTCTGTATATTTACATAAAAATAAAACTTTAAAAACTGCCCAATCAATCTCTTATTATTTATCTGCGTGAACGAAAGCAGATCAATTTTCTGTAAAAAAAATAAACGACCACTTACACGTAATTGTGCCATGTTTTGACATTTGTCGAGTCGTTGAGAGGTGATGTTTGAATTTTTCTAAAGTGAGGTTATGTAGTGTTGCCAACTGCTTAAAACATAAACTCACTAGTAAAGTCGATAATGATCAACCGAGTGCTCAATAACCAATGTCGATTGTAAGTGTTCATGAAAATCATCGTAAATTTTCATTCTAATGGATACCAGAATAGAAATACTTTTTGTATGAAATTAAATTCCATGTATTTTAAACATTCGAAAGAAAAAAATTAAAATCGTTGAAATTGTCAGTTTGGCTTCCGGTTTTTCTTCCAAACTACCTTAATTCCATTTCGAGAACTACAAACTGCTGTCTTTGTTAGCAATAAATTTTAGGAGTGTGCGGGTACCCGATTCACTGGCGTACCCGATGTTCGGGTCGGGTCGGGTACCCGACGGGTTACGTTTTTGCATTACCCGCCACTATCGGGTACCCAAATTTGGAAATCGGGTACTCTCAAATTTGTCGTACTCATAAACGTCGAGTACTCTTAAACTTCGAATATTCGTAAACGACTCGGAGATCCGTATCTATTATTTATATTTATTTCTATTTTTTATTTAGGTCTATTGATCAAATAATGTGAGAAAACGAAAACTCGAAGAAGGCGATAAAACGAATAAATGATAATACTGTAAAAATCTTTTTTTGTCTCACTTTTCTATCCTGTTTGTGTGGACGTGCGCGCGCGCGCATTGTGTGTGTGTGTGTGTATGTGTCTCTGTTAGGGTGGAGTGAAAAACGGTCACTTTTGGCGGATCGTATCGTAATAGCGCGGGAAAGTTGCGTTTTGGCATCACTAAAAAGTGTGCGAAAGGAAAAAATGTACAATAAATATCTTCTGTTCCGGCGAATGCCTTAAAGTTTTGAATTTTTTAACGTGGGTTTTAGATGGAGAAAAAACCCAAAAAGACTAAGATTCAACGCCTTGCGTTTATTCGAAGCGAGAAGAATGTAGCTTCCATTTGACATTTTAAAATTGAAAATATCTTGATTGGTTTCAGAGATATAAGCGTTTGAAGAACAAGTTTTACTTGGAAAAATATTTTAAAATGACATAAAATTAAATTAAGAAGAATGAATCGCCGAAATTACCAGTTAGCACTAGACAGAATTAATGAAAATTCGACGAAGAATCTTGCTTTTATTCAGTTTTCCGACATTCAAATATCTCGATATTTCCTGAAATGCGAGTGTCTTAAAAGAAGTTTGCCGGAAAAAATGGTAAACATATACATAACAAAAATACTAAAATTATTAAATAAATTATTTGTTTTTCTTATGAACTCCAACATCCAATGCATATATTTGTCATTGTTATGACCGAACCCTCTTAACGAGTTACACTCGTCTAGCGGCACGAAAAATCCGTGTCACTTAAAGAATTTTTTGTGACGAGATTGAAGTTTGCACCGTTGACATGCAACGAAAATAATTAATTTTGAATTGCTCAAGTTTCTTTTCGTGTAGCTTAGCCACAACAATCGCTCGACTATAAATTGCCTATTTAGAAATCTATTATCTAAATCTGCAGATTATGTAGAATGATAAAAATAAGGAAATAAAAATATAAAGAATTTTCATTGCATTCCAAACATGCAAACTCCAATAACAGTTTTTATGCGTACGATCCTTTGTGCCCGAAAATCTGCTTTTTACATGTCGCGAAATAAAGCACTTAAAGGGTGAGATGTAGTCAGAGGCGTGAAAAAACGAGCATTTTCAATAATTTCTTTTTTTTTATAGTAATTAAGTTTGTTTTACAAAAGTGGTTACACAGACTTTTTATGTTATATTCCAACTCGGCTTGTACACATTTTCAAAGAAAAATATTCATTATTTATAAAAATATCGCCATCTTTGTCGGACCCCCTTCGGCATGTAGTGCTTTGCGGTGACCATCATAAAATTTGACTGGATCATCTGATCGTGAAATAAAAAAAAAACCAAAAAAAATCATTAGTTTAATAATAAATCCAGTCCTTAATCGAAGCTTTTTTTTTTAAATTAACACAATGGCGGCTTCCGACAGATAACTTTCGATGTTCGACCAAAAAATCGCTCGTTTATTGTAAAAAAAAAACAAGAAATTTTCAACATATATAGTGGTCACGGACTTGGAAAACATAGTTTCGAGAAAAACGCATTTATAGTTTTTCGATGTGGATACGGTATTATGTGTTCGTAAAATGTTGAGCTCGATGGATGAAGCTAAACTTTTTTTTATGTATTTCGATCCGCTGAATCCGAATATAACAATTTTTTGCCGAAAAGTCGAGCATTCAATTGTGTATAGCCAATTGTTAAAACAATGTTTCAAAAAATTCAAGTTTTTCGGGATGAATTATTTTTTAAAAAACATTTTCGGCAATTTTAAAACGAGAGTATTCCTTATAAAATTTTGCTAAAGTTCATAGTTTTTGAGTAATACATTTTTAAAAATTTCTGAAAGAGTTTTCCAATTTTACACTTGATTTATGTATAGAAATACGAATTAAAAAATTACGTACATCGAATCATGAATTCCTGGCCCATACAATGAGGCTTCTGCCGATGTGGCAGCTTCCAAAATATGAATTTGTTGTTGTCTTCGAAGCATTTTACCTTCGGGGGTCGAAACCGGTTGCTTGCAGCTGCCGTCCGCTACCTGCCATGGGGACCCGACGCCCCTTTACTAATTGTGGAGTATCCCGGAAACTATTAATCGGAATGCCTTGCAATTTTCAGGGAATATTTTCGAAACATCATACTTCAAGAAAATGTTAAAAAATCGATTTTTTTAGAATTCTGACTGCATCTCACTCCTTTAAAAAAATGTATAATGCGTCGACCTTGTAGCCTTTTATGCCGGAAGTACTTCGGGGCTCCGGCAAATTCTAACCTCGAACGAAAATCCAAAATTCTCCATAATGCATCTGCATGATAATAGCTGAAGAAATATCTAGGGGATTTAAAAAATATGTTTCAAAGAAATAAGGCAAGCATTTTTTTTCAACACGATATGGAGGAAAAAATCGTGGAAATTGTTCCTAACAATAAGAATCTCTAACAAATCGATAAATATTCACGCATTCTTATCAGGAATTTAGTTTAGAAGGTACCGTGAACATTTGAAGTGTATCGAATAAAATTGGCTGTGAGCCAATTCGAAAAACGTTGATTCAGGAAGAATGCCTCCAAAGTTTTTATTCCCATTATTCAAAATCGCAACTTTTCGATATTAAGCCAATTGGACCTTTTGCAAGGCCGTAAACTATGATTTCGTGCTAGAAAGGTCGTCTTTTGTCCATCCATAATATGTTACCCCTTAAGGAGTTTCGGGCCAAATAACGAAATGTTACTATTTGCTTCAAATTTATACAGTCAATTCCTTGCCATATGCTGAATGCACTCTCATCATTTTAAATCGCTCGTCTACACCGTTTCTATAGAATTTACAATCGAAAAAACACTTTTCAACATAAGGCGATGCCTACGATCAGATAACACAAGGAGGACATTATGGCACTGATGACAAAATTGTCATAATGTACTGAGTGCTTTGACGGTTTTGCATAACATTTTAAACATTTTTTCACACTTTTTCATTCAGCAGAAAGCTTAGGCATCTAAGCTTTCTGCTGAATATGTTGAAAAGTGTTTTTTCAATTCTACATTTTATAGAAACGGTGTAGACGATCAATTAAAAATTTGGATGGTACATTCAGTAAATGATAAAGAATGTACTGTATAAATTTAAATCAAATGGTAATATTTTGTCAATTGTCCCGAAACTTCTTAAGGCACTACACCACGGTTCGTGCGCGGTACGAAGGTGTATTTTTCGTAATTGTTTTAAAGCAAACGATGAATGGAATTTTTTTTATTAATACTTATAATCAATATATACATATAGAAGACTGTATACAAAATTTTGTACTCGAGTCTAAAGTATAGTTTGCGGTGTACGCCGCTTCCAAGAGGACACCGACGAAATTTCTGCTCGGCGGTTGATAGCGACTAAGCCATACGGTTCATTAAAAAAATAAAATAAAAACATTTGGAAACTAGACATATAGGTTTATAGCATCACGTAGGGGAATTTCGATACCTTAAAAAAAATGGCGGACCAGCGAATTTTATTTTCGATTTTCATGGAAAATTTTCATCGTTCATAAAAAAAATAGAAGGGGCCCTTTATAAAAATCCCTATGTAGTGCAATAGAGACTGGATTTTCGAACAGTTTAAGACTTGGCGCATGCAATTCGGAAGAATAGGTTTTTTAAATATCTTGTCAACCAGGTTGAAGAACGTAGTTTCGAGAAAAACGCGTTCAAAGCCGCACATCTGCCGCTCGGCGCGGTCGTGCGCTTCGAACGGTTTCACATAAAATGCTGTATCTCCGCCAATTTTACAAATTTCTTTTAAACATTTGGTGAGAGCATTCTTAACAAATGTATCATTCAGAAAATGAAAAAAAAACAATGAATTTTTTTAACCGTGGTGTGGTGCCTTAATGCGATGATCCCCGATTAAAAATTTTTTTTGATTCTTCTCTCCGCAGGATACGAGTCCATCGTGAAAATTTCCGATTTCGGAATGTCTAGAGAGGAAGAAGAGTACATTGTCTCGGATGGCATGAAACAGATCCCGATCAAATGGACAGCACCGGAAGCTTTGAACTTTGGTTAGTAATCTTGTGAAACATTTTTTTCCACGCCGCTAATTGCGGTTTAAAAAAGTGTGTTCACGGTGTCTCGTCGATGCTGCAGTTGCCCGTTAGTATATAATTGTAGTTAGTTGTATAATATCGGGCTAAAATTTATCTATCAACGCAGTTTCATCGGAGGACGTAGGTCATTAGACGAGGAGGATTACTTGGAGTTTTTATCGTATCAAAAGTGTATGCTCGCGCGTCGATCCAAATTTTGAAACGTCGTACTAAGTTTTGGCCCAGGGACGACTTTTAAATTGAGTATAATGGATATCGAATATGTCGAAAAATTCGTCTAAATAAAATTCAGGGGACGAAGTACAAATTGGAAACTTGCACATTGTTTCCTCATAATGTTATTTGCGTTAGGAAGCTTCCTATAGGAATAAACTACTATTGATAAGCTAACTGAACGAGGGGGAAGCTTTGCAGGAATATTATTTTATTCCCAATGATCCACCGTATGCCCTTACTTTCACGGGTAAGCACCTAGCTCGTGACCGGAAAAAGAGGAATTGTAATTTTTTTTACAAAAACGTGTGCGGGTTTTCATTTTTTACATTAAAGAGCATGGTTTTAAGTATCTTTCACGATACTTGTATTGAATAATATTTATAACTCTGTTAGGTATGATGGTGTGTGCAGACCGCTGTTTGGGTTTGTTTGGGTTGAGCTAGTGCTTGGACGAAGGATTTAATAAAATATGGATTTTTTAAAAAACGGTCGCAGCCCTAAGATATCGATTTTCGGTGAAAAAAAACCTATTTACGTTGGTGAAAAAACTATGCATAGAAAAACAAATTCTTCGCTTAAGCACTGCTTTACAGGGTAATTATGCAGAAATGGGGCTCCACCCCAATTTCAATGCCAAACATTTTTTTGGCATGGACGCTTTTAGTATGTCACCACTAGGAATATTTAGTCTGCGGAGGGTGACATTTTCAATTATTTCCATAAGTTATGGGGTTTTGAAGTTTGGCGGAACACGCGATAAAATAGGACACTTTCGTGCTTTTCGACGCCTAAACCTGAGGTGAAGAGTGGGTGGATTTATAAAAATAAGCCTTTAGGAACATAATACCGATGTAAAAATACAACAGGCGTTTCCGCCTCTCCCCTGCCCCCGTTGAAATTTCGTAAAAATACACGATTCCAAAGACGAGACTGGAAATTGGTGAAAATGGTAAGTGTGTGAATTTGTTTGGGTGGTCTGTATGACAACTTCTTTTTGTTTGAACTTCAAAACCCCATTACTTGTGTTGTCGGTATGAAAACTTCTTTTTGTTTGAACTTCAAAACCCAATTACTTGTGTTGTCTGTATGAAAACTTTTTTTTCATTGAACTTCAAAAGCCCATAACTTGTGTTGTCGGTATGAAAATTTCTTTTTCATTGAACTTCAAAACCCCATAACTTCTGGAAATAATTAAAAATGTCAACCTCCGCAGGCTGAATATCATTAGTAGTGACTAATCGAAGCAATTAATGGCAAAAAAATTCCCGCCAAAATTGGGGTGGAGTCCCACTTCTGCATAATTACCCTTCATAGACTGTATAAGAAGCTTGTCAAATTTGAAGTTGATCGCTGCAGTGATTTTTGAGATATCGGCAAGCGGCGATCTTGAAAAAGTAATTTTGAGAAAAACGCGTCTGTAGTTCTCCGGTTCGCGGAACCTACGTATAAACGCCCACAACTCCCTCAATTTTAGACAGATGGATGTGCAATTTTCAGAGAATATTTTGAAACTGTTATATCAAACTTTGGGAATCCGCCGAAAACGAAATATCGATATTTTCAAAAATTTCAACTAGACGTAAGCCCTTTACGGAGACTTTGTCCTTGGAGTGCCATATTTCAGGTGTTTACATTTTATTTTTTTTTTAAAGGAAACGAGTAAAGCTTTTTGAGTGCGGTTTTTTTCTTGCTTTTATTCATGATATACAGAACGTTAAAATTTTTTTTTTAAACCAAATTGGCGGCCGTTGCAGCTCTGCGAAAACAGGTCCTCAAATCGCGGGATGTAAACGGCTGACATCACTGCCCCCTCTTTGTTGATCTGAAACACAAATTCAAAGCATATTATCAATCTGTGACCCTTTGGTCATGGAATGACGGATGGGTTTTTCGTTTAGTACAAATTTCGGAAAATGGCGGCAATTTGAAAAAAAATCGAATTATCGCGTTTTTTTTCGCATCAAAAGATAAATAATAAATGCAAAAATGTATCTATCGAAAAAACGATCCGTCATTTTTTGTGACCGTGAAGACATATTTTCTGAGTATGCTCTCCAAATTTCAGGTCGATATGTTAATTACAGCGGTCAGGAGAATGTCAGCCATTTTTAAAAACGTGTTTTCGAGAAAAACGCGTTTAAAGTTTTGTAATGTGTTTACACAAATGTGTTTATAATTACCGCTAATCGGCAATGCCTGGTCCATAGCGGCATCCCTCCTCTTCTTCTAGCTGCTCATGTTGAGCTCAAATTGATTGTTTGAAAATTTCAAGGACAAAGCTCCCTTAAAGATTCCATCTTCTCGCGTTCTACTACACACCCGTCACTTCTCCATTTCCAGTTCCTCAGAGGGCTTATTCGCGCGTCCACTAGCTTGTTAAATATTACAATTTTAATTTTCGCTTCCTCGTCGGATGCGAATTTGTGTTTAAATTCCATTGCGTTATATTGCACGAGTATAACGTATGCGAACGTCTCATTCTTCTAGGGCCAACCTAACAGTAGACTTGAGCGTGAATTATCTTTTAAATAATCAGTGATAGTAATGTGTATCCTCCATTTGAGAAAAAAAACAACTAAAGCTCATTGTACTCGCGTTACTTTTACGACGGTGTTACTCATGTATCGTGTTGTCATCATTAGGAAAATACACCACGCTCTGCGACGTTTGGAGTTACGGTGTCTTGATGTGGGAAATATTTTCGAAAGGTGGAAATCCTTACAGCGGGATGTCGAACTCGCAGGCACGAGAAAAAATCGACGCAGGTACGCATCCTGTAATATACTAATTCAGCGCATCACGATGATACGAGATGAATTGCCATGGCACAAGGACGAGATAGCCCTAATAGTTAGAAATGATTGCCAACTTGCAATGTGGAAAAAAGCTTCGGGAGTCGTCCATCACCGGAAGTCTGTATATGCTGAACTTTGCATCGTTGAAAGAAAACGAAAATTCTTTTCTTATATTTGTATTCCCTTATTTTCATCATGCTACAAGATAATTTTCTACATATGCAGATCGTAGATTTCTAAATTAGCTTTAGGGATTTTGGTAGCTGAAATCTGCCAAAAGGAGTTTGAGCAAGTAAAAAAGAATAATTTCCAGTCCAACGATACAAACTTCAATCTCTTCGAACTTCAACGTCGTTCTTACTATAAAAAATACCAACAGTATCTATTTACCGGTAATTCTTTAGATAAGTGACTTTTCCGAAAAATTTGTGTATTTGGGTTAAACCCAAACAAATTAATTTTTTCGGAAATGAGTTTGTTTCTCATGAGTTCTTTTAGAGGAAATGTTGTCATGAGTTTGTTTGGATTTAACCCAAACAACCGCGAACAAATTCATTTTTCAGTAAAAGTCACTTATCTAAAGAATTACCTATTTATCACTTTCGTCTCGACGTGGCGAAATTCTGAAGGCTCCTCAAGAGTTCCGTGGTGAAAAATTCTGGCGAATCCTTGCGAGGATCGATTTCATAAGCTTCCAGAATTTTACGCGATTAATCTTTTCCACTACTAGTGCAGAATGCAAAGATTCTCAAAAATTTCCATCATGGGATAATTTCGAGTAGAAAAAAATGTTTGCAATTATTAAAGACAATTTCTCAATTTTCAATTAATACGACACGAGCGGTTGATGTCAGATTTTTATTTTAAAAAAAGTTTCAGTAAAATTTCTAAGTGATTTTACGATTTCAACTTACGGGCTTCGTCTGTCAAAAACGCATTTTTGAAAACTTTTCGAACGATCGTACCATTACGACAATCGTGACGTACAATGAACATCCTGAAGATATTCATCGTTTGCGGAACATTCTTCGAAACCAATTGCCCGAATGACTATTTTCCTAATACAATTTTCCGAAAGCCATTTGCCGAAATAATTATTTCCCGAACGCAGTTTATCGAACGGACAATTTCTCGTACACAATTTGCCGAATGAACAATTTATCGAACAGACAATTTCCCGAATGGACACATTTTTTCAGGGTGAACGATCAAATTGTAAATAAATTGAATAGCTTCAATTTTGAATCATTCATATTTGCATTAATATTGCAGCATTATTAATCGAGGCAAATACTTCGTCGAAAGTATTTTTTACGTTGGTCAATCGTAAGATTTATTTCGCTGTATTATTTTGCATAAAAAATCTTGCGATTCTTTTCAGTTTGACTCACTGAAAAAAAACTATGAAACGTTAAATTGTACTTTTCATCAGAAAAGTATACATGTTAGTTAAGATACTAATTTAATAATAACTGTATATTTAAACTATTATAGAATTATCAAATTATTCCATTGATTATTAAATTGAAATTGGATTTGTTTGGGAAACGTTCATTCGGGAAATTGTTCATTCAAGGAATTGTTCATTCGGGAAATTGTATGTTCGGAAAATTGTCCCTCCGGGATATTGTATTCGAGAAATTGTTCATTATGAAAATTATTTCCAGGGTATCGTTCTTTCGGAAAATTGTATCTGATAAATTGTTTATTCGAGCAATGATTATCGAGAAATTGCATTCGGGCAATTGTTTTTCGAGAAACTTTCCGCAAAGCGATATTCACCGTCATTGTCAATTGACACTCGCAAGCGAGCAGTGCTGCGCAATTATTGCGAAAGCGCAATGGCGTTATTGCAAATTCATCGAGAAACGCACTTCCCGGCAAGAATTCGGAAAGTTTTCTGCACCATTCTCGACAAGGATCGCGGCACTTTTTCTTTCGCACAATTACGTTCCCGTATCCGGAAACGGCAGTTTCGAAGCCGTGCAACTGCTGCACAAATTTCAATGTATTTCTTTCACGCGCGATCTCAACACGACGGAAGACAGGCTCGCTATTTTTTGTTTTTCACAAAACGCTGTACGTTGTTTCTTTAAACTCGGTACCGGTGGGTGCCCTCGTTTTTCTTTTTAGGATACCGAATGCCCGCAACGGAAGGAACTCCCGACGAGATATACCGATTGATGTTACGTTGCTGGGAATACGAACCGGAGAAACGACCGCATTTCGAGCAGATATATTCCATCGTCGAGACTCTCTCGCAGGCGTACATGTGAACGAACGTTCTCCCGTAAACGCCATCGCTCCCGTATTACGAATCTTGTATCATAAACCGTCGCTATTTCATTAGTAACTCGCTATTCCCATTGAATTTTATTGTACTCTTCGTTCGTCTTTTTTTTTCGTCTTTTCTTTATCGCTCAAGTATATTACGCACAGTATTCTCGCTCGTTATGTTCCCTCCAAATTCGTACGGACTGTTGGAATCGATGCAAATATGAAATACCCTGACTATACGTCGAATAACGCATGCCCCGCGCATTTCTCTTCGTCTATATACGTGTAAATTGGCCACTTTTTCATGGGTCCAGTCGTGAATAAGCGACGTTGCGTTATCGTACAGCGTACGATTACAATTCAAACATTGTTGCGACTCGATGTCCTCGCGTTCTGAAATTCATTCGCAAATGCTACTCTTGTATAAAAATACATATTTATCGTTCTCGTTTTATTGTCGTATTCGTGCGCTGTCTTCTATCTATTTGCAATATTTTTGCGAACGATCCTCTCTATCCTCCGTCCTTTCGCCATATTTCCCTAGGGCTTTTTGACGCTAATGCGCGGTGCAAGAACGCGACCTCGTCAAATCGGGTGCTTCGAGTGGGATTGTCCACGTCACACACGCATACGTTTCTTTTTTTCCCTCCTTCCATTCAATTGCACTCGTCGTTTCGAACCTTATGATTTTTATTACAATTTGTAAATATACGAATGGGAGAAGAAAAATCATATTAAAAAAAAAAGAAAACAACGACGTGTCCGTAACAATTGCGGCTATGCGAATAGAGACAGTCGTTCCTTCGTCAAGACAATTAAGTGTGATGATAACGCGACAAGTTTGACAGCAGCGGTGTCCGCGTACGAAATTTTTCGAGTCCAATAAACACACATTCGAACACCAATAATTTCTCCCTCGCCAGAAATCGTCGTCGAAAGCATACGATTTTGTTTTGTTGCTTAGTTTTGCAAGTCGCCGATGACAGCGCGAACACGTATTTTCCGCTGCCATTGAGTTAGCAGTTGAGTGCAGAGCGTGGGTGTATGTCGTTCGTCGATTCTTCGTTTTCCAGCTTGAACGCGAACCTTGGTACATTCCTTTTTTCGTTAACTTTTTTTCCCCGAACCTATCATTGCCTAAGCACACTCAATTATTGACTAAGCAGAAGTTAGGTGTTATCACGGTGTATGGCTGTAAAATATAAATAATAAATAAACATTATTTTAATATTCATTTTTTGTCTTTGTCCGCGTCAGCGGGTTCCTTCTTGATCGGGACTCGCGCGTCGTTCTTTTTCTCCTTGTCGGCGGCGTTGTCAGCCGGGTCTTTCTTCACCGACGCCTTGCTGTCGCTCCACCTCGTATCCGTTTTCGCTTTGGACTCCGCCTGCGAACCGTTTATTGCTTCGCTCGATACTTTCTCGTCCTGGATCTCGACGATCTCCACTTTCTTCGTGTCGTTTTGCAACGCTTTTCCCGCCATATGATACATGTTCTTCAGGGTGCTCAGGTACACGTGAGATTCGACCTGGAAGGATAAATCTTACGTCAGTCAAGCAAACGCAAAGTTGCTCGTATACGATCGGTTTTTTCGGTGCCCTCGTAAACGGAGCTTCGTGCCGGTGCATTTTTTTTTCCGTGGGACTCGAATATTTCGGCGTGTCGAGAAAATCGTATTTATGAGAAAACAAGGGGGGAAACAATTGTTCGAAAATGGGAAAAAGTTTGAAAAAGCCCGAAAGTTTCGCAAATTTTTAAATATCCACGTGATATCGAAAGGCCGATCTCGTAAATAGCTCACCGAGACTTTCTTGAGCTTCTCGTCGGTACTCCTAAGCTTATCTTTGTACGCTCTCAAATCCTCGGTTATGTCCTTAATGGTGCTAGTCTGCTTGGACGATTTGTCGGTGACGTTGCCCAATTCGTGTTGTATCTCCATCATTCGTGCCTCGGTGTCGAGGCGCGCCTTTTCCGATCTCTTCAGTTGGCTTACGAGTTTCTCCACGTCCAGAAGAGATCCCTTGTACATGACGAAGCCGTCGGACATAGTTTCCACCTCGGCGTTTTCGCTTGCGCTGTTCTCGCGTCTCGCGCGCTTCGAGGCCGGTCCGCTGCCCACGAAAACGGGCAACAATTTTTTATTGCCGAGTGCCAGCGACTTCAAGAGATCTTCCTCGTTGTCGTTATGCCTTCCCGAGGCTTCATGCCTGTCAACGTCCTTCTCGTCCTTTGTCTCGTCGTCCTTAGATTTGTCCGTTAATTTGCGATAGTACAGGGAATCCCTCGTGACGACTTTTTGCACGAGTTTGCGCACTTGGGCACGCGAAAGATTCAGCCCGAGGGTATAAATGAGCTCCTCGATGTCATTGTCGAATATGTAACCGCAATGAGTCTGATCGAAGTAAACGAAGGACAAAAGGAGGTAAGGATCGTGGGTGAACAATTTCATCTTTTTCTTCTTTCCGTCCTTGTCCTTGTCCCTCTTGCCGTCCTTCACGGAATCGTCGTCCTTGAAGGTAGAGAATATCGGGTCGGTAAAGTTTCGATACGAAAAAATGAGGATATACGTGGTTACTGAGCGCTGAGAAAGAGATGGATATACGTTACCTCGGAGTCTTCCTCGTCCTCGTTATCCTCTTCCTCGTTCTTGTCCTTGTCCTTCTCGTCGCTCTTGCTCCGAATGTCCTTCTCGTCCTTCTTGTCTTTGCTGCTTTCTCGCTTTCTGTCCTCCCTCTTGTTACACTTCTTGTTATCGTCGTCCTTTCGCTTGTCGTCCTTTTTCTCATCACGTCTCTCATCCTTCTTGTCCTTCTTCTTGTCATCCTCCTTTTCTTTTGGTTTCTCCGGCAGGATGCACAGCGAGCGATATATTCGAAAACCGAAATCTCGCATCAGCATCTCGTTGAATAGCTCGGCGAAGAGAGAAACTTCGAACGAATGCTCCTGCAAGAACGTTGTCGCAATGATCATTCGTATTTGGGCTTTGTAAAACACGATCTTTGAATGTACCGTTTCCGCTCGATTAGGGACGACCGGCGGATCGATACATCCTCCGGTATCGATAGAATAGTCGATTCTATGGAGTACTCTATTTTGAATTATACGATACTGTTGGGAAAAATTCGGAATTTCGCATCCGATTGTATACCCTTGTGCGGGCACGACGAAGTTCGTGCATCGTGGGCACTCTGCGGGGTCCCGAAGAAAATCGATAGAGTGAATTTCAAGTGCGGGGTAAAAGAGTAGCAGCATCGTACAAGAACTTAACGGGCTACGTCTATGTAGGTGGGTAAAAGAATTACTTTTTCTAAAAATATGTTTATTCGATAGTATCACCTTTTAGCTACATTCCCTGAAAATGTCATTGAAATATTCCGAAAATTGAATGAGCTACAGCTTCTAACAGTCGACGGGGCAAGCAATAGCGGCACCATACTTCAAACTTTAAGGAGTTACACCTAGTTGCAATTTTCGAAGAAAATCGATTTTTCGTTTTCGACGGATTCTTATAATATAACCTTTCAAAAATATTCTCTGAAAATTTCCAGTCGGTCCGTTGAAAATTGGGGGAGTTATGAGCGTTTACAGGTAGGTCCGCTTACCGCTTTACCGTTACAGGTAAAAACTTTAAACGCGTTTTTCTTGGAATTACTTTTTGAGAATCGGTGACCAAAATATCTCAAAAACAACTAAACCGATCTACTTCAAATTTCACAGTGATTTTTTGTATATCAAAAGGCAGTCCTTAATCGAAGGATTTTTTTTCAATGCATACTTTTTTATATCAAGGAAAATAGTGTTTTTTTTTCAACGAAATTTCGACGATCACTTTCGATCGGCGACCATTTTTTCAAAAATCATTATTTTATTGAATCCTTCGATTAAAGACTAGACAATACGGTGCAAAAACTCAATTCATTTGGTTTTTTTATTTCAGATTATTTGTTTCCGAGCAGGAGTGGTCAGGAACCTGTGAAGGACCTTTTTTGCACAGCGGTCTGTGCAATTTACTGTATCTCCGTCGTTTATAAATACTTCCCAATAAGAAATTGTCAAAGATACTTGAAATGAATACCCTTTACTATGAAAAAAAAAAGATAAAAACCTGCACCCATTTCGAAAAAAAAATCACGAAAACGCCTCTTTTTCCGGCCGCGGACTAGCTGTAATCCGTTAAACGCGCTTTTCTCGAAACACTGTTTTAAAAGTCGGTAGACATGATATCTCGAGAACCACTAGATGGATTGTTTCCAAATGTACAGGAGATACGATGGGAAACATTTGATAGTTTATATAGACTATTTTTTAATAGTTACGTAAAAATGACAACTTTTTTCATAGATTTTGAATGTTCGAGTTTCAATTCGTCGACACGACAGAATGATTTTATAAATCGACGATCGTCAATGACTCGTATTTATTGTTAACTTAAATGACTCGTTTGGTTTTTAGATTTCAAATTTCGCGAAATAATTTCACCATGTGGCAGCGGTCATGTTTTTGTTGTTTTTCTGCAATGTTTGGTGATTTTTTTATTAAAGGCTCTCAATACATGCACCCTTGTGGTTAAAAAAATGCGTGTCTTCTTCACTAAACGTTGTCCAGAAAAATAATTGGAGTTTGGCCATTTTTTCGGGCCTCTAGATAGATGTATCCACATAAGTGGATGCAGAGGAACATTAGAAATTGAAACGAAAAAATGTAGGCTTACAACGTCTACTTTGTGTTTCACCGAATGTGCAACGTCCAACGTGTTGTCACTTCATTTCGACCCATGACAAAAATTCATTTCTACAAAATTTTGCTCCAATTCTGAACAACTTTCGTCAAATTGTGTGCCCAAGAATATTGTGCAATCGCATACATTTACATCCACGATAAAATGCGTAAGATTATGATTACCTTGGTGTCCTCGGGTCTGTAATCGAGCAGAACACTCAGTGACATAACGGTGCAATCGAATTTTCCGCTTTTCGCCGTCCTCGACGGATGTACGATAATGTGCGAGGATTCTGGCAGTGCGTAACGCTTTTCCAGCAAAGCGCGTTCGCGTTCCATTATTTTTTTCTTATCCTCGTCGAGCTGTAACATTTGCGTGTTTTTTCTCTATCAAGATCACTTTTCATCATATGTCAGTCGGTCATGTGCAAGCTTCGCGAAGAAAATCAGCTGGAATCTCGTTACCTCTTTGCCGTCCTTGATTTTTTTCTCTTCCTTGGATTCGTCCTTGATTGGGGGTGAAGATTCTTTCTCGTTCTCCTCGATCTCGTCTTGTCGTCCCTCTTCTTTCGCCTGCTCCACCTTTATGGCCTTGGCAAGACGCGCCGACAACTGTGACTTGAGGCCCTTCGAGCTCAGACCGCGCGCTGACAATTCTTGTCGCAAATCGTTTACCTGTACGCATACGATAACAAAACAATTCAAAAGGTTACAGCATTTTTTTCGAAGTGGCCATTTTTTAAAATCTTAACCAAATAAATAACAGATTAAAATGGAAGACGAACGGTTGATTTAAAAAAAAAATTCCGATCACATTTCTTTCAAATCTAAGTAAGCCAAAGGAAAAAGAAACGAGCAATCAAGAAAAGAATGATAATAATTGCGAGGAGCAGTCGCGAACGAGAAAATGCGACCAACACTTACGTTCATCGCTTTCGGATCGAGCTCGGAGTAGTGCGTCGGATCTTTTTTCTCGCCCTGCGCTTCGTCCTGAAAGTAGAAACGAAACAGTTAGCGAACTCGCGATATCGAAAGCTCGTCCGTTGCAAAGAAAAATAAACTACGAACAATGGAGGCAACCCCTAAAACTATAACGAGACCGAATCCCTCTTCATTCTCTCGTCACTCACGCGGGCGGATAATAAAAAAATAATAATAACAACAATACAAATATACAAATATGTGTATATGTATGTATACATATAATAAACACATGGTATCTCCATTCGCGTCGAAGCTCGAGAATATGACTCGAGTCCTCTCGGGATCTCATAGTGTCCTTGCTCTCTGGTGTCGGTGTTGTTGGTACGTGATGAATCAGTTTTATACAGTAATGTAGCAAAGAAGAAAGAACAAGGAAGAAACAAAAAAGAAGATAGAGACAAATGAACAATGACAGTATGAAATTTTGCGCTTTTTCGCTATTTTCCTTCATCGAACTCTCGAACGAGTATAATGGAATTTTCGGTGGAGAAAATGGGGCGAAATCCAGCTCGGGCATGGCCGTATCGCTTGTTGAATTAAGACTGCCATAGGCTAAAGGGAACATATATCCGCCGTACTTATACCCGTCGAATCCCTCCAGTCAGTTATTCCTTCAGACTCGACGAGAATTCGCGCGCATTCATAATACAAGGATTCGTCGCGGTCTACTGGATAGATCGACGAATCAAGTACAGCCTACTGAAAATCCAGTTTGGTAACGATAAGGGCGTAGGGTTGTGGCAGACGAGGGGGGTAATCGGCACCACGATTGTTAATTCTCAACATGTCGGTCAATATGGGCGTGTATACATGCATACGCACACATATACACGTGTGCATGTACATATATACGCGTACGTATATAGGTAAATTATGTAATAAAAAAAATGGTAGATAAATATGGGATGTTGTGGGGCAGTGCCTTTTGATCAGCGACGGCAGCCTCATCGTTCTCTACTGCGGGATCCGAGTCGTCAGCCGTGTTTGATACGGCGCGCAGCAACTTTCGTTCCAGTTGCTTCTTATAGTTGAGATGGAAAGCGTCCCACTCCAGTCTGGTCGGCACACAGCTCCAAACATCTGGGAGAAATAGTATGACGGTTTCAACGCGCGAAGGTACCACCCGACCGGACTTGTGGGTCGTTTCTGCCCGTCTGTAGTAGAGCTCCAGGAAGCGGTACCTGTGCCGCAAGGAAAGAAAAAAAAAACAATTTCGAAACGTCAACTCAGGTCAATGGCGGCTTAGCCACGGCTTAAGTGCTAGATAAAACAAAAAGAGGAGAAAAAAACTGAAAAATAACGAACGAAAAACGTGAACAACGGGAACGCTTGCCCTCGTAGAAAACAACAGAGAGAGAGAGAGAGAGAAAATGAGTACAAGATCACCACGAGCAACGTGCACCGAGAGGGCGCGGTGGATGATTCGTTACAGTCGAAGCCGAGCGCAGTCCTGGAGTCCTCCTCGAATACAACGAGAATATCGACGAGAGGATAATACATATCTCTTATCTGTAAGATCGTAGCTGTACAATAATCTAATTGAGCTTGGGACAATACGAACAAAAGCGAGCCCCCGCGAGACTCGCCAAGTGAACGACGACGACTTGCTTGGACATCTAAGCCGAATATTCTACCGGCCAAACAGCCGCTTCCTTCTACCTGTTTATTCGCTTTTTGCTTGTTTACGCAAAGCCAAGCCTCATATTGCCGCGATGTGTCGTAAGGCGCTGACGAGCAAACGACACAAAAATAACAAGCGACAAATCAATTGCGGATGCGTCCAACGAAGAAGATCCGCGATATCGATTTGTCGCGGGGATGACGGGTTTGAAGTTTGCGAATGCTTTTTTTGCCGCTTCTCGTGGCGGAAGAGGGATGCGGGGGGACCTTACCATTGAGTGCAATGGGACAGATCAATGCCGGTTAGTGCTTTGCAGGTTCTGACGGCAGTCTTGATGAGCACCGAGGGATCTTTCTCGGGATTCGCACCGTCCAACGAGGGACTCCAAGGTCCTCCGATCGCCATTGTCTCATTTTTGCCGCGCAAACCGACCAAAAAATTGATCAACCTCGTCGGATGAACGTAGTCTCGTTCGGGATCGCGGTCCTCGCTGACGCCGCAACAACGCTTGTAAATCTCCTCCATCGCCGGCATCGATATCAGCATTACCTGACGACGTTTCATCATTAGTCGAATCAACGAGGAAACGATCGCCAAACACGGAATTACCACAGTTTCTCGTGCTTTCGTGCATAGGCGGTACAGTAGGGCATTAGGAAACGGGTGGCGAAACCCTAGCGGGCTTTTCGGGAACTCAAAATAGTTGAGTGTTAACGGGCTACATCTACAGGGTTTCTAATTTTGACCAGAACTGAAATTGCATGACATTTGAGGATTTTTAAGGCAAGGAATGGGGATTTTTTCATGACTCTTAGTATGACTTTCTGGCATAGAAGTATACTTAATGATTCTACAGTGCGACCGATTTTCTAAATTTTTATATTTTTATTTTGCTCTTTCCAACAGGTGTGTGTTGTATGGGAATAAAAAGTATACGGAATAAACGAAAAGTCACCAAACTGTACAATTCCATATGTAGTAAAAAATGTGAGACAAACATAATTTCAAGATTGCTGTAAAGAAATATATTTTGGGAACATCTAGAAAAATATTACATACATTTAGGAACTTTGAGTAATATCATCTAGTCGCTTTACACGAATAACAAAGAAAAACTAATATGTTGAGATAACGCATCATTTTCTTTTACTTTCTTCTATTTTATTTTTTATCGATTTGATATTCGCTTCTCTATCGACAAGTACCACAAAGTTAGGTCATATTGAATATAGACTCAACGATAATTTAGGAGGGTATAATAATTCGGGTAGATTGGTAATTTTTCAGGACATTTCATGACTTTTTCAACGTCGAGTGTAATTTCATGACATTTAAGATTTTTCATGACTTTTCAGGTCGGTAGACACCCTGATCTAGGTGGGTCAAAAAATTGCATTTTCCAATAATATTTTTATTCGATAGTATCACCTTTTAGCTACATTGCCCAAAAATTTCATTGAAATATTCCTAAAATTGAATGAGCTACAACTTCTAACAGTCGATCGGGCGAGCGGTAGCAGCACCATACTTCAAGCTTTAAACGCGTTTTTCTCGGAACACTGTTTTAACAGTCGGTGGACATGATATCTCGAGAACCACTAGAAGGACTGTTTCCAAATGGACAGGAGATACGGTAAGAAACATTTAACCCCTTCGTTGGCAGAGAGAATTCGACAAAAAGTGCCCAAATAGCAGGACCATTTTTTTATCCTGAAAACTTGTACTCTGGGGTTTCTGAGGGTGCTGATTACGAATCTGATCTAAAAATTCAGGAATTCAGGAATTCATCAATTGATACAGATTGATCTAAGTCAATCTGTATTATTTGTATTTTCATTCGCAAATACAAATTTTTTGCATTTTGTATTTTCCGAGGATTTGTATTATATATTTGTATTATTTATCCGAGTATTTGTATTTTCATTCGCCGTATTTGTTCGTCATTGTGAATTCCTGAATTGTGAGTTCAGATTCCGAGTTTCATCTAAATGAAACTCGGTACTCATAGGTTGTGTAGGTCACTGATTATGAGCTGTTTTTTGTACTTTCGTCCGCCATATTGGATCCGCCATTAAAATTTTTTGAATTTTGTGTTCAGATTCATAATAAGCGACCTCGAAAATCCCAGAGTACCAATTTTTATCGAAATCGAGTAAAATTTTCAATTTCGGTCCGCCTTTCTAGTTCCGCCATTTTGAATTTTCAAATTTAAAGTTCAGAATCGTAATAAGCGACCTCAAAAATCCCGGAGTACTAATTTTCATCTAAATCGAGTAAAGTTTTTTATTTTTGCTCGCCATATTGGCGCCGCCATTTTTTATTTCCAAATTTTTATTTTAAATTCGGATTCAGCGAGCCCAAGAACCCCCGAGTGAGGCTCCGATTTCAAATCAGAGCAAATTAAATAGGGAAATAAAGGTTGACGCACTATTGCGTCAGCGCAACACAGGGCACGGAATCATTTGACGCACTATTGCGTCAATGCCAACGAAGGGGTTAAAGGTCGTTGATCATCTCACTTAAAAAAAAATCTATCTTCATTTTTTAAGGCGGGATATACATTTACAACGAACAAAAAATCGATTTCTTTTTTTTCTCTTTAAACGATAGAACTATATAT
The DNA here is from genome assembly GCA_944452715.1 of Ophion slaviceki. Lineage (NCBI taxonomy): Eukaryota > Metazoa > Arthropoda > Insecta > Hymenoptera > Ichneumonidae > Ophion > Ophion slaviceki. The sequence goes on along the minus strand of OX101783.1, from coordinate 16,437,138 downwards.
GTAGAATATTTTCCCAAAGTTTCAAAGTGAAATTCGAAAAACTTCAAACGTTACAGCCCGTCAACGCTGTGCCTCACCGCTCGGATACGGAGCGGGCGTGAACTTCAAACGCGTTTTTCTCAAAACTGCATTATCGAAATTGGCGTGCGGGATTACTCAAAAACTATTAAGCCGATTGAGTTGAAACTTGGTAGAAATATTGATAATATTGGTACCTTCTACTTGACGGCAATTGTTGTTGAAATATTGGAAAAAAAACTACTTTTTTAATCCACATTTTACAGAAATGTTGCATGAAATGTTGTTTTTTTTTGTAAATGCGTGCCATTTTCTTAAATTTGCATTTTCTTCATTTTAATTACCGTCACATAGAAACTATACATGTTCTAAGTGAAAAAATGTTTGAACTTCTTTGCAAATCAAAGTCTACGGGAAGTTAGACTGCACGCCAATTCGCAACTCCCGCGGCGACCTTGCTGTAACACTCTGCCACAGCTCCGCCAATTTAATGATGAATTAATTTTAAAAAATTGTTATTTATACTTAAATATACTATTAAAGTATACCTAAAGTTTGAGAATTGTAGAATCATTATTGCTTAGTTTAAAAAATCAATCAATATTGCTTATTTTTCCCTGTCTAAAGGTATATCCCGCCTTAATACAGTGAAACCTTGTTTATACGTTTTGCACTTATACGTTCTTATCATTTATACGTTAGATTTCTCTAGCCCCGGCAGATTCCGTTCATAAAAATGGTAATGAAGTTTCATTTCTACTTTTTCACTTTTACGTTTATCGCGCTTATACGTTATTCATTTTATTCCCCAGCGTCGGTTTCGAGGTTCGTTTTTTTCTCAGTTATACGTTAATCACACGTGATATTCTCTAGCCGGAGAAAATTTCATGTGACTGCGTTGTGATGTTTTGTTCGATGTTTTGATGTTTCCGACCTCGACTATGTATGCATGTACTGTGATTACATATCTCTTATCAATACGAACCTGTCTGTTATTTACTAGTCTAAAACGTCAAAGCTTAGTGTTACAAACTTGAATTAAATAAAAGTTCAAAACAGAAATCCGAAAACTTGAGTTGATTCATTACTCAATTATTACCAATCAAATTTTCATTTGAAAAACCAAACATTAACGTAATAGAGGTACTGCTATTGAAAAAGAACGTGAATTATGCACCAATCGCCATCTTCAAATGTTAAAGAGTTTCAGATACATACTGTATTTCACTTCTACGTTATTCTCACGTATACGTCATATTTGATGTTCGTCTTGAAAAACGCATAACTGAAGTTTCACTGCAGTGACGTAAAAATGACGACTTTTTTTCATAGCTTTTGTATGCTCGAGTTTCAATTTCGACGCAACGTTGTTAAAAAAAATTATTTAAAAAATCAACGTCAACGACTCGTATTTATTGTTAACTTGAATTAACCGTTTGGTTTTTAGATTTCAGATGGACCGTTTAAGCTGGAGAATGCACCGCCCCCCCCCCCCCCCCCCCCAAATGTCGCGAAAAAATGTCACCATCGGCCGGCGGCCATTTTTTTGTTGTTTTTCTGTATTTTGTGGTGATTTTTTTAAGCTCTCAATATACCTTCGTGTTAAAAAAAATGCGTTTCTTTTTCACCAACCGTTTCCCAGAAAAAAGCATTCGAAATTTGGCCACTTTTTTCGGGCCTTTAGGTAGATGTAGCCCCTTAAGTGCGGGGTAAATGCGAAAGAGAATAAAAGGAACAGGAAATAAAAGGGAGACGGTCGATCGAGCTTGCGTTACGACTTACTTTGGCGGAGAAGAGATAATCGGCATCCGGCGGCTCAAGTACCGCGTTATTTTCGACGAAAGGATCAACGTCCTTGTGCATAACGTGAAAGGAACATGGCTTGTTAAGCGTGAACGGCATGTGCGGTGGAAATGCGTCCACCCATCTGAAGTTCGTAGAAAAGAAGTCACTAGGAATGTACATATTTTGATAACGTCTCCTTACTTCTAACACGTCCGCCTCGGGCCTGAAAACACAAACAAGATACGGTTAAATTCCTGCTGGCGTGGATAACTTAATGCCTAATTGTCCGAATGAATTGATATTCATTGTACTTGTTTGCGGTTAGTGTTTCTTCTGCACAAACGAGAGTGGTGTAAAGTTTAAATAGTTTCACGTAAAGGCAGCAAAATTTCGTCGAAAAATTCGACTTTTCCTTTCTGAACACCGCCATTCGGTCGATAATAATTATGTCTCCATTTCCCTAGTGCATACACTTAAAGGCTAATTATGGATTATAAATAACTTTATACACCACAACCTTGTTTTCCTCGCTTTTTCGTGCGTGTAAACAGGACCTAAAAGGGTCTTTTACGGCCTAGGCCTTAAAAATGTGCGCGTTTGCATTTGTCACGCTCACGGGATCGAACGCCGTTGTGAAACAGCTGTCAGTCTTTCAGCTGTCACTTTCACCTGACACCGCGACAAACTTGTATCGAGATCAATAACATATATTTATTCATCCCGAAATTATCTTTACAAATAGTACATTCAAATGTAATAATGCATTTAAAAAGTACTCTGAGCTAACGGAATTATAATAATATTATATTATTGTATCTTCTAGCTCGATTTGCCGACAAGATATCCACACTGCGCAGACATTTCTATACGTGTATTTTCAACAGCTACTCGACATAATTTTTGTAACGTAGAAAAAAAATGGAATTATGAAGGCAAAATATCAATAAACAAATATTACCCCTAGAACTCATGTACGGGGTAGAAACCCACCCGAGCCGACTTCCAAAGTGCGCTCCTAAGCTATAAATCGTGTCGATAATTGTGATCATGGTCCCCAGTCGATAGTGTCTATCGACTGGGGACCATGATCACAATTAATCTTCACTATCTGACTGTGAGGGCATGCCAGTGGTGACGTCCGTTCCTCGCAGGTCGTCAATCAAAACGATTTTCAAGAGCGTCTGGGGCTGTTATCTACCCCAGTCTGAAGTTGCCGTTGGTGTTTCATGGCGGTAAGTGAATTTTACTTTGTTCATCAAAATTAATATATTTTACGTATTGATACGTAATTTGAGCCCAGATGGTCGCATATATTGGCTAAGGCCATATATTTTATATTATCTTATATATCTGCGCGACAGTAGAATGGGTAGCATGTGCGATTTTTTTTTAATATTAATTTTTTTATTTGCATCATGAATATTAAGGGATCATCACAGTGTAAAATTTTCAAAAAATCTATTTTGAAACTGCGTATGATATTGAAGTTTGCATTATTGGAACGCAACGAAACTTTCGTAGCCCAACCTTTTTTGGCACATTTAGCCCTCCAAAATCACTCAAACGTTTTCAGGAGCCCCATTAGATATTTGCGGCCTAAATATGTAAGAAAAGATTCTGGATCATAATGAAAAATACGAAATACAAGAATAATAAGTTTCGGTGCATTCCAACGATGCAAACTTCAACATCGCAACTGCGTGAGACCTGGCGCGGATGGACGAGTTTTTTTTCAAAATGTCGTTTTTCAAACGGTGTACACTCCCAAAGGAAGAGTTTTCAAGCCATCCGTCTCGAATTTTGACACAACATTCTTCACGCCATTTTTCCCACTAAAAAAAAACGAAAAGATTCTCGTACTGATGTTTCTCTTTACTGCTTAGTGGATTGAAGTAGCTGAAAGAAGCGCGTGGGGTGGGTATCTGCCCCAGCCCGTAAGTCAGAAGGTAGAAAAATTATACACAAGTTCTAGGGTTAAAGTCGGCGGAACATTTCATTTTGTAGTTTCTTTGCAAACAACTTCTCAATGAAGGAACATTTCCCATCTGCCGAGACTAAGAGAGCCTTTGGTTGTTCATTTTTTGAGAATAATGATCGTTCGAATGAATGTACGACGTGAACTATGCAAGCGTCTCTCTCACTCACTCACACCGAAACTGCGCGACCTGAGACAATGTCACCCAAAGCAAAGTGGTATGTAAAATATTCAACTTACAGATCGAGTGCTATCTTTGGTATCTGTACCATGTAACGCGGTACGACTCTGGTACGTCGCCGTGGCCTCGGCGACTTGCTTCTTCTCGTTCGCGACGGGCTGCGCTCCTCCTTTTTCTCGCGTTCCCGTATTCGATCCTCGCGACGTCGCTTTCTCTCGATCTCCTCGTCGTCGTTCCGACGCTCTCTCGGCGATCGTTCTCGCACCCGGGCTGCCTTGTTCCGATTACCTCCAGCATTATTCGTCACGCCGCTGATTGAAAATGTTACACGTTAATGGACACTTTGTTGGAGGAAATAATTGAATCAATCAGAGTGTTTTCGACTTTAACTCAACGGACGCTCAGTACAATATAAAAATGTTCCGGACAATGATCTTTGCAACACATCTCCTGGTCAAGGTCATCAAAATGGAAGACCTCTGTTGAAAAAATAACCATTTTATTTCACATTTTCCATTCATGGGAAATAGAACGATTAAAATAATTTTTAAAATCTTTTTATCACTGTCCGTAAGATTGTGTTTGTCAAGGGGTTAGGCTACTGTGAGAATGTGTCAAAAGGAAGGCCCAACATATGGCGCAGGAATCGCAGATTGAAAGCATACTTATCATCACAACGATAGAACTGCTAGTCAAACTTTAAACGCGTTTTTCTCGAAACTATGTTTCTCAAAACGGTGTACACGATTTCGCGACTTCTAATGAACGGATTGACTTGAAATTTAGTACACTTATTTAGTGTAATTGTAGTTTAGTCTTGACCATCGTTTTTCCTCATTAGTTATTAACAATAATGGTGTCATTTTTCTCGAAAAATCGAGTAAATTTTTTTTTTTTTTTTTCAATTAAATTTGATGACTGAAAGACGATAACTAAAAAAGCCCGGTCAAATCTAAGCTAATATTTTCTCTTTTGAGGCGGTCATCCCGTGTGACAGGTCCAAAAAGTCGAAAAAAAATGGTAACAGCACGGGTAAATGCAACGATATATTTCCATAAATAATACCAAAGTCGGCTATTATCCAGATGAGGTAAAAAAAAACAAAATTATTTACCGTTCTGTTTTCGAAAAATCTACCGCAAAAGAATTCAATTTTCACCAAGATTAGCACGAGAACTAAGTTACAACCTGGTGTTTGCGACATTTCAGCATGCCAGCCGATAGCTGTAAGAGCTACGAGGCTGTGAAAGACCGACGGATAGATGATGAAATTGTGCGGGTTCCCATAGGCTGCGAGATCCCCTCTATAAAAACGAACAGCCTTATCGTCTTACCTGTTATTGGAATTGTCATTGGGCGGAGGAACGGCGTTATAAGTACTGGATGGCCTGTTACTCTGTTGCGTACGATTCGTCTGTTGGCTAGGTTGCTGGACGTTTGCGCTGTTAGCGCCGCTTCCCATTGGAAGCACTTGGATCCTCGTTGCGTTCCACTTGAAAGGCATCGAAGGATTGTACGAGGCTTCTACGAGAACTCGATCACCCACCACTGGATTAGATCCCTTGACGCAAGCGCTGCAACGTCAGAAATGTCAAATTGATGGGGACGTTCAGACAACTTTGTCGAGTGTCGTAGATGTGATGGTTTTTTTTGTTGGAACTTTGCGGGTATTTGCGTGCCTCGTTTGAAAAAAAACGTCCTCGTCGACGAAACCAAAATTGTCGTGAACTTTGGTGACCGTTCCGGTGAAAACGCGCTGTTTAGTCGACGAAGATTGTACGTTCTGTTGCACCTGTTGAGGAACTCCGGTGACCGATTGTTGAAAAGCGTTCGTATTGAGAGCCCTCGGTGTCGGATACGACACGGTAGCTACCTGGGGATACAACTGTCCGGCTATTCCGGATGGCAGATTCGTTCCGAGACCCGCCATCGAAGCCATTGTCAAGTTTGGCTGAAAAATCGTTCGCATTTGAGTATCGTAGTGTTCCTCGTTCGTTGTCGAAATGTTTTTTTGACGAGCGTGGGTAGGAACTCACCTGCTGCAAGCCCAAACTCTGCTGATAGACTTGTTGGGTTTGCTGCTGATACTGAACCATCGGCTGGCCACCCATCCCCCCCATCGCTTGGCCCAGCATCTGTTGCTGTATGTTTTGCATCCCCTGACCTGGCGATAGGAACACTAGTTTGTGAATAAATATAACGTTGTCTGTAGCGAACAAGCGCGATAAACTTATCTGAGCTTCTTTTGCTACTTAATTTTGTGGCCAAAGACAAAACATTTACTTCACGTTGAATTAAACTCTCGTGACGATATATGAAGTTGTCATAACCGACAGTAGCGACCACATGGCCGGTGTGCAGCCACGGCGAATTCCTATCTCAAGCAGCGGTGGCTCGGGCCGATGCTTGAATGGGTTGCCGCTTTGCCACACACCGGCTTGTGCTTCGACTACCAAGCGGAAGATTATGTGGAAGTTTGCATTGTTGGAACGCATTGAAAATGCATTTTTATCGAATACCCCAAATCTTTCCGCCAGACTTTGATTATAAAAAACTCTGGAAGATTCTACAGTATTTATATTAGAAATCTGCGCTCTAAATGTACAAAAAGCGATTTTGGGTTATAATAAAAATGGAGGAACAAAAGAATAAATACGAGTTTTCGGTGCATTCCATCAATGCAAACTTCAACCGCATAGCGGCGGTCAGTTTTATCGAATCCAATGATACCACAACTGAAACCCGATGACAATATAGCTATCTGTATTGCCACAAGTGTTCTAGCGTTTCCCTGTGTCCTTGAGCAGGTACAATACGGTAGTTCGTCAGGAATTGGTGGCTTGGCAAGGCTTTGGGGGTTTTCGGAAACGGAATAGTCACATGCTAAGCATCGAGTGATGAAGTGGAACGGGTGGGATCTGTTTAATTTGGACCCTACGCTGAACACTGCACTGCGAGTAGAAGAGCATATTGTGATTTATAAATCTTTGCAGAATAATCTCTATTTTGGAGAAAAATATACAGCAATAATTGAGGAATTTATTGACACTGGACATGAGCACTAAGTCGTCAATAGAGAGTTTCACTATGAAAATATTCCAATGCCGGTAAAATGGCGATATAAAATAATTAGACTTTGCAATCTATAAAATTCTACTCACATTGATTACCTAGGAAAAAAAATTGCGATGTTAACGCACCCTGTAAACTGTACTTAGGCATGGGGAATATGTTACCGTAATTTCACTATCGACTATAAATTTGCACATGATTTATTCTCTCGATAATTTCACGGACTTCACCGTGTTTTCGGGCTGTTCTCACATAATTTAGCATGACTAATAAATCATGAGATGGAAGATTGCCTCTCTGGCGATGAAAATAATTTTTTCTGAATTTCAGAACTTCCTCTTGGCAGGTTTTCGTTACGAAAAAAACTTCAGCTGTTTTTTTTAAATGCTCATTTAGAGACCAACAAGCTAAATTTGCGAAAGGAAGTGTTGTATAAAAATAAGAATCAGGAGAGGGAAAAAACTGAAGCTAAATCGCTTGTCTAAAATGTATAGCGTCATTATCTTCGTTCAGAATGAATCCTCTGCTCGCACACTGATTGCTGCTGTTAACTACCGAATTTTCATTGAAATAATTGCTCCGTGCTATTGTTTTCATATAAACCTGCTCAAAATATAACATCTCAAAAATATTCTCTGAAAATTCTAAGTCCATCCGCCTAAACCTGAAGGAGATATGGGCATACATATGTCCCGCAACCCAGCAAGCCTAAAAGTAGCAAACTTCGAACGCGTTTTTCTTAAAATGACTTTTTCAAAATCGGTGACCACGATATCTCAAACATCAATGCACGCATCAATCTAAAATTTTACAAGCTTCTTTTGCATATCAAAAAGCACTTTGCATATTAATGCTGAACGAGGGATTTTTTTCGACTCATACTTTTTTCTTATCAACAAAAATAGAGGGTTTTCTCACAGCAAAATGATGGTTCCGCTTTAGACTGCGGCAATTTTTTCAAAAATCATTATTTTACTCAATCCTTGGTCCAAGCACTTGATAATTTCATGCAAAAATTAAATACGTTCGATTTGTTTATTTCGAATGTTTTGTTTCCGAGCATCAGTGGTCACCGTGAAGGATGTTTTTCAAACTGCGGTCTGCACAAACCGTTGCATTTACTACATTTATAAATGTTTTTCGAATGTTCAAACTTATAGTTTTTCCAGAAAAAATTAACAATTCCTCTTCCTTCCGGCCAGGAGCATGGGGGTGAAGTTTGCATTGTTAGAACGCAACAATTCTTTTTCATTTCGTATTTTTATCAGCACCTAAAAACGTCTTTCGCAGACTTTGGTTGTAGATCTCTTAATAAGGACCCTCGAGAATGCTTTCCTAATTTCCATAACTTAGAACTACCAAAGGAGGAAGTTAAGAAGAAAAAAAGTTTGTTGCATTCCACTTATGCAAAGTTCAACATCGAAATACGAATAAAAGTGAATAAGTGATCGCACGTGCCGCCTTTTCCATAAGAAAATTAGCCAAATGTCTCGAATTTGAATTTATTGTTCAGCCTAAACAGCTGGTGCTCTTGCTTGAGTTTTTAACACCACTTGGATGTCCATTATCTCCAGCATATAGAAAAGATTAACCAGCGATCCAATAATCGAGGATGTGCTCGTACCAACTCAATAGATGTATGAAATTTTTTTTTCGGTCCCAAATATTAACTTCTCGAGCTTTAAACTCGACTACAGAATAGAACGCCTTTTGCATCACCTGAGCACAATTGGAAAATTCGGAAAAGCAAATACAGTAGAACCTCGATTACCCGAATTTTCGGTTATCCAAACTCAATGATGGTCTTTTTTTCCTCAGTTAAGGTATCGTCGTAAGGTATCCCCCTTTTTTTCGCTACTAAAGCTATTTCCTAAGACTCCGAGATATTTTCAAAATATATTATTGTCTATACGTAACTTCATACATCAGATCGTCTATACATTGACTGTATATACAAGAAACCTCCCTGGAATGGTTTGAAAGCCAATCAGAAAATAGTTCCACACAGCTGCTGTTCTTGAAACAACATCGAAACTTAGCGGCCAAGAAAGGAGCAACTACTATGAGACAGCCGCAAAATGATCATTATTTTTAGCCGCAATTGTGATTTAACTACATAAGTAGTGGTGGTATAAAAATTGAAAGTTTATTCATTGTTGATTGCTATCAAACAAAGAATTTAGGGTCGTTGGATTAATGAAAAGAATTTTCGATACTATTTATATTATATGAGTTGATTTTCCCGAAAATCTGAAATATATTTTCGATTATCCGAATTTTTTATTATCCGAACGATGTCCGGTCCCCATTAGTTTGGATAATCGAGGTTCTACTGTATGTCGTTGCATTTTAACGATGCAAACATTAAAATGCGAGAAGAACGTGCGCTGCAACATTTGAATACACCTGAGGCTGCTGAAAATCATTGGCCCTAATCTCTCCTCAACTATGATATGCAAACCTCTCCTTCTGCCAGAAATGTGAGTCATTTTTTTTAAACGAAATAGCGGTTTTTATAGCAAGAACGCAGGTTTTTCTTGGTGGAACTTCTTCCATCCTTTTGTTTACTTGCCATTCATTGTAGCAATTATCCAAATTTGGGGGATAGTACGATATCCGGGTGCCAAGTTTTGACCGTCGATTCTTAATATTTGAACCAAAATAATGAGAATTTCAAGAATAAAAAATTTTCCGTTTCGGCTTCCTGTAGGAATTATGAGCGCTTTTAGTGGTAATTGGAAATACGTCAAAATTCAACGATTGTTGTTGGCTCATGGATATCATGGAATATCTTTATTTTATCACAAATAATGGAAATTGACCGGGTGAGCTTCAAAAAGTACTTCTTTGTTTGGGTTTGTTTAAGGGTATCATATAAATACCACTAAACGTAGTATTTATATGATTTTCAACATAAATTTCAAGCTTACAATGCTTTATTTATTTATATTCTTTGTTTGTTTATAACAATAAAAATGGTTCCATGTAATTACTACACCAAATTACTAAACGATATATTTTACATAAACTTGGAGCCTTAGAAGTCCGAAGAGAGATGAACTGTATACTTTTAATCCCTCTTCAGACTCCTCGCGATTAAAAGTACTACTTTACTCTTTCTCTAATCGCACCTATAAGCAAAGAAAACATGGTAGTGGTATCTGAAATACATTTTTGGCTTCTGAGGCACTGTTGAAACTATATATTTCTAAGTCAGCGGTATGCTGGTCTAGTGGTTAGCGTGCTTGCCTCTAAACCAGTACATCGGGAGGTCGCAGTTTCGAAACACCGTCTCGTAGTTTCGAAGAAAAATAAATACGGGCGTGACGTTGCTCCAGTTCTACACGAATGTTGCGCTCATGGACTGGTACGTGTGTGTATGACTGTAGCCTGTGATTTATTTCTCGACGAAACGCAACTATCACCGAGACTGGGAAGCAAACTCGCGACCGGCTGTATTGGTATAGGTTTTCTGCAGCTTCCCTATACCCATGGCAGAAATGTCATGGTGAATGCGATACAGAGTGGAAAGTCAGCTGCGACCGCAAGGTGGGGATCGATTGGGGATGTAAAGCAAAATATGGTTGGGAATGTAATAAGGGTACCATGTGCATGGAAAAAATATATATTTCCAAGTTACTTTGCCTGATGTTCCTTGAAATTTTCAAATTCGAAAAAATCGTCATTTTCAATAACTAACGAAAAATTCTAATTTCAACGCAAAATAAGCAAAATATTATCTTTTACCACACTTCATATTTTGTTTATTTTGCGTGGATAACCCTAAATTCATCGTCGAAATCTTGGCAACCCGGATATCGTACTCTTCCCTAAATTTGCGATAACAAGTGTGCGATATCGCTAAAGTAACGTACTACGCATTGATACTCTCGTACCACAGTTTGTCAAGAAATTCACGTTTGACTAAGCGAAAGTACGACATTTTCGTACGAAGTGGAGTTTGCCGTTAATTTGGTCATCAAGTTGAGGGTTGCATCGCTAAAATGCAACGAAACATTTACTTTTCCGAATTTTCCAAATGTCCTTAAGCAGTTCAAACTCTGGAAATTAAGCGTCCATTTTTCAGGATCTCATTTAGCTATTTCCAACCTAAATCTACAAAATATGATTTTTGATAATAATAAGAATAAGGAAATGAAAGGAACTTCCGTTGCATACCAAAGATGGAAACTTTAACTCCATACTTGGTCTACCTCACTTAGGGTCATTAAAAGGACAGAAACTTTGGCATTCGTGAAGTTGCATATAAAAAAAGCCATCGATTGCCTAAATGACTCTACGTGCACGTCTTGAGGTTTTATAAATAAATCGAACAGCCATATTTGCTGCAGCTCGTCATCGGAGCACGCTACGTGCGACGCGCGACAATGAGCCTCTTTTTTTCCGGATTTCAAAAATAAACGACGCGATCGGTCTTATATGGAAATTGGGGGAAGATCCGTGTGGTAGAGGAGTCTGCGGACGCACACAGTGTGACACGTACGTGAACAACGAGGAGTATATGGGTTGAAAAATTACGTGTCGTTCATTTACCTGTGTTGCGAACCCACGGTGGATTCTTTCCGGCGCCAAACGGCGACAGGTTACTCATTTTATTTGGCAGTTCTCACTTATCACAGTTCAGATATGTTGATCGATATCAAAACGAAACTTTACACGCAACTTTCCATCCAGCGTCCTTTACTCGGGCGCCATGTTCGGACACTGCTGCTCGAGTCAAGAAAACAACTGCTTATATATATATATATATATATATATATATATATATGATCATGAATGTACACGTATGCTGTGTATTCTGCGGTCATGTATTAGCCAACGAACCTTCGTCGCTCTGGTATTTCTGAATTAACGCCGCGCTGTCGCCCCTCGACGATATTTATCGCGGATTTTACGAAATCATGTGGGAGACTGAAAAAAGTCGATTGCCACGTTCAAACGCTGATGGATATAATCGAGAGGGTACCGCGTGTGTCGTGAAACTTTACGAGACCGAAAAGCAAGGAAAGGTAAAGTTACCGTCGTGTGATCTTAAGGAGGTTGGAGCGGTCCAGCAGAGATTAATAGGGAGATGCACAACGCGGCCCTTTTCGGCGTGCTTCGTAAATGGCGCTAAATCGCGGCGGCGAGTTCGGGAGTATGATTTCGTGATCATCGCCTCTGTCGAGGTTGCAGATTCCCTTGTAGCCGCGCGAGTCCGTGATCACCGCTAAAGTTGGTATCGCAGCAGCGTGAACACGAATGGGTAGCTCGGTGGGGGAAAAGTCTCTGCCCCTCGCTCGCTCGACAGGCGAACGGAGCGAGGTTTTCCGTCCGATCGAGCTCGACATATATGTGTGGCCGTACTGCGGATTGGAATATGCATTAAATGAATTTCAAAGTGAAAAACATGTATCGAGATCATTGTTTTCTCTCGGTTGCCCGTTTATGCCGAAAATGCGGGTTAAAAAAATTAACGACGAACCGCGTTGAAAAATAAAACGCCGAAACGACCGTGAAAGGTTCAAAAAGAAATCTTGAGCCTTTGCCGCGATCGTTTCGGCATTTTTTTTCAACAGTAAACATTATGGAAAAGGGTGTATCATAAATGTTTCTTTATCTGCAATGAGCGTCGTGGCTGAGTTGTAGCGTGACGGATTACGATGCTGAACGTCCGGGTTCAATCCTCGGTGGATAAACTTTTTTCTCTTCATTTTATATTCAGAAAATTTCGAACTTACTCTCGCTTTAGCTATTCTCGGCTGTTCAGGCATTATTTATGATATTTAATTCGTATATGCTTAATAAAAAAAACAAGACATTGCTACCGGGGATCGAACCCGCGTCGTCTACACTCAGAGCCCGCACGCTCATATCTCAACCGCGAGACTCTTGTGACTGCAAACCTGCCTTACGTATACAGTAGAATCTCGATTATCCGAACCAATTGGGACCGAGACTAGTTCGGACAATCAAAAGTTCGGATAATCGAAACGTGGGTTTTTTGGGACGAGATCATCAACAACACGTTTTTACATTTAAAAAAATACATAAATATATATTAAAATTTGACATACATATTAACATTGATATATATATATATATATATATATATATATATATATACATACACGGTGGCCGGAACATTGACGTCTAAAAATAAAATTTAGGTCCCTTGTATCGTGGGGTATCCGAATAACCCCCATGTATGTCGCGCGACTTTTCATAGTTTTCGAGTTATCAATTTTTTACTGCATTTTTGAGAATTTTCGACCTGACCAATTGAAAAAAAATCTTTAAAAAAAGTAGAAGACTATCGAGATTTTTTTTGCAACTCAATCTTTATGAGTAGTACTTTTATGCATAAAATAATCAGCTTCGTAACTGTGATGAAAGTTATGAAAATGTTGGTCTAAAGTGAAAAATTTACGTTCGGTAAATTATGACTTAAATTTTCAACTTTAAATTAAACATCTAAACAGGTGACTTCATGGTTCCTAATTAGGCCCTAAGAATGCGCCAGACTGTCAGCTTTCATAACCATTAAAAAGAGTAGTACTTGATAGGGCTACTTTGGCTACAATTGACCTTCAATGACAGCGAGGTGGAAAATTCTTATAATTACCCATCTGATTAAAAAAAAAATTTGCCCATTTTATCATTCCTAAGGCTATTTAGTTTGTTAACTAACCAAAAATGACTGCAGGGAAAGCTAAGATTGAAACATTTGGAGGTTTATTTTTTTTAGTTTAATTTAAGTTTAATGAATTTTGCGCGATCCGTTCTCATGGATCAGGTAAAAGCTCGTTTACGCGATCCGTTCTCGTTACAAGAACGGATGGCGCAAAATTCATTAAACTTGAATCGAACTAAAAAAAAATAAACCTCTAAATGTTTAAATCTTAGCTTTCCTGCAGTCATTTTTGGTTAGGTAACAAACTAAATATCCTTGGAAATGATAAAATGGGCAATTTTTTTTAATCAGATGGCTAATTTTAAGAATTTTCCACCTCGCTGTCTTTGAAGGTCAATTGTAGCCAAAGTACCCCTATTAAGTACTGCTTTTTTTAAAAATGATTATGAAAGCTGAGAGTCTGGCGCATTCGTGAGGCCTAATTAGGAACCATGAAGTCACCTGTTTAGATGTTTAATTTAAAGTTGAAAATTTAAGTCATAATTTACCGAACATAAGTTTTTCACTTTACACCAACATTTTAATAACTTTCATCACAGTTACGAAGCTGATTATTTTATGCATAAAAGTACTACTCATGAAGATTCAGTTGCAAAAAAAATTTCGACAGTCTTCTACTTTTTTTTTAGATTTTTTTTAATTGGTCAGGTCGAAAATTCGTAACTCGAAAACTATGAAAAGTCGCGGGATATACATGGGGGTTATTCGGATACCCCAGGATACAAGGGACCTAAATTTTATTTTTGGACGTCAATGTTCCGCCCACCCTGTATATTTATATATGTGTGTGTGTGTGTGTGTTTAAGCACCTGAAAAAAGTCGAGTGCCTTTTAAAATATTTTTTAAAAATAAAATCGTCCATTTTTAATTGACGAACGGCTGCAACGCGTTTTTGAGCGTCTAAGTCTCGCAGCTGTTTGAGAAGGAGAAGTTGCGTTGGGTTGCTTATTGTTGCTCACGGTGGTGGCAGCGAGCAACCATGTATCTTTCGCGCCAACGTTCGGATAATTGAGCTTCCGGATAAACTAAGTCATCGTTCGGATAATTGAGGGTTCGGATAATTGAGGGTTCGGATGATCGAGGTTCGGATAATCGAGGTTCTACTGTACACACTTATCCAACCTTAAAAAAAATCGCTGCAGGACCAACTGCATATTGTTTTTATGACCCCAAAGTATTTTTGAAGCCAAAAGAAAACGATTTTTCCAAATTCCTAGAATGGTGTTATCCCTTAAAGAAAAGAAATTGATTTTTTGATCATTGTAAATGTATATCCCCTCTTAAAGACTTTAAAAGAATCTCGTACGTGTTAGCGAAAATCGGCAGAAAATTAGGAAGCAACTCGTCCACTTCTTTGATGTTCGCTATTTCGGTGTTCGCTATTATGGACCATCGCTCGTTTGCCTATCTGAGATCAAAACTTTCGAAGTTTGTATCCTCGATATCTGGCTTTTTGCTATAGATGGTATTACCAATATTAGATACTCACGTCTTTCTATTTCGGAGATGTGAATGTTCAAGATTGTTTAAATCTGTGTTTGTATGACTCAAACTCCAAACAAACCCAAACAAACTCAATAGGAAAAAGAAAAAGTTCCGGAAAAAAAATAATATCAAGTTTTTTTTACGAAAATCTCATTTTTTTCATCTTTAAATTTTCTCCGAATATCTCCGCAGCCGTTCACTCAGGTAATAGGAAAAAAAAGAAATTTCCGAAAAAAATAATAATAATAAAAAGTTTTTTAACGAAAATCTCATTTCTTTTCATCTTTAACTTTTCTCCGAATATCTCCGCAGCCGTTCACTCAGGTCATAGGAAAAGGAGAAATTTCCAGGAAAAAAATAAGAAATCAGAAAGTCAGGAACGCTACCAACGGGACCATCTCATCGCTTGTAGTATATACGCGGTACTTACAATTCGCGGCCGGATGGATGATTGGCTTGTTTTTGGGGATAATGCTTTATCGCTTGATGAAAGTATGAGAATTAATATAATAATACGAATATAAATATATTTCCGCTTACTTTTATGAATTATAATTTATTTGGCATAAGGATGGGTGTGAGTAAAGCGTAAACAATTTTATATAAGATAAATAAGTTGTAATTTAGATATATTATTATGTTTAAATTAACGTATAAACTAAAAAAATAAGCGACCTGAGTGCGCAATACATTTTTTTGTATACATTAATAACGCAGAGAATCAAGAACTAACTTAGCATTGAAATCATCTAAAAGCCTCGCGCGTGCCGTCGGGTGACGTCACGCGCGAGTCGTGCTCAGATTGCTTTTTCCCTCGAAGCCTTCGTTTCGGCTTGGCCGCACATGAACGTGCTGCTCAGCGTCCATGCATTGGTGTAGCAGCCGGAGGCGCGGTCGGGACGCTTCGGCTTGCTCGGCTCTTTCCGAAGATGTCCGAGCATCGCTCGCTCACGGACACACGCTACTACGATGGTGTGATGGGCGCGTAAGAAACTAGAGAGGGGGTAACTTTTACGCGCGATCTGGCTGCACTGCGTCCGAGCTCTGAGTACGGACGGCGCTGCTTCGATGCCCGTAGCAACATTTTTTTTTGTTATACATATATGAATTAAATATAAAAAATAATGCCTAGACAGGCGAGAATAGATAAAGCGAGAGTAAGGTAGAAATTTTCTGAATATAAAATGAAGGAAAAAAAGTTCATTCACCGAGGATTGAACCCGGACCTTCAGCATCGTAATCCGTCACGCTACAACTCAGCCACGACGCTCATTGCAGATAAAGAAACATTTATGATACACCCTTTTCCATAATGTTTACTGTTGAAAAAAAATGCCGAAACGATCGCGGCAAAGGCTCAAGATTTCTTTTTGAACCTTTCACGGTCGTTTCGGCGTTTTATTTTTCAACGCGGTTCGTCGTTAATTTTTTTAACCCGCATTTTCGGCATAAACGGGCAACCGAGAGAAAACAATGATCTCGATACATGTTATTCACTTTGAAATTCATTTAATGCATATTCCAATCCGCAGTACGGCCACACATATATGTCGAGCTCGATCGGACGGAAAACCTCGCTCCGTTCGCCTGTCGAGCGAGCGAGGGGCAGAGACTTTTCCCCCACCGAGCTACCCATTCGTGTTCACGCTGCTGCGATACCAACTTTAGCGGTGATCACGGACTCGCGCGGCTACAAGGGAATCTGCAACCTCGACAGAGGCGATGATCACGAAATCATACTCCCGAACTCGCCGCCGCGATTTAGCGCCATTTACGAAGCACGCCGAAAAGGGCCGCGTTGTGCATCTCCCCATTAATCTCTGCGAAAAGGGCCGCGTTGTGCATCTCCCCATTAATCTCTGGGTCCAGTGAGTCAAACGACGGTTTATGATTTTTTCTTCTTCAATTAAGACGGAATGACACCTCATCGCGGTGCCCCTCAAATTTTCTGAATTTGAGGGGCAGTCAGCTGTTCGTCTATCCATTTGACGTCGTTTGACAAAGTTTCGACGGGATCTGAAGACCCGTTTCAGAGATTTTTGGGTATCTATAATTGTTCTACCATACCGACCGCGATGAGGTGTCATTCCGTCTTAAGTGATACGCTGATTTGTACAAATACAAGCAGTATGTAAAACAGTCTAATTTCTTCATAACTGCATGTAGATGCGTAGTTTTTTATATTCACATGCTTTTTCGTTCTCATACGTACCTTATCAGAGTACAAAAACGAGTATGTATTACAAAACTCGAGTCGGCAGATATGATTAAATTTCTAATGAGGCTCACGTTTTTGCTTTCGGAATAGTTTTTCCCTTAAAATTCTCTTGTGGACATTTTAAAAACGAATAAAGTCGTTCAAAGTAGTGTACTCTCACGACTGGTCTGTTGGGAGGTTAGAACCTCGTTGGATCACTTTTACCTCCTCGACCGATCTATTATTATGTATATGGGTCTGGACGATTGACGCGCCATCCCTATTATTCGCATTTTCCGGTTCACTTTATTCACTGTCACCTCATTAACAGAGACATTAACAGAGATTAATGGGGAGATGCACAACGCGGCCCTTTTCGGCGTGCTTCGTAAATGGCGCTAAATCGCGGCGGCGAGTTCGGGAGTATGATTTCGTGATCATCGCCTCTGTCGAGGTTGCAGATTCCCTTGTAGCCGCGCGAGTCCGTGATCACCGCTAAAGTTGGTATCGCAGCAGCGTGAACACGAATGGGTAGCTCGGTGGGGGAAAAGTCTCTGCCCCTCGCTCGCTCGACAGGCGAACGGAGCGAGGTTTTCCGTCCGATCGAGCTCGACATATATGTGTGGCCGTACTGCGGATTGGAATATGCATTAAATGAATTTCAAAGTGAATAACATGTATCGAGATCATTGTTTTCTCTCGGTTGCCCGTTTATGCCGAAAATGCGGGTTAAAAAAATTAACGACGAACCGCGTTGAAAAATAAAACGCCGAAACGACCGTGAAAGGTTCAAAAAGAAATCTTGAGCCTTTGCCGCGATCGTTTCGGCATTTTTTTTCAACAGTAAACATTATGGAAAAGGGTGTATCATAAATGTTTCTTTATCTGCAATGAGCGTCGTGGCTGAGTTGTAGCGTGACGGATTACGATGCTGAAGGTCCGGGTTCAATCCTCGGTGAATGAACTTTTTTTCCTTCATTTTATATTCAGAAAATTTCTACCTTACTCTCGCTTTATCTATTCTCGCCTGTCTAGGCATTATTTTTTATATTTAATTCATATATGTATAACAAAAAAAAATGTTGCTACGGGCATCGAAGCAGCGCCGTCCGTACTCAGAGCTCGGACGCAGTGCAGCCAGATCGCGCGTAAAAGTTACCCCCTCTCTAGTTTCTTACGCGCCCATCACACCATCGTAGTAGCGTGTGTCCGTGAGCGAGCGATGCTCGGACATCTTCGGAAAGAGCCGAGCAAGCCGAAGCGTCCCGACCGCGCCTCCGGCTGCTACACCAATGCATGGACGCTGAGCAGCACGTTCATGTGCGGCCAAGCCGAAACGAAGGCTTCGAGGGAAAAAGCAATCTGAGCACGACTCGCGCGTGACGTCACCCGACGGCACGCGCGAGGCTTTTAGATGATTTCAATGCTAAGTTAGTTCTTGATTCTCTGCGTTATTAATGTATACAAAAAAATGTATTGCGCACTCAGGTCGCTTATTTTTTTAGTTTATACGTTAATTTAAACATAATAATATATCTAAATTACAACTTATTTATCTTATATAAAATTGTTTACGCTTTACTCACACCCATCCTTATGCCAAATAAATTATAATTCATAAAAGTAAGCGGAAATATATTTATATTCGTATTATTATATTAATTCTCATACTTTCATCAAGCGATAAAGCATTATCCCCAAAAACAAGCCAATCATCCATCCGGCCGCGAATTGTAAGTACCGCGTATATACTACAAGCGATGAGATGGTCCCGTTGGTAGCGTTCCTGACTTTCTGATTTCTTATTTTTTTCCTGGAAATTTCTCCTTTTCCTATGACCTGAGTGAACGGCTGCGGAGATATTCGGAGAAAAGTTAAAGATGAAAAGAAATGAGATTTTCGTTAAAAAACTTTTTATTATTATTATTTTTTTCGGAAATTTCTTTTTTTTCCTATTACCTGAGTGAACGGCTGCGGAGATATTCGGAGAAAATTTAAAGATGAAAAAAATGAGATTTTCGTAAAAAAAACTTGATATTATTTTTTTTCCGGAACTTTTTCTTTTTCCTATTGAGTTTGTTTGGGTTTGTTTGGAGTTTGAGTCATACAAACACAGATTTAAACAATCTTGAACATTCACATCTCCGAAATAGAAAGACGTGAGTATCTAATATTGGTAATACCATCTATAGCAAAAAGCCAGATATCGAGGATACAAACTTCGAAAGTTTTGATCTCAGATAGGCAAACGAGCGATGGTCCATAATAGCGAACACCGAAATAGCGAACATCAAAGAAGTGGACGAGTTGCTTCCTAATTTTCTGCCGATTTTCGCTAACACGTACGAGATTCTTTTAAAGTCTTTAAGAGGGGATATACATTTACAATGATCAAAAAATCAATTTCTTTTCTTTAAGGGATAACACCATTCTAGGAATTTGGAAAAATCGTTTTCTTTTGGCTTCAAAAATACTTTGGGGTCATAAAAACAATATGCAGTTGGTCCTGCAGCGATTTTTTTTAAGGTTGGATAAGTGTGTACAGTAGAACCTCGATTATCCGAACCTCGATCATCCGAACCCTCAATTATCCGAACCCTCAATTATCCGAACGATGACTTAGTTTATCCGGAAGCTCAATTATCCGAACGTTGGCGCGAAAGATACATGGTTGCTCGCTGCCACCACCGTGAGCAACAATAAGCAACCCAACGCAACTTCTCCTTCTCAAACAGCTGCGAGACTTAGACGCTCAAAAACGCGTTGCAGCCGTTCGTCAATTAAAAATGGACGATTTTATTTTTAAAAAATATTTTAAAAGGCACTCGACTTTTTTCAGGTGCTTAAACACACACACACACACACATATATAAATATACAGGGTGGGCGGAACATTGACGTCCAAAAATAAAATTTAGGTCCCTTGTATCCTGGGGTATCCGAATAACCCCCATGTATATCCCGCGACTTTTCATAGTTTTCGAGTTACGAATTTTCGACCTGACCAATTAAAAAAAATCTAAAAAAAAAAGTAGAAGACTGTCGAAATTTTTTTTGCAACTGAATCTTCATGAGTAGTACTTTTATGCATAAAATAATCAGCTTCGTAACTGTGATGAAAGTTATTAAAATGTTGGTGTAAAGTGAAAAACTTATGTTCGGTAAATTATGACTTAAATTTTCAACTTTAAATTAAACATCTAAACAGGTGACTTCATGGTTCCTAATTAGGCCTCACGAATGCGCCAGACTCTCAGCTTTCATAATCATTTTTAAAAAAAGCAGTACTTAATAGGGGTACTTTGGCTACAATTGACCTTCAAAGACAGCGAGGTGGAAAATTCTTAAAATTAGCCATCTGATTAAAAAAAATTGCCCATTTTATCATTTCCAAGGATATTTAGTTTGTTACCTAACCAAAAATGACTGCAGGAAAGCTAAGATTTAAACATTTAGAGGTTTATTTTTTTTTAGTTCGATTCAAGTTTAATGAATTTTGCGCCATCCGTTCTTGTAACGAGAACGGATCGCGTAAACGAGCTTTTACCTGATCCATGAGAACGGATCGCGCAAAATTCATTAAACTTAAATTAAACTAAAAAAAATAAACCTCCAAATGTTTCAATCTTAGCTTTCCCTGCAGTCATTTTTGGTTAGTTAACAAACTAAATAGCCTTAGGAATGATAAAATGGGCAAATTTTTTTTTTAATCAGATGGGTAATTATAAGAATTTTCCACCTCGCTGTCATTGAAGGTCAATTGTAGCCAAAGTAGCCCTATCAAGTACTACTCTTTTTAATGGTTATGAAAGCTGACAGTCTGGCGCATTCTTAGGGCCTAATTAGGAACCATGAAGTCACCTGTTTAGATGTTTAATTTAAAGTTGAAAATTTAAGTCATAATTTACCGAACGTAAATTTTTCACTTTAGACCAACATTTTCATAACTTTCATCACAGTTACGAAGCTGATTATTTTATGCATAAAAGTACTACTCATAAAGATTGAGTTGCAAAAAAAATCTCGATAGTCTTCTACTTTTTTTAAAGATTTTTTTTCAATTGGTCAGGTCGAAAATTCTCAAAAATGCAGTAAAAAATTGATAACTCGAAAACTATGAAAAGTCGCGCGACATACATGGGGGTTATTCGGATACCCCACGATACAAGGGACCTAAATTTTATTTTTAGACGTCAATGTTCCGGCCACCGTGTATGTATATATATATATATATATATATATATATATATATCAATGTTAATATGTATGTCAAATTTTAATATATATTTATGTATTTTTTTAAATGTAAAAACGTGTTGTTGATGATCTCGTCCCAAAAAACCCACGTTTCGATTATCCGAACTTTTGATTGTCCGAACTAGTCTCGGTCCCAATTGGTTCGGATAATCGAGATTCTACTGTATACGTAAGGCAGGTTTGCAGTCACAAGAGTCTCGCGGTTGAGATATGAGCGTGCGGGCTCTGAGTGTAGACGACGCGGGTTCGATCCCCGGTAGCAATGTCTTGTTTTTTTTATTAAGCATATACGAATTAAATATCATAAATAATGCCTGAACAGCCGAGAATAGCTAAAGCGAGAGTAAGTTCGAAATTTTCTGAATATAAAATGAAGAGAAAAAAGTTTATCCACCGAGGATTGAACCCGGACGTTCAGCATCGTAATCCGTCACGCTACAACTCAGCCACGACGCTCATTGCAGATAAAGAAACATTTATGATACACCCTTTTCCATAATGTTTACTGTTGAAAAAAAATGCCGAAACGATCGCGGCAAAGGCTCAAGATTTCTTTTTGAACCTTTCACGGTCGTTTCGGCGTTTTATTTTTCAACGCGGTTCGTCGTTAATTTTTTTAACCCGCATTTTCGGCATAAACGGGCAACCGAGAGAAAACAATGATCTCGATACATGTTTTTCACTTTGAAATTCATTTAATGCATATTCCAATCCGCAGTACGGCCACACATATATGTCGAGCTCGATCGGACGGAAAACCTCGCTCCGTTCGCCTGTCGAGCGAGCGAGGGGCAGAGACTTTTCCCCCACCGAGCTACCCATTCGTGTTCACGCTGCTGCGATACCAACTTTAGCGGTGATCACGGACTCGCGCGGCTACAAGGGAATCTGCAACCTCGACAGAGGCGATGATCACGAAATCATACTCCCGAACTCGCCGCCGCGATTTAGCGCCATTTACGAAGCACGCCGAAAAGGGCCGCGTTGTGCATCTCCCTATTAATCTCTGACATTAAAGTTTGGCCTCCTGATCTAGTCTCCATGCGGATATTCTTCGTTTCATGGATCGCATTCGTGATCACGGAAATGTCGAACAGCGCCAATAGCACAATAGGAAGCTGACGAGAGTCGATGCGCCGAAAAAACTTTGAATATCACAATTGGTCGATTTCACTTATTTTCACAATTGTATTTGCCGCATTCAAAAAATTTATAAATTCAAGCGTCAGTTTTAAAAACGATAATCTCGTTAAATTCAACTTGAAGAATAATACCATATCGTATTTGATAGAATCGAGAATTCTGTACGGATTTAGGCCTAATATGCGTGGCTCGAGATTTTCCACCAATGCGATGTTTACCCGAGCTGTCACGACGTTAGGAGTCGGGAAAAGCGGAAAAACATGTCTAAATTCTACGGTCTAACCGACGGTATGATTTTTATTCCCAACAACCGATTTCTCTTAAGAAGAACATGATTTTTCGGTAACGACAGCAGTTACCGGAAACCACGATTCGATCCTCAAAGAAAATTACTCTCGTCACACATTGTAACCTATCTTCCCTGTGGAAACATTTTTTTTCTTCACACTCCCGGGACTAGATTATTTTTGAGTACGCGTCAGGTTTAATCGAAAAGTTCAAGTAAATAGTGTGTCGTGCAGAAAAATTTACGATCCGGACATTACGTTTACCGTAGCATAATGATCGGCAAGGTCAATACGACATGTAAGTCTTTAGCTCCGAGGCCAAGGAAGGACAATTCGGATGTACCCGCCAAGCAACAAGTTCAAAAGCCAAGCAACAAGGTTCGTTCGCATATTCTCAAAATCATATTTTTCCACGAACGTGTAGAACCAAATCTATTTCTATGTCGCAGAAGTTGAAATCTTCCACGGCTAACGACGTTGTGGTGATCGACTTGGTTACCGTCAAGACGAAAGGTCGCAAGAGCAGCTCGGTCATGGTCAGCAACAGCTACAACACTCCAAAAGTAATGGAAGATAAAGCGCAAGTCGGTAACACGATAGAGACTCATACGAGCAATTGGAGCAGAACCTTGAGAGAGCAGAATCGTCCGGCCATTAAGCAGGGCTTGCAACAACTCGCCAGTCAGATGCAATCGGCCAAACATCCTAGGCACGAGAATCATGAGCGCAAGGAGATTCGAACCATAATGGAAACTCATCAGTCTCGCAAATACGTTCGCGTAAGTCTCCGAATCTTGAATGTCCAAACTCGCAAGAATCCAAGTCACCTAAACACCGATCCGCTTTCTATATTCGCAGCAAGACAGCAGAGTATTCGACGAAATTCCCGTCAAGCAAATGGCGAAAAAGTCTTCCGAGCAAATAAAGACGGCGTCGAGTTCCGGTGTGCCTTCCGCCACGACGATAGCCAGTAGCTTGGAGTCCGTGGAGGTGACGGACAAAGGAGTTCAGTGCGGCGGAATATTCGACTGTTCCAACGACAGACTCGGCATCTACAACCCTGTAAGAATGCTCGGCATCTTGATGCAGGAGATGGAAGGATTGGTGCGGGACGAAAGATCTAGCAAAATTTTGACTGAAATGGAACAGGCTCTCCTTAGGATACCCAAAGAGTCGGGAAAACTTCCGCCGGATGTAAGTCCTCATTGCCACTACCGTCGCGCCCGTGTATTTCATTTTGTTTTCTTTGCAGGTTCTCGAAAAGATTGCCTTGTGCGCGAAGCTGGAGGCTGGTATGACGCAATTGGAAACTACCAGCAAGGAACTCGACGCAGCGTGCACGAGGCTCCGCAAAGAAAAGGAATCTTTACAGCAGTATGTATTCGCATATACCTAGCCTGGATTACCGAAAAAACGTACCACGTAGATGAGTTTGTCGACAGCTGAAATTTTGAGTAATCGATGTTGAAAGATATGGTGTTGATTTGTAAAATTTCTTTTTTTTTCTTTAAACGATAGAACTATATATGTAGAATATTTTCCCAAAGTTTCAAAGCGAAATTCGAAATACTTCAAACGTTACAGCCCGTCAACGCTGTGCTTCACCGCTCGCATTCGGAGCGGACGTGAATTTCAAACGCGTTTTTCTCAAAACTGCATTATCGAAATTGGCGTACAGGATTACTCAAAAACTATTAAGCCGATTGAGTTGAAACTTGGTAGAAATATTGATAATATTGGTACCTTCTACTTGACGAAAATTGTTTTTGAAAAATTGGAAAAAAAACGACTTTTTTAATCCACATTTTACAGAAATGTTGCGTGAAATTTTGATTTTTTTTGTAAATGCGTGCCATTTTCTCAAATTTGCATTTTCTTGATTTTAATTACCGTCACACAGAAACTATACATGTTCTAACTGAAAAAATGTTTGAACTTTTTTGCAAATCTACGGGAAGCTAGACTGCACGCCGATTCGCAACTCTCGCGGCGACCTTGCCGAACACTCTGCCATAGCTCTGCCATTTTGATGATGAATTAACTTTAAAAAATTGTTTCGTATACTTAAATATACTATCAAAGTATACCTAAAATTTGATAATTGCAGAATAATTATTTCTTAGTTTTAAAAATCCCTCAATATTGCTTATTTTTTCCGGCCTAAATGTATATCCCGCCTTAAGGTATTCCTTTCGCGAAGGGCCGTATTTCGTGGGGACATAAAGAGGGCCCTTCTGAATCATTGATAAATTACACTGGCGCTTAACAAAAATAAGTCACTATCAATTATTATACTCAACGATAAACTGGAAGAAAAAATTTCGCGCAATTTTAGTAGATTTAGACATTTCGACATTTTCTCTGAAAAGTCGCAGGTACGAAAATTCTTCGGCTGGCCACATTTTAATAAGTTTTATCATTAATATTTTCTTTAAACATTCGGTGACTCCCTGTTTCTATTGTCGTTACGGAATCTTTGAAGCAGATCGGTTTAGTTGTTTTTGAGATATTTTGGTCACCGATTCTGAAAAAGTCATTCCG
Organism: Ophion slaviceki; assembly: GCA_944452715.1. NCBI lineage: Eukaryota > Metazoa > Arthropoda > Insecta > Hymenoptera > Ichneumonidae > Ophion > Ophion slaviceki. The sequence continues at coordinate 16,411,503 of OX101783.1, read as the reverse complement.
AGAAAAACGCGTTTAGACTTTTACGTCAGGTTTATACGTAGATAAAATGTAATTTATTACTTCTAAATGGAATCATCGATGCTCGGACAATACAGCGAACCTTCTGCAGAGGTAGCAGCCCCGAAAATTCCAATTTGGTGCTGCCAACTAGGCGTAAATCCTTGAAAAATCGCGGCTTCGCGCTATTGCATTTTAGACAAGTGACGAAACAAGCGGTTCTCTTGGAGGAGGGCCAGCAACGCGAGAGAAACGCGGAAATGACGATTAAAAAATTGAAAACGGACCTGAACGAGAGCTCGAAGACTGACGCTGAGAACATGAAAATCATAGCGGCCCTCAAAGAAGAAAACAAGAGTGTCGAACGATCACAAAAGTTGGCGAGGGACCTGAGACGTGAGCTGAACGAGCAGATAGAGTTGGCCGAGCGACGATACATGGAGATCCAGTATCTGAAGCTTGAAAAAGACAAACTTCTCGCTTTATCTACCTACAAAGATGTGATGCTCAACGAGCTACGAAAGAAATTGAAGTGAGTTTTATCTTTCGGTTAAGGCGTTACCCCCACTTGTAGCGCAAAAAAGGCCTTTTTCATGAATTTTTTTAAAGAAAACTACAAAACTTTTTTAATCGATCAATATACCATCTTAAAGAACACATCTTGAAGAACTTTCAGTAATTTTTTGTATTGAAGAATATTACATTGTTTAGTGGCAAATGGCCGTCAATGAAATAATGTTTTTATATACACGGTTTGCGGTGACCAACATTGCGGCGAAGTGGATCATCTGAAAAAAAATGCGGATGCATTTAGTCAAATATAAGTATAAACTAGTCTTTAATCGAAGGATTTTAAAAAATATTCATTTTTCACAAAATGGCGGACAGTCAAAGTTAATGGTTCGATTTTAACGAAAAAAAACGGCCGTTTTTTGGCTATAAAACGGCCATTTTTTTTCGAAAAAAAATCGAACGATTAAAGACTACATTTTTATGTATTAAATAAGCCTGCAAAATTTCAAGAAGATCGGTTCATTAGTGTTCGTGTAATCTTGGTCACCGACTTTAGAAATGCCATTTTGAGAAAAACGCGTTTAAAGTTTCAATTTCAGTTTACACGAAGAAATATTTTTTTTGTAAACTTACATAGAGTCATCTATTCCGAGCATAAAAAAAACTGCACTTCAAATTGCACTTCAAAAAAATGCAATAAAAAAAAATCGATTTTTTTCAAAATCGCAAGTGGGGGTAACCCCTTAACGGGTCATCGCAGTGTAACGGGTCGAAAAATATCTGATTTTCGCGATGTTTTTTTCGATAGTTAAAATGCGCTAATCAGTCTGATTTTTTATGTCAATTCAAGGCACTTATGGAGAACAGAAAATAATTTTTTAAACGTTAATTTGTATTGTTTTAACGTTTTTTCTAACGGTTGAAAATGTCTCTGTAAAAAAGGAGTCCTCATGGTGTACACATGTTTTTTTACACCAAAATTGACAAAATGGCGGCGGTTTGCAAAAAGTATCGAATTCAGCCCACTTTTCAACTTTTTCGTTAAAAAAAATACGAAGATTAAAAAAAAAGCTTCTATAGCAACGTAAAGAATGACGTGAAGAATGTTGTGTCAAAATTTGAGACGGATAGCTTGAAAACTCTTCTTTTATGAGTGTACACCGTTTTGAAAAACGACATTTCAAGAAAAACGCGTTTAAAGTTTCGAGTGCGTAATTTTCATATAAATTGTCTACTTACGCTCAATCGGCGATGCCAGATCCGTGTTTATATTATCACCGTCTATACTATCGGATAATGCAAAAAAATCGATTTTTTGAAAATTTTACTCCGTGATGATCCCTTAAAAAATTTTCTCAGCACGAAGAGTTATGGTTCTCTAATGTTTTGTTTCATTCTCCTCCGTTCCAGAGAGCTGCAAAATCACATTTCGGAGCAACTGGTGACGATAAGAGAAGCCGGAAATCAACAAGTTTCCGTGATACACGGTGGTGTCGCCTGTTCCTCGCCGACCTCGACGTCCTCGAAAAACTCGTTCAGTCCACAATCGTGTCCCGAGTTATCCGAAATTTCATTGTCGACGGTGGACGGTTTGTTTCCAAAATCGATCGAGCGAATGGATAGCGCGTTCAACGTATCGACCGACGAGTTCGAGACGAAGGCCGCCACGGACAAGGCGCAATCGGAATTCATCAGTCTTCCCGGCGAAGAAACGTCCCAAACAATGTCCTTGACACACCACCAAAACGAGGAAGAGCCAAAGTCCCGGATCGCCGCGAGTAAGAGTCACATTGATTGCGCGCGAATTGCCTCATGTGGACGATAACTTTAATGCGTACTGATAAATTTCGCTCTTATTGGGTTCAGACGCGGAGAACGATCGACCCATGCAGAATGTCGAGTGGGGCTTGGACGAATGTATCAGCGCGCCGAATCTCGAGTGCAGGGACACGGAAGACGGGACGCGTCGCGTTGACAAAGAAAACGGCAGGTCAAAGTCGAAAACGCGAAAATCATCCTCGAACGTTGACAACAAGCAACATCGCGAGGACGCGACGAGGCGATCAGCGAATCGGGAGGACGGCAAAAAACCGGAAGTCGAACGTTGCTCCGGCGATCCGGTCAGTATTAAGGAACAATTCGAGATAATGTTCCAAGATATCAGACGGCAGAGCAAATTTCTCGTGCAGAGCCCGCCACGGGACTATCCACACGCGGAATGGAGCGATAGCTCGTTACCAACTATTAGCGTAATGTCAGAATCTAACGTTGCCTGAATTGCTTGCAAAGCTGTACGCGTGGTTGAAGCCAACAAAAAAAATTCAGGCGAAAAACAATGTCACTCTTTCCGGTGTCTTTTGACCCACACACACACACACACACACACACACACAAATGTAACAGAGAAGCACGTCCATTTGAATTCCGATCTAGTAAGTTAATTTATTCGCGTTGAGACGGGATCGTAAAGTTATTTTTAAATCGTCGCTCTCAAATACGAGGGTCGCTCTGTATCTTGCAACGAGAGCAAGAAAAATGATATACATATATTTTTTCATACGAAAAAAAAAGAAAATCTCTGCTTAATTTATTAGCATAAACAGCGGTTGGTAACAAATCGTACGTAAAAGAATCGGTTCGCCCGTCTGCACGTGCGTACGCACCGTGTGAGGTACGAAAATCAATGACCGAATTCGAGCTAGAAAAAAAAGGACGAAGAATGTACTATCGTTACAGACACTCGTCGTCACGGCACGTCAGAAGGCAGTCTATTAGTCGCAAAGAGAGTCCAAAAGAGGCAAAAGTTTTTTTGGCGTGTCTTCGCTTGGTCGTCAGTTTCGATGGGTATTCGCAATTGTTTTTTGTTTTTTCCAATGCGCGGGATAAAATACAGCGTTAAATAAGTTCTTTAGTATCGTTGACCGTGATGACGGTCGGAATAATTCGTCGAGTATTTGCTGTAACGATCGCTCGCCTCGTCGTCCGCGTACTTTCCCTCGGCCTTGTAATGGATTTCCGGTGCCGAGCCTACGTGACCTTGCCAGTAACGCGTCCAGTAGAGATCTTCCGGATTCACGTCGTGCGGATGTTTCGCGTTTCGAAACACGTGGACGCAATAGAGCAAACTCCCAATCAGCGTCATAAATCCAAATATGAGAAACACTATGCCGAGAATCCTGAAAAAAGAAAAACGAGACAACGAAAAAATCGGACAGTGGAGAAGATTCGATGGAAGGGGGCACAGACGAGGAGAAAGGGAGAGATGGAAGTCTCACCAAACGACCAGTGGCTGAAAGAATTGGATGACTATGACGAAACCGAGAGTGACGAGTATCAAGCCCAGATTGAGGAGCAACATGAGACAACAGATTCCCTTCGTATTTGGACAGAAGGGATTGGGCGTCGACATCGTTTCCACGATAACGCCACCGTGTCGGGAGGTGTGAGTCTTGACCGTCGAGTGACCCGATCTCGCGGAGCCGCTGTAATTGCTCGGAGCCCTCTCGGCCACTCTCGAACTTGGCGCTGGACTGTTGCGCGATCCCCGACTGCGAATTCAATTGCCTTGGTATTTGCAAACATCGTTCGGTTCAAATCACACGTCCATTGTCTCAATACTACAAATATCATTGGGCTACAAAAGTCGCGTCATTCGCCGGCTATGGAAGATTTTATACGGTTATTATTGTTTTTAGGGCTGCGCGAACTGCGTTGAACGCCCGTCATCAGTACGAGCAGTATAAAAACCTTAGGTCCGACGATGCTCTGTATGCCGGCCCGGTCACGTACAAATCCGATCCTGTGTAAGGACTTCCGTGCCTCGGTACTTTGTCCGGATTGTGAATACTTTGGGGTGAGTCTCTCGGCGACAAATTCGAGCCTTGCCCGTTTCGAGTAATGTGGATTCTTCTTTCTCCGACGTTCTCGTATTTTGGCCTGCTACTCGTTCCTCGGCTCGGGGCAACTGGTTTCGTCTGTAGGAGGTTTATTTACATTGAGAGCATGCTAGACACCCTCAACGGGGGAGATACCTCTAGGCGAGGAAAGCCGGTTTTCACGATTATTTTATAAACGGAAGATTTCTTCACCTTTTTTAGGCTTAGGGTATGTTTTATTACTACTTTTGGCTGTTACGTGTGATTTTTTTTGTTTTTATTCATCTTTGAAGATGAAACAGCATTTTCAAAACTGGCGTGACATATAGCTGCAAAAATAATCCACCTATTCAGATGAAATTTTTTATCAATCTTTCTAACCTTATTGTCTAATACATGACCGTGGATGTTTTTTAAAATAAAAAATAAAGTATCTTTATTGCAAAATATAGCCATTTGTTCAGATCTTTTTGTTTCAAAGCGTGCGATTTCATCAATTTTCAACATTTCTCACTTTTCCTTGGTTCATATTCTGCGTAGGAGTGTTAATGAAAGAAAATTCTCCGTTGGTTTTTTTTTTTCAGATTAATCCCGCAGACGCTACGTGTGATGCCGTCTGATAACATTCGCCGCAACCCGTTTAGAAGACCGTGCCATACCTCCGCCATTTTCATAGATTAATACAAAAAAAAACACAATACCATGGAACAGCCATAAGTAGTAATAAAACATATCCCAACTCTCAAAAATGGCGAAGAAATCTTCCCTTACAAAAAACCAAAATGCAAATCAGCAATTTTTCTAGCCTAAAGGTAGCCTAGAGAGCCTGAAAAGGGGGGTTTTAAAGCCTCCCTCAATCGTTGATGCTTTTATGCTTCCGTAGCCACACTAGAGACAAAATGTATAATGTGGTAATGATGGTCCGTCCCTCGCAGCAGCGTGTCCTCCCCTCTCTATGCGTTTTAAAAGTCTTTTATTTTGAGTCGGAAATAATCTACAAAGCACACGGTGCTTTCTAGAAATGTTAATACGATTACTGGGAAATAATTCGTTTTCGAAAGAAAAAAAATCTGCTAAAAACCTTTCCTTGCTTATCCTTCGAAAATACTTTTTAAAAGTACTTGGGTTTTTATTCAATATCATAATTACGCTTGTGTACGTAAGAAGCTACAGGGCCGTACTTCGATACTTGCGACCCGACACGTACTTCGACTACATTTGTTTTCAGAATGCTCGCACTATCGAAGCCGCGTATATTTCAGCTGTGGGAGGATTGGAAATTAGGAATTCTCACCGCAGTGCTGTGCTTGTGGGTGATCGCGTATTCCGAGACCGTCCGTACCGAAGGAGCGTGATGGCTCTCCTCCCCTTCGGTCGAGTAACCGCGATGCTGATGATGCTCCCGACCGCTGTCCATCATATATCCGTCGTTGTGATACATCCTCGCTTATTCTACCGACTGTTACGTTAACACCGTTGTTGAGTTTCCCTCGTTGCAACGCCTTGGATACATTGGCTGGCTGCTTTTGACCCTATTCTATGCCTCCTTCAAACCTGAAAAGGTATCGCAGCGCGCGTATATTGTAGAGTGTCGTTTGTGGGTATTATGTAGGCATATATATGCGCGTTTGCGATCTCGCCATCGCGACACGTGGGCTCGGTGGAAAATGAGTGGGCGCAAGGTCGATTCGGTCGCGACCAAGACCTTGTTATTCTTTCTCATCTACAGCTATGGAACTTCCCTTAAGGGGCTACATCTACCTAGGTGGGGCAGAAAAATGCATTTTCGAAAATATTTTTTTTCGATAGTATCATCGTTTAGCTATATTCCCTGAAAATGTTTCTACCAGTCGACAGTTTCTAACAGTCGGCCGGGCGAGCGGTAGCAGCACCATACGTCAAACTTTAAGGGGTCTTCTCACTTGAGACGCTAAAAAAAGGCTGTTTTCATGCATTTTTTTGATAGGTTTATATTATAGATATTGATATAAAAGTTGTTACACTTAATAAATACACTTTCGAAATACATTTGAATTTTTTTTTTCAAGTTTATTTAAGTCACTATTAATAGACGAAATTGGTAGTTAAAAAATGTCCTAAAAACATTTTAGGTCTGCGCTGTTGATGAAATCTCGGAGACGGATCATCCGAAACAAAAAAATCAAACGGTTTTAGATTCAGTATGTTATAGCTATAGCGCATATCATACGATTTTTGATATATGCAAAAATAACAAAATGGCGGACATTTTTCGAAAAAACAAAAAATAACGTTTTTTTTTCACCGTTTTTGGCAAAAAAATTAGTCAATATCAAAATTTAAACAAATCCTTGATATGCGCTATAGCTATAGTTGTAAAGAATATGTGGTTAAAATTTCATAAGGATTGGTTCAGTAGTTTCAAAGATTTTATCAACAAGCCGTCGAAAAACGTTGTTTCGAGAAAAACGCGTTTAAAGTTTGTCTGGGTTACATAAATACATTTAAATTTTTTTAAATGTATTTCGAAGGTGTATTTATTAAATGTAACAACTTTTATATCAATATCTATAATATAAATCTATCAAAAAAATTCATGAAAAAAAGCCTTTCTTTAGCGTCTAAAGTGAGAAGACCCCTTGAACGCGTTTTTCTCAAAACACTGCTTTCGGTGGACACGATATCTCGAGAACCACTTGATGGATTGTTTCCAAATTTACCGGAGATATGATGAGAAACATCCAAGGGTCTTTCACGATCTCACTTTTTAAAACCGATCTTCATTTTGTAATAGTTACGTATAAATGACGACTTTTTCCGTAGATTTTGTATGCTCGCGTTTCAATACATTGCGAGGTTGTTAAAAAAAATGATTTGAAAATTCGACGATCGTCAACGACTCGTATTTATTGTAAGCTTGAATAACCCGTTTGGTTTTTAGATCTCAGATGGACCGTGTAAGCTGGAACGTGTCCACTGCCAAACGCCGGGAAAAAAAATTTCAGCATCTGCCAGCGGCCATGTTTTTGTTGTTTTTCTGTATATTTTGGTGATTTTTTAAAGCTCCTTTTGTGTTAAAAATGGGTTTCTATTTCACCAAGCGTTTGCCAGACAAAAAAATCGGAATTTGGCCATTTTTTGCGTCCTTTTAGATAGATGTAGCCCCTGAAACCATCTCAGGTTTTCGTTACTTCTCTGTACTTGAAATTTCGTTCTCGTTACTTCTCATTTCTGACAGCTGCTCCGTGGTCATCACGTATTTTTATCGAACATTTCTGACGACTCGTTATCAAATTCGTCGCAAATTCCGTGGGCATTCGCAGAACGGAAAATGTCTTTTTTTGGGTCTGGTTTTTTTCTTTAATTTTGCCAACGTTAACTTCTTGTTGTGTAGTTTTTTTTAGCGCGGCTAACTTCTTGTTATGTAGTTTTTTTCAGCGCGGCTAAGACGTTGCAGCAACGTCGCGTTTCGTCAAGAATGTAAACACATGCCTCCAGCCAAATAAGAGACACGAAACGTATCTGCGCACGTAGGCTTACACGTATATGACTCATACATGTATATTTTGCCTCTTGTCCATTTTCCATGAATATATCCGATATGGCGATTTTGTGTGGAGATTTCGGAAAACGAGAAAATAAACCGAAGAATGGGTCGAGTATCACAAGTGTGATACTTGGAACGAGCGTACGAGGCAATCCGTATCGAAGAAGGATCCGTAGCTGTATAGGAACAAACACCTGACATCTGTTTAAGAGGCTATACAGATGCAACTGTCGATTCACGAGCACGAGAGAGATGGGAGGTGGCAGATAGACGGGAGCGAGGGAGACAGATACAAGGCATGTGCTGCTTCCTCATAAGTATTTTTAGGCTTCAAATCATATTTCAGCTTTCAAAAAACGCGCTATTGGTTCTGATATTAAAAAAAAACGATAACGAGTAGGATAAAGTGACCTTATTATGGCATCCCGCCAATTATTGACACTTCTCTGTACAGTATTACAGTATTACAAACTATGAATGCGTTTTCCCATAACAATGCTTTTCTAACTGGCTTGCAGCATAACTTGAAAAATCATTTGCCGATTCACTTCAAATCTTCACGGTCTCTGCCCACCTGAATTCTCTACAGAATACACAGGGATTTCGCGCATTATTGAAAACTCCTCTTGTTATAAACGATTGTTCACAATATTTTTTCTGACATAAAAATCTTCTCCAAATGCTTGCCATTCCTACTACGGGGTTACGTGGGTTTCGAAGCCAAAAAACAGCATATTTTCTCCATTAAAAAAAATATATATAACATATCAATTATTTTACTCAAAATGTTAAGCCCATAAAAGAGCAGCATTTCAACAATATTTTTTATAAAATTTCATCCAAAAATTTGGGAAATTGAACTATTTTGCATGCAACTCTGCCAAAAACTCAAACTGTTTTTAAATCCTTCGCTCAATCACGAGCTATACTTATCTACTAGCAGAAAAAAATTCGTTTTTCAATTTAAGATAAAGCTATCATGAGTTATCCTGACCACCACGAGGACACTTTTTTAAGGGGTCTCCGGAAACCAGGTATCATCGGCTGAATTTCCAAAAATTTTCGAAGAATTTAAAAAAAAAATATTTTTGAATTGTTGCTCTTTTACGTGCTTCACATTTTGGATACAATAATGTAAATATTTTTTATTTTTTAAATAGAGAAAATATGCTTATTGGCTTCAAAACCCACGTAACCCCTTGAAAACAACGCTTAAAAATATCCTCTGTATTTCTCTAGTCATTGTTATGCAAATTATGAAAAAAATCGGTTTTTCGGTCAAGGTCAAAGTTTGCGGCTCATTGCTGTCAGTCCGAACTCCCAGAAATATGCTAACGAGGCCCTCGCGCTGCCACTTTGTCGGGAAAACATTGTTTTTTAAATGGCGCCGATTTCAAAAACATGGTTTTGAGAAAAACGTGTTTGAAGTCAACGGTTTTATAGACGCTACGCCGATGATTTTTTTTCCGTAATCTAATGCCACCTATTAGTAGAAAATAAAAGTATCTTCCGTCGGTAACGTTTTCCCCATAGATAATAGGCTCACAAGAGTCGAGAACTGCGTCTACCAGCGTGGCGCTGCCGAAGGCGCTTTTCAGTGCTCGGAGAGACCCCTCAAAAATAGCTCGAAAACCACTTTAAAACTGTTTTTTCAGCTACAAACGAATATGCATCATATTGAAGGTTCAAACGATTTTTCGAAAATTTCACAGTGGTGTCCTCCCTCAAAACTTAAGATAAACTTTGTTATTTAGGAATTCCCGGATAATGCCCACTTTGCGCTTCGACTGTTGACGTCCATTCGAACATGAGAGCCATGTACGGACGAGGCAAAGAGGCGCGTCATTTCCCACTCGGCGGTTCTTCGGACGCGTATACTTTCACCCAGTTGAGTCAGCTTCGAAATACGAAAATGCGTAAGCAAACTGCGCGAGCGGAAACTCAATTGCCGGAGGGTTACGTGATCGCTTTCCTTCTCGCTTTTCATTCATGGAGCCGTCGCGTTGCCGATTTAATTCACGTGACCAACAATGAAGCGAGCAGCTGATTAGCATAAGCTGAATATCCAGGACACGCAGCTCGCGACACACATGTGTATAGCAGGACTTATCAAGTGTGTAGGGATTTCTTGATAACGTCGTTCTTGGCTCTATGGAAGAAGCAAATCCGTATACACTTTTATTTTGGGTCAAGGCCGTGGAAATGAATGCGAGCCACAAGAATGCGCAACACTCGCGTAGCGAGGAGACCTCGACGCCCGAGCGTCGGCAACACAACGAAGTTTTCATCGGAGGATCGAGAGCAAGTCTCTTCGATACATAGTGAGCAAAGAAGGCGCTAACCATTTTAAATAACGCTTCTGGCGAGTTTCCAGATCCTCTACCCGCCATCTTTTATTTTAGTTTTCGTCGGACGAGGTTTACATTTGGAAAATTCTTATCGCAAGACGTATTGGATATTTGAGAAAATTGTACGCATCATTGCTCCGTCTGTTTTAAGGGGCTATATCAGTGTGACACTTTCAAAAAATCGATTTTTTTTTGCTTTTTTCGACAGTTTATACTTTCAAGAATATCATTATCATTTATATCATTTGTATCAATATCATTTGATCTTGCAAAAATCGATAGTTTAATCTTTAGACGGGTTTTTCTTGAAATGAGATTTTTCAAATTTGCTGACGTAACTCAAAGAGCAATTATCCGATTGACTTGAAATTTGAACTGAGTACTCTTGAATATATTTACTCTACAATGACGTAGGATATTTTTGATTGAATGAAAATTGAAGATTTGGCATTGAAAAAAATGACCATTTTATAGGCAAGAAAACAGACTTTTTTCATAACTACGCCATTTTGTTAGATTTTGATATTTTTCGAAAATCCTACGTCATTGCACAGGAAATACCTTCCAGTTTAACGACATTTTTTCCTTTTTCGGTTTCAGCTACTCAATCGGCCGGAATCATGTCAGCAGTGGAGGAACTTTTTTTTTGGCGCCTCCGAAGACAGCGCATAAGCCGGTTGGATCTCAATATTTTTCTATGAAAAAATTATGTAATATAGGTCAAATATAGCCAAATATATTCTTAATTTTCCGAAATATTTAATTCAGTACTTTTCGTCCAAAAAATTCCCGAAAATCTCCCAAATTTTCAGCGTTCACACTGGTATAGCCCCTTAAGTGTGCAGAAGTTGCGATCGACCTGCTACCCGGTCGAAAACATGTTATCCCTTTCAATTTGCAGTTGTTCTGCATGCGTTTTCATTCCTGTGAGAACTTTAACGGGTTACGTCTACCTAGGTGGGTCAAAAAATTGCATTTTTCAAAAATATTTCGTTATAAAATATAAAATAAAATAAAATAAAATATAGATCGTTGTAAACGTGCTGTTCATATACTTACATAAATGTAAGTAGACATTTCATATGAAAATTCCGCACTCGAAACTTCAAGCGCGTTTTTCTCGAAATGTCGTTTTTCAAAACGGTGTACACTCTCAACGGAAGCGTGCTCAATCTATCCGTCTCAAATTTTGGCACAACATTCTTCACGCCATTCTCTGTCTGCCTATGGAAGCTTTTTTAAAAATCTTCCTATCTTTTTTAACGAAAAACTGTCGAAAAATAGGCTGAATTCGATACTTTTTTTTCAAACGACCGCCATTTTGTCAATTTTGATTTTTTTAAAACCTCCATAGCAAGATAACGGCGTTCATACTGATTAATAATCTTTTTACAATTTTGTTTCAGATAATATTTACGGCCACAACCGCGTAAATCGTGAGGACTCCTTTTTTTCGAAGACATTTTCAACCGTTAAAAAAATGTAAAAGAGATAAAAATAAACGTTAAAAAATATATTTTCTGTTCTGCATGAGTGCTTTGATTTGACATTAAAAAATCAGACTGATTGGCGTGTTATAACCATCGAAACAAAATCGCGAAAATCAACTATTTTTCGATCCGTTACACTGTAATGATTCCTTAATCGCTGCGTAAAAATGTCATACATTTTTCTTCTGGGTGAATTAAGAAAAGGCTGAAAAAATTGTGAAATTATAACTTTTCTCAGCTTAAAAAAAAGTGTAAAAAAAACACTTTATCGTGCTATAAAATTATTTTAAAATATTTTTTCATCGACTCTTTTAATTCACTTGAAAGAGATTTTCATACTGAAGAAAATAAACTTTGGTTTGATTCAATAAGTCGTTTAGGTTTTTAGCTATCACGCCCGCCAATATGGAAAAATCGTGAAATAAAAAACTGGAGAAAACGCGCTTAAAAGTTTTCAATAGGAGGAAATATCAATATCAATCGCTTCTCTGCTTTTGACCATATCTTCGAAAATATTGACAATTGGCCTCTAGCTTTGTAAATATATTCTTGGATATTTTATCTATCTATTTAAGCGATTTAAAAAAACCATTTTTCGGACCTTCTAATTCAGGCTCCGCCTTAAGCTGGAGAGTGTCCACCACCAAACGTCGCGAAAAATTTCATCTGCCGGTAGCCATGTTTTTGTTGTTTTCCTGTATTTTTCGTGATTTTTTTAAGGCCTTCGATGTATTTGCCTTTGTGTTAAGAGAAACATGCGTTTCTTTTTCACCGACCGTTTCCCGGAAAAAAATCGGAATTTGGCCATTTTTCGGGCCACTAGGTAGACGTAGGCCCTAAAGTTTATCGATAATTTTTTGTAAAACAATAGTGGTCCCACTTTGAAAAATGGAGGCGACCTTGGAATCTCCGGAGCGCCTCCACCTGGATGAACCTCGTAGCCACCACTCAATAAGCCCCTTCGAACTATGCACCTTTTGTAGGAAACGTTTTCTGCTAAGTCTGATAGGTTAGAAAATATGTGCACTGCTAATAGTCGTTGCCTGCCCCGGTACAATCGTAGTGTACTCGAAACGTAATGAGATTCTACTTATTTTTTCGTTCTGTTGTCCCCACGCGTCCTAATCCAATCGTATTGCAACGCTCCAGACAGTTGAGCGACTCGAGAGCTTTGCTCTCACAAAGTGAAATATTGACCAACACGGGTGAAAGAATCAATTTATCAAAAAACATTTTTAACTCGATATTCGAAACTTGATCTACCAATTAAGCCACTTACGTCCGAATTTACTTCATACGAAGAACGTATAATTGAGAATTTCAAATTTCAGCTGCTCCTTCATTTTTAATTCATTTTATTTCATTACTATCTGCTCTCTGAGTTTGCGTTTTTCGGGTATAGATCCCCGATAAGGATATTGAAAAATATTTCAGTGCCATATGTAGTCTAAATCAGCAAAAAAAACTGAGCAATAGTGGTAAAAAATGATTTCGTTGCGTTCCAACGACGCAAACTTCAGCACCACAATTTCGGCTGCTCGCACCAACTGGAGGGAAAAAGGTGCGAAAAGGGTCCAACGTGTTTCGATTGATTTTCGAGCGAGGGCGTCATTGTCGATAAGCATGTAAACATGTTAGAAATCGAAGATTCGACGTTGTTTCCGATGGAAACGATCGTGCGCGGAAATGATTGAAAGCAACTTTTTTTCGGGCTCTATAACAATGAGCGGATGAAGAGAGGCGAACAGACGAGAAAGCGTGCGCGCGTGTGTGTGACTGGAAGGGAGGGCAATAAAGCGAGAAGGAAGGAGAAAGGTTCTCCACCGCATAGACCGCTTCCTAAACGTAATTGCAGTATCATAGTATAACAATAACTGTATGGTGTACCTCGCTTGTTACACAGCAGCACGTTCGGTAAATTCTTCAAAAACAATAAACTATACAGTCCCAACGAATAAAAAAAAAGATCACGTCATCGCTGTTTTTCACTTGTAAACGAGTCTAAGACACGTTCAGGTAGTCGTTTGTAATAAACCTGAGGCCTTCGAGACGACATGGAGCGGCAGCGACGAAGAAAAAGGAAAAAGACGCGCCAGTCTCTCTTTCCGCGGCGAGTTCTACTAGCGTACTAGTGGGAAACGATCGGGTCGAGGCAAACGCAGTACTCGTGATACCTATATTGTGTGTATCTTTCTACCGAGCATCGGTAACTCTCTGTCTCTCTCTGTCTCTCTTTCTCTCTGCAGCGGGCGTAAGGCATGCGAGAAAAATTCGTAGTGGGGACCCGGTCTGCATTTCGCACTCGTAATGCTTTTGTATTGGGTACGTTTTTCAGGCCTGCAAGGTCCCTCGTCGGACATGTATTTTTGGCTGACGTCACTGGTCATCGTGATTCAGAAATGTCCACGATGATGACGCCACTGCTCGAGCTTACCAGGAGTGCAAGAATACAGGATTATACAAACGTGAAACGGTGCGCAGCATTATTTTCGTAGATCGAAGGAGATGGAAACTCGTAAGGATTGCATTTATAGATATAGGCGTTTTGTTTATAGAAGTAAAGATATACACGTTTTTTAAAATAGAATTAAAGATTCATCACCTGAAATGAACAATTCAAATATTCAACCCCAAATAAACGTGAAGATATATTTTTTTAACAGTACGTTGTCGAAATTGTAATATTGAAGGTCAGATTCTTTCACGTATATTTACATTAAAATAATCAGTATCTTTTGACATGTGCCATGACAACGCCCGACCGCCCTTAAGGTATTCCTTTCGCGGAGGACCGTATTTTGTGGGGGCATCAAGAAAGCCCTTCTGAATCGTTGGTAAATTGCAGTGGCGATTAGTAAAAAAAAACAAGTTACTATTGATTATTATACCCAACGATAAACTGGAATGAAAATTTTCGCGGCAATTTAGTAGATTTCTGAAGAGACTCTGAAAAACCACGACTACGAAAATTCTTCTGCTAGTCGCGTTTTTTACAGTTTTAATGCTGCTAAGGTTTGCATCGTTGGAACGCAACGAAAGTTTTTTTTTTAATATTTTATTTTTTAATGTATTTGTTATTAGGAAAAAATTTTTTTTTCGATTTATATTGTAAATCGGTAAATAAATAGCTTAAAGGGCCAGTCCACTTTGGAGCCACGAAAAAAGGCTATTTTCGCGATTTTTTTTGAGGATTTTATAAAAGATATGATTATAAAAGTTGTTGGGCTTTATAAATAAAGTCTTGAAATACATTTAAAAAAAACTATAGTTTAACGTCACGCCTGAAAAATAGGTGGGCTAGGTAGCTCCATCACAACTCGGCAACGGCTTGTCTGAAACAAAAAAATTAAAGTCCATTAGATTCAGTATGACACCAACTACAAAATGACCCTCGGATATGAAGTTTTATCAAAAAATAAAAAAATGGCAGACAAAAACGAAAAAAGTATTTTACAAAACGCGTTTTTTCGCAGTTTTTCGTCAAAAAAAAGAGTAAAAATCAAAATTTTGAAACCATCGAGGGTCATCTTGTTGCGAATCATGTTCACCATATGTGGTTCAAATTTCAAGAGGATCGGTTTATTAGTTTTAGAGATACGATGGACCTGGATTTTGAAAACGTTATTTCGAGAAAAACGCGTTTGAAGTTTATACTATGAAAAACTTACCTAAACTCAATCGGCAATCCCTGCACCGTACAAAATTCCTTCTGATTGCTCATCATCGTCGATTTCTTCAAGTCTTGCTTGTTTTCGATTTTTAAAAATTTTCAAAGAGGACTGGCCCCTTAAAAAGTGGTTGAAAAATTTTTGGAGGCATAATATGCCAAAAGAAATTAAAGTAACTCAGAAAAATTTATTTTCGTTGCATGCCAACGATGCAAACTTCAACCTAATCAAGTTTTACCATTAATATTTTCTTTAAACATGCGGTGAATATTCGGTATTTTTTTTAAAACATTCCGCTTTTATTGCCGTTACGGATTCTGAAAAACTTTTATACGCGTGAGCAGTTTATGTCAGGCATCTGGAGTCATTTAGTGTATAAATTATTAGATAGAAATGTGGCCAGTGTGTCATCTCCATAAAGCGCCTTATAAATGTGACGATTCTTAGAGTCGTAATTTTTTGTTCAAAGTTCGGTAACTTGGCTTGGAACTTGACCAGTATACTGGGATATTTTTACTTCATTTTAGACGAAAATCAGTTAATTGTGAACCCTAGAACTCATGTATTATTTTTTCTACCTTCTAACTCATGACCATATACCAACCCCACGCACATGTTTCTGAATGAGAATGCAAAACCCGTTTTGCATTCTCAGGGGTTATATACAGTCAGGAGGCCCAAAAAGATCGATTTTTCAAGAATTTTTCTTCAGAAGACCTTTAAATCTATTAACGTAAAAATTTGTACACATATTATGGTAACTTTTAACTGTATTTTAACATTTTTACTTGTTAAAATAATTATTTTGAAAGCTGCTAGAGCTGATCTCCGGGAGCACCTCTAAAAAAGGCGTCTTGCGGTGAGCACGATATCTCTGGACTGGATCATCTAAAATGAAAAAAAAACCAAAAATATTTTGTTAATATAATGGATTATCTTGTAATTGATTGAAGGAATAAGCAAAATAATCATTTTTGACAAAATGGTGGCATCTCAAAAAAATCAATTTTTGACAAAAATTTAGGCCTTAAATTGTCTATAAAATGGAAAATATTTATCGGTCAGAAAAAACCTTCGATTAATTACTAAAAAACATACTTGAAAAGATTGCGTAAAAAATTGAGGCCGATCGGTTCAGCCGTTTCCGAGAAATCTTGCTCACCGACTTTAAAAACACAGTTTTGATAAAAACGCGTTTAAAGTTTCAAAAGCACTTTCGAACGCTCTGACACGTCATTACAAATGTGCGTGTAACTTCGAGAATATTCGCCGGATTGACAAGAAATTTTCTGTGCGTGTACTTAAATACATGTACATTGAGAAAATAAAAATTAATAAAAAATCGATTGTTCGAAAATGTTATCTGTATATAACCCCTTAAACCCTGACATAGGTCGAAAATCACCGAAAATCGCATTTCTCAAACAAAAATTCTATTCTGTTCTAATCAATAGATCCTCAAATATCGCAGAGTCTTCGAGTAGATTCATTGAGCTTACTGAAGAAAATTGGTTGAAATATGTTCCGTTGAAAAAGTATATTTATTTTGCGATATGAAAATGGTGAAAATACGGAAAACGTCAATGGAACGCAATAAAAATGTTTGCACAGGGTTCTCGTATATTTTTCACTTCGTTTATTGAGAAAACAGTATATAATTAACATTCATGATGAAAATAAGAAAATAAACAATGTAAAGAAATCTTACACGCAGCTCACTCTACTGTCGCGCAGATATAATATCAAATACATGGCCTTAGGTAATATACGCAAGCATTTGCGCTTAAATTGCGTAATAACACGTAAAATATATTGATTTTTATGAAAAAATCAAAATTCACTTACCGCCACGAAACACCAACGTCAACTTCAGACTGGGGTAGATAACAACTCCAGACGCTCTTGAAAATCGTTTTGCTCAACAACCAGCGAGCAGCGGATATCACTGGCGGCATGCCCTCACAGTCAGATAGTGAAACTTAATTGTGATCACGGTCCCCGGTCGATAATGTCGATCGATAGCTTAGGAGCATACTTTAAAAGTCGACTGGGGTGGGTTTCTACCCCGTGCATGAGTTCTAGGGTCAAATATTCGGTTTTGTGAAAGGAATACCTTAAGGCGAGAAATCCCTTTAGAATTTTCAAAAAATCGATTTTTTTACATATTTCGAAAGTATGATACCCAAAGAATATACTGATCAAAGGAAAACTCGAAATACTGAATATTTGCGGAGTTATCGCATATAGTCTAGAGCGCGGGGACAGCATGCGGTCAGGTAGCGAGTAAACTTTTAACGTGTTGTAGCTCAAAAAGTTATCGACCGATTTGGATGAAATTTTGGGAGGTTACTCTCAGTAATATTATCGGAAGGATATACCTCAAGTTTGAAAGGTAGCGTGTAAATAAATATTTTTTTGGGGTCGAATATGTCGAAAAAATGGTCGAAAATTCGAACTTTGGAGTAAAAATCTGAAAATGATCAGATTATTTTATCCCCTCTAAAAAAATTCTCGAAAAATACCTACTTTTCATGCTCCTAAAGGGATTTCTCGCCTTAAGGGTCGTCATCACCAAAAGCGGAGATGAGCGGAGCTAGGAAAAAAACAACCAATAGAATCGACCCGCTTAGGGATGGACATCAATTCAGCGCTTGATTGCTTGCTTTTTCCCAGATCCTCTCTTCCGCTATGGTCCTAAGGAGTGCCATCAGGCTGGTATTAGAAAGAAAACTTATATCGGGGCTTTGTATTTGAAAAATCTTCGAAAATGTATATATTTGAAGTAAAATATAATAAATTTTCAACAAAGTTAAAGTTTTTATAAATCAACTGAAATTTTTACAGCCATATTGGCTTGGAGGGACTTTTTTTTCGAAATATCGGTCGTCGCGAGGTCTGAACTGTGCAAACATTTTCCATAGGGCGTCCCGTAAAAGAAATCTCGTGGTAGAAAGGGCGCAAGCCCCAAAAAATAGCGATACACATGATCGGTCAACTCAAATATATTCTTTATTCTTTTTTTTTCCCGTATGATATAATTGTACCATTGTGTTAAGAAAACATTATAAATTGTTGTTGTTTATCGTTAAAATAATTGGGAATGAGACCCGATTTTTTAAATGTACGCGCTCAACGAGGACTCCATCAAGGCGAAGTAGAGTGTAATACGGCAGGTTTCCACTCGTGAAAGTTTCATAGGGCCGTAACACCGAAGGTTGTCGTATCCAATTGATAGATTCCCGTGAGGCGCATACGCGTGATGAATAATATCCCAGGCTCGTTGGTGGGTGAAGTTGAGGGGGAGTGGCGCGGGAAGGGGAGGAATAACAAGATCTCTCACACGCGATTGGATGCAATATCGTCGATAGTCTTAATTCTCAATAAGGGACGCGAACGACAAATAAACCGCACGGCTACATCCACTTGCGATGGCACGAATAAACATTGGAAATAGCTTGTACTTGGTGAAAAAAGAAACACAAATACGAAACACGGGCAACGGCGGAGGGGTAGAGTGTCCGGAGCAAGTATCCGACGCAGGGCGTTAGAAAAAATTCAAGTACAAAATAAGTCAAGTGAAAGGTTCCAACGTAAAATGACAGATAAGATTATGTAGATCCGACTACTTGATGAGACCCTTGGCTTTGAAGAGATCGCGCATGAGGCCCTTCAAATAGCCGATCTCTCTATTGAGCTCTTTAACTTGATCGTGAAGTTTGACATTGTGATCGACCAATTCTTGCTCCTCTCCTACGATCTCTTTGATCTCCTGTTTCTTTTTTTGCCTATATCGCGTCGCCGCGTTCTTGTTCTGTTCCTTTTTTCGTACTTTTTTGTCCTCGACCGTGGGACGGGAGTATGGCTTGTGGCGATTTTTCGTTAATCGAGAATTGCGCTGTTTGGGGGTGTTGTTGTTGTTGTATGACGATGAGGAGCAGCCGCCGCTGGATTCTCCGGTCCAGTCAGGATCGTCGGGACTGGACGAATCCTCGGACGAGAGATAACTACCGGCCGAGCTCGAGCAGGGGCTCGAGGGTGTTATTTCCTCGGCGCAGGAGCGAACGTATTCGTCGACCGCGGCCAATTCACTAGCGACATCACGGAGCGGCACCAGAGAGATATCCTCCGCGTTCCATTCGCCTGATATTTGGCCCAGATAGGACGAAGCGTTTTTCCGCGTTGGGGGATCGACGATGGCGAGGTCTTCATCCGCCGGTTGATGATGCTGGTGGACGTCTCGCGGACAAGGATAGATGTTCGACGCTTGCAGCACCGGTTGCAGGGTCACGAGCAGTTGGGTGTCGAGGCAGCCACCGACGAGTTTGTTGGGCGGTGGCGATTGCGGCGGTGTCAGAGCCGAATTTACCGGAGGATAAATTTGATGGCAGGCCTCGACGTCGCCCAGGACACTCTCGAATTCTTGAAGCAACGTCTGCGTAGTCTCTTGCTGCTGCGCTTGGATCCTCGGACCGACACCGGCGTACACGACCGGCTTGTTCTGGCCGCATTCGGGGGCTGGTAATTCCTCGAATATTGGCAGCTCGATGATCTTTTCCTCCAACCAATCGGAGAAGGGCTCTGAAAACCGACGAGAAAGTCAGACACATCGAATATTCGTATCGAGACGAGGTGGTAAAAGAAGGAAGAGAATGAAACAGCGACGATTAAGGGGAAAAAAACACAGAACCGACACCACTCGCGTGTTTAATTGCGCTGCGTACAATGCAAAATTCATTGCGCAACAACGAGATAATAAATTGATAATTATTCCATGAGCAATATGGTCGAAGGCGGGACGGGATCGTTAAAGTTGCTTTCGAGCTTGGAAAAGTCTCGTGTGTGAGCGCGTGCTCGATACACGGCTACTTTGTACATGAACACCTGAGTGAACAGCGACGACTGTACTCTAGGAGTGTCCCCGGGAATTTCGAGTCGGAATAATATCATTGACATTCCTTCGTCGATGAGCGGCGTGAAAAACAAGATATTGATTTGCAACGAGGACAAATTCAACGTTTCAAGAACAATCATCGTACGTTCTATATCGCTCTATCCCGCTTCGATAAAACCGATCGGACTCTAACACGTTTTTGCATACTTATGAATAACGGGCTATCATATTTTATATACATAATCAATGGACCTATCAACGAGGGAAAATAACGCAATACATATCGGATGAGCGAGCGCGAATGATCGTGAGCTTATCATTGCACCGCAGCAAGTAGGTTTAAGTCATTATGAGCAGCGAGGCCACAAAAGTTAATCGTAAACGAGGCCAACAAATTAACGAACGTTGTGAATAAAAATGTGAAAAAGAATAATATCGGGGCTGCTCTAGAAATATGATTATTTTGCAAAGATACTTGGTAGAGTTTGCCGCGATAGTTGATAACCTCGCTAGTTTTCGCCTTTGGAGTTTCACAAGGCGCCTCTCGTCTTGAAGCTGGAAAAATACATGACCCGTTGATTGGCTCGGACCGATCGAGCCAACGCTTATCAGTCGCGGTTTTTGCAGACAGGTGGGCGTTGAAAGTTCGACCCGTTAAATTTATACGCATATCGCGATAACAAAGACACGGGCGCTACATCTTGGACAATTCGTTTCGATATGCTACGACCGCGATTGATCTGCGAACTGCGTATGTCCGAGAAAATGGTACATCCCGGGCAAAATTTATTGTCCTATATTCCAAGGAGCCGCGAGTATAGCCTACTTGATGATCGTATCGCTCGTTCGTCATCGCAAAAAAAAGGTTGCCCCGAGCCGCGGGTTTCCTCGTTATTGCATTTTATTATGCACGGATTCCAAGCTGGTTCGAATAAGTAGTTGAATAATTACAAAAGTAAAAGAGTTGATATTGAAAATGTTCAAGTGATTTGTTCTTTGAAAATCAATATGATATAAAATGAATTTAATTAAGGCTACTGTGATCATGACGGGCGTTCGTTGCGGCGAATCTAATTGAAGAAGAAGGTCCGACATATCGTCGAGGAATCGCAGGTTGAAGGTAAACTTGTGATTACAACGATAGAACTGCTAGTAAAACTTTATGAGCGTTTTTCTCGAAACTATGTTTTTCAAAATGGTCCGACTAGAAATGTTGCTACGCGGCAGATTAGAGCTGTACCCGGCATACCTATTCCGTACCACGGCACGGTACAGGCCGCCGGATCAGAGCTGTACCGGGCGCGAAACGCTTTTTTTAATCCGGCCATGACGCGAATGCCGGTAACGTAACTGATCTGTATACCTTTTCAGGCTCTGATCCGGTTGCCGTATCTATGCCCGAAATGAAGAAAAAAATCCAAAAATTACGAATAAAAAATTCTAGTAGTATTTTTTTGTTTCCATATGCGTTATTTATGATTCTGCCTATATGATAATTGGAATAAAACGTATCCTGCCTCGTTGAAGTATTTTACCTTCGCTCGGAATTGAACCTGTCTTCTAATTCTAGAGCTGAGCGCGCTACCTATTTAGCCGTTCCAACATTTGTGTAAACCTTTTTTTTCTTTGCATATTTTTATCATTCCAATTCCATTCTGAATAATGTCAATAATTCTGAAGAATGTCAATAATTTTATCCATGGATTTGAAGATTGCATCGCTGCAATGCAACAACAATTCTTTTTTTGCCGGATTTTTTTGCCTATTTAGGCTGTGAAAATAACTCACACGTTTTTACATATTCTCATTAGAGTGTTACGACCGGAATTTGCAAAAAGGCTTCTGATGATGATTTTGTAAAAAAAATTTTTTAGATTGTGCCAATAAAATTTAATTTTATTGATTTGATTGATTACCTTTTCATGATGATAAAAATAAACGAATGAAAAGAGAAGAAAAAAAGCGTTGCATTCCCACGATGCAAACTTCGAATTTATTTTTATTCGTTTTTTGTATCTTGATTTGATGATGACGGCGTCCGCATGGACACCATATTACTTTTATTAGAATCTTGCCGAAATTATAAACGCAGCAACTCAGTTCTTTACTTTGATGGCCCCGAATAAGGTTCTCCGGTAGACATGCGGCGCAAATCAACATACACTTCGAAGTGCATGGCGGATCGGCACCGGATGTCTACTGTGATTAGCCAAATTCGGAGCACGGATGGGAAAAGGAAAATCGATCAGGCCTTGGACAGGTAACCATGTGAGGGACGCGTTGCGGGTCGTCCGATGTGCGCTTGATTATGCTGCCTTCTTACATCGGTATCTGGGTACTACTGATCCGGCAGACATACGGCGCCGATCAGGCACGGACTTTGGCGCCCTAACAAGGTCCTCGCAAGATTACCTCATTCGAGACTGATCAGTTTGTCTTTATTACACCCGTTCTCCGGATCCACTGATCCAGTATATATCTAGCACAGATCAAGCGGGCGCTTCTACGGTTTTCCGAACCTGCCCATCCGGCTGCCGGAACATTTCCAGTCGGGGGTGCCCACGATTTCTCGACATCTAATGAACGGATTGACTTGAAATTTGGTACACCTGTTCAGTGTAAAAGTAGTTTACTCTCGGCGAACGTTTTTCTTTTTAAATTTTTTCATTAGTTACTAGCAAAGTCACTTTTCCTCGAAAAATTTAAAAAAAAAAAAAAAAAAACGAAAATTGTTTTTTGGACGATTGAAACACGATGACGAAAACGTTCGGTCGAGTCTTAGCCATCATTATCCATTAAAAGAAAAAAAAACTGTTTCGTATCAACCAGATGACTAAAATCAAGTACACCGTTGAGTTCCTTACGTTCAAAGGTCCTTCACGAGATTGTTTATAGCTTCTTGAATTATTAATATTTTTTTTATGAAACTTGGTAGACAACTCGGTTTACGTACATAGAAACAAGTTTTCAATCTTACTTATGCCTTGGAAATTGAATTTTTTAAATAACCCCCATTTTCGGGTCGTCACAGTAGCTTAGTCCCCTGCAAATTTTGTTTTTATCAAATCATTTTTGGGAATACTAATATTTATTGACGTTAATTATGCCGAAAACGCTACTCGGACTTTACTCGCGTGTGCACGAATGTAATATTACAGTTTCAGCAACGACCACAACGTACAAAGTAAATCTACATCGAAAGTCGTATAACTGCAATCACACATGCGTGTATTTACATATACACATATGAATACATAATTGATCGAACATTGGGATATGTCTTTCGAAATTATACACGTTCCGCGCAAAATTCCAGTCGTGAAGTTGGCTGAGACCTGTTCGGTATTTGTCATGCTCGAGCACACGCAACTCTCTCAGGTCTAAATCGTTTTTCCAGCAATCTCCGATCGTTTTCTTTCTCCCTGGAGTTTTTACTCTTTTTGCCCTTCTATCCTAACCGGCGATTTGGCACCCCCTCGTTAAGGAGGTCGGAGCGGTCCAGTTGAGTCAAATTACGGTTTATGAGTTTTTTTTTTCAATGAACCTCGAAAAAATTCATACGACGTATAGATTACGTAGATGCTAATTTTGCATAAAATATATAATTACGCGCTTTTATATTTTCATTGCTCAAATAAGAAAAACTTTTGTGTTACTACCAACTTGAAAAGTCGTTAGTACATCGATAATGATAGTTTTCACAATCATTATCGATGATTGTGAAAAAACTGCGTCAGCGAATGTTTCGTGTAACTCAGAATGAAACTTTGAGTAATTTATATATTATGCCTATTTATATTTATGTCACGAGATTATTTATTATTACCATGAATTAATGTTGCCGAAATACGGCAACTTCGGGGATATTGAGGTTGGCAGCTTTGCTCTTCATTCGCCAGCCAAGGTTCGTAATCTTTCAGCCAACCTTGATGGTTCAATATTGAATATATATGGTTTACGATAGGCAAAATGGTTATTCTCTTCTAAATCTTTACAAATGTTTAGTTTGTGTTAGGGGGTTACGTGGGTTTGAAAATTTCAAAAAATCAAGGCAGGAACGAAATGACGCCCTGTACATCTCATCTGCAGCAGGATATTTGCTTTATGGAGCTGGAATCGACGATTCTATGTAAGTTAAAAAAAAATCTTTTTATTTCTACATAAAACTTTATCCATATTTTTCTCAAAACACTATTTTTGAAGTCGGTGGACACGATTTCTCAAAAACGAATGCATCGATCTTATTGAAATTTTGTGCACTTCTTCAAAATAGCATTGACTAGTGATTAAACCAAAGTTTTTTTTCGATTACAACTAATTTTGCAAGGCTGTACGTGGTGTCAATTGTACCAAAAATTGAACTATTTTGCATACAACTCTGCCAAAAATTCAAATTTCAATTTAAAAAAGCCTTCGTGCAATCACGAGCTATACTTATCTACTAACAGAAAAAAATTGGTTTTTTAACTTTAGATAAAGCTATCATGAGTTATCCTGACCACCACGAGGACACTTTTTAAGGGGTCTCCGGAAACCAGGTCCCACCGGCTGAATTTCCCAAATTTTTGGATGAATTTTTTTTTTTTAATATTGCTAAAATGTTGCTCTTTTATGTGCTTAACATTTTGAATAAAATAATTTATATATTATATTTTTTTTAAAAGACAAAATATGCTTCCTCGGCTTCGAAACCCACGTAACCCCTTAATCCGTTGTTAGAAATGGTTTATGTTGGTGTTGAAGAGCCAAAAAAAATGACATGACCCGTAACGTGAATACCTTCCCCATCTAACTGCACGTAAAATTACATATATTAAACTATTTTTTATCTCGGGTGTATGTGGTGGAAAAACTTCAAAAAAATTCGTAGACTCAGTATAGTCTAGACCATGGGTGGCCAAGCCTTTTTCTAACGTAATTTCCTTTTTTTTTGCTAATTAAAGCAAACAAGCGAGTTTGTCTTTGGTGTTACGTACAATCAAAGTTAACATTCATGTTCATTTGACCCAGCTCCGCGGGCGGCAACACAACCCCCGGCGAGGCGCATGCGGCCCGCGGGCCACACGTTGGCCCCCTATGGTCTAGACGATAGCATATATTTTTTTCGAATTTAATCATCGATTATGCTGACGCTCCGACCTCCTTAAGGGGCTATATCAGTGTGACACTTTCAAAAAATCGATTTTTGCCTTTTTCGGCAGTTTGTACTTTCAAGAATATCCTGTAAAAATGTCAAGGCCGTATTTTATTCATTTTATCTTGCAAAAATCGATAGTTAAATCTTTAAACGCGTTTATCTCGAAATGAGATTTTTCAAATTTGCTGACATTGTAACTCAAAGAGCAATTATCCGATTGACTTGAAATTTGAACCGAGTACTCTTGAATATATTTACTCTACAATGACGTAGGATATTTTTGATTGGATGAAAATTGACGATTTGGTAATGAAAAAAACGACCATTTTATAGGCAAGAAAACAGACTTTTTTTCATAACTACGCCATTTTGTTAGATTTTGATATTTTTCGAAAATCCTACGTCATTGTACAGGAAATACCTTCCAGTTTAACATTTTTTTCTTTTTCGATTTCAGCTACTCAATCGGCCGGAATCATGTCAGCAGTGGAGGATTTTTTTTGCGCCTCCGAAGGCAGTGCATAAGTCGCTTGGATCTCAATATTTTTCTATGAAACAATTACGTACCATAGGTCAAATATAGCCGAATATATTCTTAATTTTCCGAAAAAGATAATTCAGTCCTTTTCTTCCAAAAAATTCCCGAAAATCACCCAAATGTTCAACGTTCACACTGCTATAGCCCCTTGAGAAACTGGCCTAATTCAACGAATTAGGCCCTCAACGAATTAGGCCCGAATCCACCCTTATCTGGAATTCGGTAATACGAACGAAGTTCGTTCTTGAGCGTCTCCGAGACTACAGGTCGCGCGTAACAAGTGTAATTGACGAGGGATGCCTAGCTGGGAACGCGAGAGTATTTCGTATGTGGCGGTCAATGATCCGAAGGATCTACGCGACGGCGCTCGCGCGCGCACTCGCGCAAGACATGACGCGATTATCGACAAATTCCCTACGTATCGGCATTAAGGAGCCAGTCCACTTTGAAAATTTCAAAAAATCGAAAGCAAGCACGACTTGAAGAAATCGACGATGATGAGCAATCAGAAGGGATTGTGTACGGTACAGGAATTGCCGATTGAGTTTAGGTAAGAGTTTTTCATAGTATAAACTTCAAACGCGATTTTCTCGAAACAACGTTTTCAAAATCTAGCTCCATCGTATCTCCAAAACTAATAAGACGATTCTCTTAAAATTTGAACCACATATTGTAAACATGATTCGCAACAAGATGACCCTCGATGGTTTTAAAAATTTTATTTTTACTCTTTTTTTGCGAAAAACTGCGAAAAAAAACGCGTTTAAAATTTTTTTTTCGTTTTTTATCAGCCATTTTTTTATTTTTTGATAAAACTCTATATCCGAGGGTCATTTTGTAGCTGGTGTCATACTGAATCCAATGGACTTTGATTTTTTTGTTTCAGACAAGCCGTTGCCGAGTTGTGGTGGAGCTACCTAGCCCACCTATTTTCGAGGCGTTACGTTAAACTATAGTTTTCGTACTTAAAAATGAATAAAAAAGAATTAATTTTTTTTTTCATGAATTTCAAGACTTGATTTATCAAGCCCAACAACTTTTATGTTCTTATCTATTATAAAATCCTAAAAAAAAAAATCGCGAATATACCCTTTTTTCGTGGCTCCAAAGCGGACTAGCCCCTTAATATCGACGCCAAGAACGCGAATAGCGTTCCCCGGCGAGCTCGCGACAAATTACGTCGCAAAGGTGGGGAAAACAAAGAAAGGAGACTCGAAATTCCGTCCAACTTGTTTAAACAACTCGCGCGAAGTTGGCCAGCTGTATAATCGCATCGCTGTTAATCGGCTTCAAGAAAAGAGGAAGATGGTGCGTGGATAGTCGTACATCAGCTAAAACGACGAACGTACCGCCGTAACACATCGCAGCCATAATCGGTAGGAAGATCGTCGTTTGGCCAGTGTCCGAGGGGTATTATTTGGCAATACGATAGGCTGCCGGCAGGCAACTATTGCGAAGACGTTCGATGATTGAATTTGATGAAAATACCAGTTGTCGCGATGAGGCCGCGCCGCCCGGATCGCTGTTATCTTTTGACGTGTTTATGTGTGCCTGCCCGCGCGCGTGTGTGTGTGTGTGTGTGTGTGTGCAACAATGGTACCAAGGTCAACCAGGCGACAACGATGCTCAATTATTATTTATTCCGCAATACACGATCGGCGGCTCTTGCCCGCGCTACAATATCCCTTCGATCGAATTTCACAATCAACGTCTTTTCACCAACTTCTGCGAGTTTACTATTATTTCCCGATTCCACGTGTAACGATACGCGAACTGCATACTATTGTAAAACATTAGCACACTCCAACATCGAGCCGCGGGATCTGTCACTCGCGTCACTTCTATCAAAGATGCCAGTATCACGCGAATCTTCCTTTTTTCGGCTTCAAATTGCTTCAACGTATGGCCCGTCACAATTTACAAATTCCGCGCCATGTAACGTGTCAGTGGTTTGTGTTTGATGACTGCGGGTACGAGGCTTCTTCGGCGTGACGGTATCAACGTGTATATCCGTGAGATACGATGAAGAATGTGAGAGAAAGAGAGAGCTCGACGGAACGAGCAAGAGGGGCGGAATCCGAAGAGAATAAACGGAGATTTATCGAGTAGAGCGAACGTTGAAAAATAAGGAAAAGAAAATCGAGTCCGGTGGGCGATAAGCAACTCGATTTCTAACGAACACAACGAATCACTGTCTATCTTTGTCTCGAACACCGCTCTTTTCCAATAATTCCGAACTTTTCAGAGTTTCACGTTGTCCCTGGACCCGACGAGACTTTGCATATGGGACGCACGCGCGCCGCGGTGGAAAAAATGCGCTGTCCTCGGCCAACGCGAATGCACGTGACGAGCGCGACACGAGAGTCGAAGAAGAAACAATCTGTGTGTATATTGTATTGCGATCTAACTCGCGGTGAGACACGCGCGCGCGCTGAAAACGTATTCCTGAGGAGCAGAAGCCGTCGAGAGACACGCTCGTCGCGTCGAAGACAAGGAAAGATACTGAAGTAGGATCGTTCGCATAAACGGGAGTAGGGAGAGAGAGAGCGAGCAAGCCTTGTGTCGTCGTCGCTTGGTCATGTGGATCGTGTGGTTGACCCGTCGTACATGCCACTAAAGACCGACTTTAACTTATCTTTGGACTTTCCCCACTTCTTCGCCCTCCTCCCCACCCCTCCGCTAACGCCACGTTCGCGGCCCCTTCCTCGCTTCTCATTCTCGCTGACTTTGCCACGCTCGCCTTCCAGAGGTTAACCAGTTTGTCCCACTCTCTTATTTCGCTAAAACGAGAGAGAAAGAGAGAGAGGGAAAAAGAGAGAGAGAGAGAGAGAGAGAGAGAAAGAGAAAGAGAGAAAAGGTAACGCGCGTGCCCACATATACTCAGCAGCGCGAAAGAGTACCGGAGCGCACACGATCAACGACTCTTGGAGAACATTGCCGCTCTATTCCCCGCGCTGCTGAGAGTGCCGGATCGAAAGAAACGCCCCCCCCCCCCCCCCCCCGCCGATGTTCCTTTTCTACAATCGAACGCGCCCGTTGGAAACTCGACGATCGCTCGAAAGAGGGAAACAGAAATCGCTCGCCCGTTTTCCTCTCGCTCTGGCTATCTCTTCGTCTCGTTTCTTTTTTCCTCGATCGTATCTCCGCTTCGCTCGCGGCACTCTCTTCCGCAAAGAGGGAGAGATAACGCCCCACCAAGGCGAACGACGTTGCACGCGTATGTTCGAAACTTTGTTTTACTTTTTTGTTTTCGTTCCCTCTACTCGGGACGCTTTCTATTTTCCGATATCGGGAATATAGCTCGACTTCCCAAGAAGCACACTACCGCATCGTCCACGATTTCACGCAAGATTGCCAACTATTCGATATTTACGCAAGATCATCAGTGACTTAGTTTTCACGCTTAACCGGCACGAAAATATTCATGCGTCGGTTTCGTCGAGTTTTGCTTTTGTTTTCTCACTCTAGATGAGAGGCTGTTGCGTACCTTCCTTTATCCATTCGTCCAACTCCTCCAAAAGTTTCGTCGCCACTTGCGCCCGCGATGGATTCTCATTGTAGAGCTCGGCGTCGCTCCCGTCGAGATTAGACGGTGATGATTTGTTGTCATCGATAGACAACCAATCGTCCTCCGCTTCCCCGGCCGATGACCCACTAGGGGACACCGGCTCGAACTTCCAAACCCACGTATCCAGTTGCGATGACATTGCCGCTGTGAGCTTGGCCAGGATACTCTAATAATTGTGTAAAAGAAATTGGTGTCGTCGCGCGGACGTAACTCGCAATGAGCGCCATTTTGGCCCTGCGAAAAAGAAACGGAAAAACGCACGTTGAAGCATCATTCTGACATCGGCGGAGAAAAGTTTACACAGCTGCCGCTGCAATGTTCCATGAAATGGTAAAATAATCACGGCGCCGTGTAAAATGTTTAGTCGAATGGTGAAATGGCCGCTCGCGCAATGTTTGGTACACTGGCCACCCGTAAAATCTTTCATAAAATAGCTCCTGGTATAACAGGATGATTATCGAACGGACGATCATCCGGGTGTTATCAAATTTTCGTCTTTACATCGTCGGTGTTGAGGAGAAGTTTTATTCTCAAGCCAGGCACTTTTGCTATGCACATCGATGCTCTATCTCTAAGCGCCGACGAGCATTGCCAAAGACCTCGACCGGTAACCCCACTGACCCTTGGTTTGTAAAGAAAAAATAAATACGATTAGAAAATCTGTATATAATGACGCACAAAGCGGAATAAGGTCGATCAACGGATTATAGGTTTCAGCGAACAGCCAGAGGCTAACAGTTCCGTTTTCTACGCGAATAAAAAGTATGCCGATCGTGCCTTAGAATTGTCGCTGATCGGAGGCCTGTCCAGCCCGACCGGCCTACGTAGCTAACGCACGTGACAGATGAGTGACCATTGCCGCCCTTGTTGCCAAGCTAATGAAACGACGAGCTTGTCTTCGGCGCCACTTGGCAAATTCTACCGTATGTGAAGTTCGCAATTTCTCTGACAGCCACCTGAGGTATACGAGCCAAATGATTCCGAGTCAAGTTCCTGACCACACAGCGCGGAGACACCACGAGCAATGGGAGATACGCAGTCGATCGATATTCAATATCGGGATCATTGTTGAAGTTGAGACATTGTCAATTAGGTGGTTCATATTCAAATGTTTGGGTGTCATGCCTGAAACGTACGTTCGAAATGAACGTGACGGCAAAACGTCGTATTAAAATCGTATCCCAATAGCGAACAATTTAAAAAAGCTGCACGTTCTTTCCCAAGAGAATAAAATGACAGAACATATGGTCGGGACTTGAGTGCATTGCGACAAGTTGCGAAATCGCGACGAAAAGTCTCCCTCTCGTCCGGCTCAGTCGCAAAAAGATAAATAAATAAAACAAACAAAAACATCACGCTATTGATCATAGTGGAGATCAAGAAGGCAAATTCGAACAGTTTCACGGATTTCCCTCGCAAACGTTCGTGCCCTTTCATGATGCAACCGCGATGACGTCACGCAAGGAGAATAGTGTTTGTCACGGGGCTACCGGGTCGTTATCTAGCCGCGAGAATGAACCAAAGTTGTAGAAAAGTTGAGCACGCGCGTTCGATAACGCAATTTTGTTGACAAATGCAAGTGACAAGTGGGCCGTTGGATGCGAATGCGATATGCAAATGCACGTACGCGGCTCGTAAAAGGGTCATGAAAAATGGCGTCGTTGTGTGTACGTCAGGCTTCGGGGAATTGAGTTGATGCTCGCGAACGTAGCGTGGGTGTCAGGCTTTTTAACGTATACAGGAGTGTCGGTAAACGAGCAACGAGTGTACAATGTGATCTACTTACTCCATGATTATTAGTTGTTTTCGGCACACTTGCGTGTGCAAGCCGGATCCCGACTAGTAACTCATCTTCACCGCTTTTTTTTAACAGATAAAACAAGATGCGTCTTCTTTGCTGGTTTCATGGAGGGAGAATGAGACACTCGTACGGACACGAGCGCTTTCGCGTCCGTCACGTGACCTCTTCGGGACTCCCCCATACCGGCCGAACGTGCGCTCGGTGGGGGAACGACGTGCGTGCCTGCCAAGTTTCGCGGCGCGAACGAAACAAAGTGGCGCAAGCGCGAGGGAGACGGGCACGGTGCGCGCGACGGCGGCGCAAAGAGACCAAAGGAACGAGTCGCTGCACGAGTCTAACCCTTTCGGGGAAAATAGAGCGACTGGATTTTTTTTATCGACTGAGTCCTGG
This sequence comes from Ophion slaviceki, assembly GCA_944452715.1. Lineage (NCBI taxonomy): Eukaryota > Metazoa > Arthropoda > Insecta > Hymenoptera > Ichneumonidae > Ophion > Ophion slaviceki. Next base: position 16,379,761 of record OX101783.1, on the reverse strand, counting down.
ATACTTTCGTTCGTGTTGTATATGCGTAAAATGATCTGAACAGTTTCGTCACGTATGAGTGCGAGAGAGATAGCTAAAATATTCTAACACAAAGTTCTTAGAGACTGATGATATTTAGGGTAGAAGAAAATTGTCAAGCTCTGCCTGTTTATTCTGCAGAGCCTGATACTTTGTTTTTCGTAAAAATCTTCTATGAGAAAACTGCACGAGAATTTGCGACGTTATGTTGACCTTGTACATTCCCCGAGACCTTACATCCAAGTGGAATAAAAATGTTGACCTTTTTTATTGCCTTAAATTATGTATAAACGTCACAAGAATGATATGCAGAATTATGCGCGAGAAAAACAAATAAAAGTTTTAGAGCTTTCCGAAGCGCCTCGGCGCGCTCCGAAACGCACGAAACAATCGAGTCGTTCACGGAAAATCTACAACGACCTAACAACCGAAGATCTACTGTCAAATTACCTCGCTGGGTACACGCAAAATTCAAATGAGAACTTCAATTTCGTCCCGTACATATATACTTAATATACGTAACATATACACGATAGCTTCTAAATCAGTTTTGAAACTTTAAGGAGGTTGAAGCGTTAGCCACAATCCAAGATTAAATTTGAAAAAAATACGAAATACATCGAAAAACACCCGAGATAAAAAATAGTTTAATGTATGCAATTTTACGTGCGGTTAGAATGGGCAAGACTTTCACGCTACGGGTAATGTAATTTTTTTTGGCTATTTAGCACCAATATAAACCATTTCTAACAACGTATTAACGCAAATGACACCTTTGTAAAGATTTAGAAAAAAAAACCATTTTGCCCATCGTAAAGCATACATTTTCAATATTGAACCATCAAGGTTTGATGAATGATTACGAATCTCGGCTGGCGAACGAAGAGCATTGCTGCCAACCTCAATGTCCGCAACGTTGCAATTTCGAGAACACTTAATATTAATTAATGGTAACAGTAAATAATCTCGTTACATAAATATAAATAGGCACAATTATAAATGACTCAAAATGTCATTCTGAATTGTATAAAACATTCGCTGACGCAGGTTTTTCATAATAACCATCGATAATGTTATACTTTTTCAAGTTGGTAGTAGCACAAAAGTTTTTCTTATTTCCGTAATAAAAATATAAAAATGCATAATTTTGCGTTTGATTAGATATTTGATGAAAAATTAGCATCTACGGAATCAATCTATACCTCGTATGCATCTTTTTTAAGTGCATTGAAAAAAGAATTTATAAACGGTCATTTGATTCAACTGGACCGCTCGAACCTCCTTAAGGCGGGATATGCATTTAAACAGGAAAAAAGGGAATATTGAGGGATTTTTTAAGCTAAGAAATGATATTCTACAATTATCAAACTTTAGGTATACTTCGATAGTATATTTGAGTATACAAAACAATTTTTTTAAATTCATTCATCATCAAAATGGCGGAGCTGTGGCAGAGTGTTACAGCAAGGTCGTCGCGGGAGTTGCGAATCGGCGTGCAGTCTAGCTTCCCCTAGACTTTGATTTGCAAAGAAATTCAAACATTTTTTCCAGTTCGAACATGTATAGTTTCTTTGTGACGATAATTAAAATGAAAAAATGCAAATGTAAGAAAATGGCACGCATTTACATAAAAAACATTTCACGCAACATTTCTGCAAAACGTGGATTGAAAAAGTAGTTCTTTTCCAATCTTTCAAAAACAATTCTTGTCAAGTAGAAGGTACCAATATTATCAATATTTCTACCAAGTTTCAACTCAATCGGCTTAATAGTTTTTGAGTAATCCTGGACGCCAATTTCGATAATGCAGTTATGAGAAAAACGCGTTTGAAGTTCACGCCCGCTCCGAATCCGAGCGGTGAGACACAGCGTTGACGGGCTGTAATGTTTGTGGTTTTTTAAATTTCGCTTTGAAACTTTAGGAAAATATTCTATTGTTTAAAGAAAAATAAGAAGTCGATTTTTTCATCGTTGCAAATGTATATCCCGTCTTAAAGGTATTTCTTTCGAAACGCGAAAGCGCATAATTCGAGTAGTTTTCATTCGATTTACTTGAAAATTTAATTGTAGCTTCTTAGATAAATTCTCTAAAGAAGTTTACACGATTTTTACGATTCATCAACAATTCTCGCTTTTAACAACAAATCGAGGCCGATTTTCCGGCGAGCAAAAAATGTATTCATAATGATGACATTTTGCGGAAAAACCTTTATAATTCTTTAATAATCGTGTGTATTTCTTTGGCAAAACTGATGTAAATGACAAAAAAAATCTTCCAGGTGCTGGTCTATAAAAGCTCTGCGACTGAGTAGCAATTAATGAATTTTTTCGTCATTTTTACCGCCCCCCCCCTCAACAGTTGTAGAATAAACTCTCCAACCTAATTTTCATTGTTTTTTCAGTATTCTCAAAAAAGATATCCCAAAAACGTTCAATTTTTCGGTGAGTCACATAGATGTAAGGCCTCAAAATTCACGTCACAAGCGATCGTTTCGTATCCAACGACGACACTTTTCTGTTTTCCCAACAATCGATTAATCAATATGGGGACAAAGTTGTTCCTCATCCAATTTTATTCGCAAAATTTGATACCGACCGAACATGAAATTTCAACGGACAAAAAAATCAACCGGGTATAAAATTTGTATCGACGAACATAATTCGATGTAGAATTTTCCGTAACTGGTAAAACGTGATTTTTTTTACCTTTTTCTTCGCTCCAAAGGTTCATCATACCTCGTGTCTTCAGCAGTAACAAAGTAGTACAAATTTGGTTCACTATCTTTCTGGAATATTCCGCGGCGAAAAAGAAAAGAATTTTCGTCACACTTTGCATACCGATACTGGATATTCATCAGTTTATTGCGTATTCGCCGAGCCTTTGCACAAAAGACCTTTACATATATGGAAAAAAAAGCATATTTCTACGATACGCGCACGGACACTGCTGTTATGAATTTTTACACTGGATCTTAATTTTAGTCGCTTCCTCCCCTTTCCCCCTGAAAACGCGAAAGTACAAATTAATCAATTCAGTCAAACCAAACAAAAGTACCGTTTCCAATAACCACCGTGAACGAAAAAATGTTTTTGCGCCGCTCGCCTTTATTTCCGTGTGTTTACTGAGGATTTCCATCACCATGCATTATTCACCTTACCATCATTATCCATTATTCATACGAAGCAAGCTATCAAATGAAACAATCTGCTCAATGTTCTTTTTTTTCGTGGGAGTTATTTGGGAAGAGGCATGCGATGACGTTCCAATCCATTGTACTTCGCAGTTACTTTCAGATTTCTTCCCCTTGTTCAATTTACCTGGACCCCCCTCGATCCTCGAATTGCTCTCGTGCGTAGAAGGTTTTGAATCGTTTACCGCTGTCTCCGGAGCTTCCCCGTCTACGTGGTCTGAGCCTATTCGCTCGATCTTGCAGGCTCGATCGCGTGGAAGACTCCTCCGGAACACGATGATTCTCAGGTAGGCTGGCTGCTTCCTGTTTGCGGTGAGCACCAGGCGAGAATATTGTCGCTGGACCACTGTCCTTCGAGGCACCTGCCACTCGCTGAATACTGCTTTTAAGGGGTAAGGCCACTGTAGAAATTTCGAAAAATCGATTTTCTTTGTTTTTCTTATGGCAATTATTTTTTTTTATTAAAAAACGGCCATTTTTTTGGCTGAAAAAATTACAGAGTCTTCCACTATGTCTGACGATATGGCAAAAAAATCGCCAGAGTGGCGCGGATCGAGGTTCCGGTATAAAAGAATTAATTTGTGTGGTTTCATTTTTTTTACCCTAGAACTTCGATCCGTGCCACTCTGGCGATTTTTTTGCGATATCGTCAGACATACTGAAAGGCTCTGTAATTTCTTCACCCAAAAAAGATGGCCGTTCTTTAATAACAAAAATAATTTCCCCCTTTTTCGGTCAAAAAATCAGCGTTGCCGAAACGTAAAAATTATTTCAAGTCGTCCGCTCGAAAGCTAACGCAAAAGTACAATTTTTATGTACCGACATTTGTTTTCAGTTACTCTAGTTTCATTTTCTAAAATGTTGAATTAAAAAATATGAAAAAATTCACATAGAATGCCTTTTAGTAGTACTTTGATATAACCAATAACGGGGCAGATCTGAGATGGTCGAAAAAAAAGTGGCTGAATTGACGGAGAATCCCTCATATGTTTATTTTTTCCCGGGATGTTTAATCGAAAGAAAAAAATGTCATTCACTGTAGATTAAAAATTGCAGGTGCCGTTGGTCCGGCCGCGCGCCTACGAAAAAAAGCCTTCGTCGAAGAAAAGCTGTGCAGCTGCCATTTTTTTTTACATTACTTTGAAAAAAAATAGTTTATACAATTTATGATATGTACAATAAAGGGTCTTTTTTTAGAATTTTCATTTATTCCATTGTCCCGCTAAAAAGAGATTCCCAAAATATGCTTATTTTTCCCCGCTACAGTGGCCTTACCCCTTACGTGGTGATTGCTGTTCGAGGCGTTGTCTCCAGAATGTCCGATTCTCGGGGCCGACACCAAGCTCGTAGACACCCTGAGAAGTGTCAGGCTGACCTCTGCCGAGTTGGTCGGCAGTCTCGTGCCTGTAATCGCGAGATACCTCTTTGATCCTCGCCGAGCTCTTGCGCAGAGTATTCTTCTGGAAATTGGGCACATTCTGGATGTGTAGGGGGGTGGTAGCGCTGCTGGTGTACCCCGGATCGATGAGCGATGTTGATCGATCCTCGACCAGTTCGTAGCTTCTTCGTGTGGAGTTCTGACGTTGCGCGTGTCTCGAGTTGGTGGGTTCTTCCTCCATAGTCTTCCGGGTCGTCGATGGCCACTCCGAGGCCGTGAAAGTGCTCGTTGGGTCATCAGTCTCGCGGCTGGTTGCACGAGGATGTTCCGCTTTCTCTTGTGCGTCGATCTTCCGAAGTTCCGTCAGTTCCGCACGTTCATGCGGTTGTCCAGTGATGTCCGGACTCTTCGTTTCATTCTCGCGACTCGTCTTCGTGTCTTCAATCCCACTCTTCGTTGGCTCCGTTGGTGACGGTAGGCTCGAAGATTCGTTCACTCGATCGTCAGCTTTCAATGTGCTCGACGTTTGGGTCTCGTACGAAGGAGCCTCGTTGGCTTTGGAAACCACGTTGATTACTTCCGGTGGGATTGGAAGTTCGGTGTTTTCCGATGTCCTCGTGGTTGTAGACAAGATGGACGATTCGCTGATCGACATCGGAGTGGCTACCGGAGTAGGTTGAACGATCGTGGTGGACCGAAGAGTCGTCGTTTCCGGTGCAACGTCGCCAAGTGTGAGACTGCTCCGTTCCTTGGTCTCGATCACCTGGGTTTTTGCATCCAGAGCGTTCGCAACGGTCGATGGTTGGTCTTTGGTATACGGACTCGTCAGAAATGTCGGAGTCGAAGAATAACCGGCGAGGGACAAAGGCGTCATCGAAATAGGATCGTTCTGCTTTGGTGATTCGAAAACGTTGTCATGGGTTCTCGTCATTGTTGGAGATTGGCTCCGCGTGGTCGCTGAATCGCCATAGGGATTTTCTCGAGATTCTCCGTCCGGCGAACTTCCGGTTGCGTCGGGAGTTGATGACGAAGTTGAGACGCTACGTGAGGTGAATTCGGGAGCAGCTGGAGTGGTATTCTCTTGGCTGGAGGTTAGGGTGGTCGTCTCGTTTGATGTGTCGGCAGCAAGGATGCTGCCGTTTGCCTGGGTCACTCGTGAGCGGTAATGGACGCTCCGAGTGGAAGAAGATGTCTCCAATGTTGCGGACGAAGGAGTAGATCCGGTGTCCCGATAACTCGACACAGCAGTCCTGTTGTCTTTTTGGTGGCTCGATGTATTTCTCGGTGCCGTCGTCGCGGTTGCTTCCAGGGCGGCCTCGTGATCCTTGGCGATAGCCGTGGCCGTACTTCCGGTAGGGCTAGCCGGAAACTCTCGGGGTCTCGACGCCGACGCTTGTTCGTGAGCGACCAGGAGGAGTCTGTGAATGTGATTGAACTTCCGTTTGAGGATGGAATCTTCCGGCAGGGCGTCGCGCAGTGAGCTCAGCCTGGTCCAGTCGGTTTTCAGGGTGCCGAATCTTTCGAGACTTCCGCTATCGTCTTTTCCCGGACCTGAGCGATTCCCTTGGGTACTCCAGGTGTCCAAGCTCGCGGAAACATGCTGGTCGAGGTGTGCCAGATCGAAGTCAACGCAGTCGTCAATCAACGCCCGGCTGAAATCTTAAACAAGCGGATGCGAAGCCATTGGTCAAGGCCTTAGGCCACAGTAACGGGTATAAAATCATGTGCGAATTTAACAATTTTGTTTCGTATGAAAAAGTGATTCACTCGTAAAATTAATTACACATCTATTTAGTATGAATATCAAGCTGTTTGGAAATGTATATTTTTTTTCTCGATGTACAAAATGGCCGAATACTAATATTTTCTTTTGTTATCTTTATTTTTAGGCGCTCCGCGGCGTGACATTCAGCATCCACAATTTTTACCTAGAACAAAAAACAAAAATTCTCGTCAATCTACATTAGAATACCTAGAGAAGTACGTACGGAATTTAAAAAATATTGTTTTATCCAAATGTTGTAGGTATTTGAACTTGAGAAATGAATTTTCAGCGAAAAATTTCGTTATAACTGCTCATAAACTGCTCATAAAATGAAAAGTTTTCGATTAATCCGAAATTCCGTACGTACTTCTCTGCGAAATGCAATTAGGAACATAAGTTTCAAATTTGAAGTAAATCGAGTGAAAATTGTTGAAGTTGTTTGTCACGCCAATTGGAAAAAAGCTGTTTCGAAAAGTTTCGAGTAGTCAGCCCTTTTGTACATCGAAAAAAAAAGTATATATTTTGTAACAGCTTGATATTCATACTAACTAGATGTGTAATTAATTTTATGAGTGAATTACTTATTCATACGAAAAAAATTGTTCAATTCGAACACGATTGTTGTCGCGGGCAACGCGAGACGAGACGTGAAGAAGATGATTCACCTGCATTCGCGAGAACGAGAAGGCACAGAGTCTTGGAGAACACGCGCGAGAGTTCCTTTCGTGCCATCGCTCGGTCGACGTCTGACCGTGCGACGGAAGCCCGATGAGGATTTGGTTACACTGCTGCGGATAGACGACCGGATTTTCGATTAATTGGCAAAAACGTAGCGCACGCGCTTGCAGGTTTGCACACTACATCCGTCCCGTTTGATGCGCGCACCTTTTTCGAAGGATGCGCCTTTTATTTGGCTCTTAAAGGGAGAGAGATTTTTGACGAGGAAAAAATTTGCTGATTTTCATGATTTTTTTTTTAGCGAAGTAGAAGATTTGTCACGTGAGATATGAGTGCGAGAGAGATAGCTGAAATTTTCGAACAGAGATTTCTCAGAGATTGATAATATTTAGGGAAAAAGGAAATCATTAAGCTCTGCGTCAGGGAATTCTCCAGAGCCTAATGCTTTGTTTTTTCTAAAAAAATTTACCACCTAGGAGAAAATTGAGTTAGAACATTTGTGAGGTTATGTTGAGCTTGTACATGCCCTTAAAGAAAGGATGTCTTTACCATTGTTGAGACTTTGGGTATTTTTATTATTTCCTTTGACTGGTACCAGAGTAATTAAAAAAAATCAATCTTTAAAAACGGCGACGATTTGGCACGGTCTTCTAAACTGAATTTTCAAAACTGGCGTGACGTGTAGCGAATAAACTAATCGACCGATTCTGATGAAATTTCGTATAGATCTTTCTAACTTTATAGCCTAAAGCATTACTATGAATATTCTTGAAAATTATAAATAAAAGATTTTCATTGCAAAATGTAGCCATTTTTCTCGGAAAATTTAATCTTTTCGTTTCAAAGCGTAGCATTACATCGATTTTCAACACTTCTCAGTTTTTCTTGGTTCATATTTTGCGTATGAGTGTTAATGAAAGAAAAATCTTCGTTGGTTTTCTTTCGGATTAATGCCCCCGACGCTACGTGTCATACAGTCTGACAACATCCGCAACCCGTTTAGAAGACCGTGCCATACCTCCGCCGTTTTTTAAGATTAAGGCGTTACCCCCACTTGTAGCGCAAAAAAGGCCTTTTTCATGAATTTTTTAAAAGAAAACTACAAAACTTTTTTAATCGATCAATATACCATCTTAAAGAACACATCTTGAAGAACTTTCAGTAATTTTTTTATTGAAAAATATTACATTGTTTAGTGGCAAATGGCCGTCAATGAAATAATGTTTTTATATACACGGTTTGCGGTGACCAACATTGCGGCGAAGTGGATCATCTGAAAAAAAATGCGGATGGATTTAGTCAAATATAAGTATAAACTAATCTTTAATCGAAGGATTTTAAAAAATATTCATTTTTCACAAAATGGCGGACAGTCAAAGTTAATGGTTCGATTTTAACGAAAAAAACGGCCGTTTTTTGGCTATAAAACGGCCATTCTTTTCGAAAAAAAAATCGAACGATTAAAGACTACATTTTTATGTATTAAATGAGCCTGCAAAATTTCAAGAAGATCGGTTCATTAGTGTTCGAGTAATCTTGGTCACCGACTTCAGAAATGCCATTTTGAGAAAAAACGCGTTTAAAGTTTCAATTTCACAACGGATTCTTCTCTTTCAACGCTCATATCTCAGTCAATTTTGTTCGGATTGACTTGAAATTTTCAGGACATATTCTCAGATACTTATACTTCAAAAAAATGCAATAAAAAAAATCGATTTTTTCAAAATCGCAAGTGGGGGTAACCCCTTAATAAAAAAAAATACCATGTGACAGCCAAAAGTAGCAATAAAGCATACCCTAAGTCTAAAAAACGGTGAATAAATATTTTCTTTTAAAAAGAAATCACGAACATCAGAATTGTTTTCCTCGCCTAAAGGTATCTCCCCCCCTTATCTCTATCGAGCGCGAGGAGATCAGCAGCAATTCGCAAATGTACATCGTAGAAGGAAAATAGAACCAGTCGTGAGTGGTATAGAGCGTAGACCAAGCCGCAAATGTTGAGCTATAGGTGTTACTTTTTATTGTTTTTTTTTCATCTGTACTTGTTCGAAACCATTTTTTAAATATCTTATTTTTTTAATTTTAACTTTTATAGTTTCATCGTACATCGCTTTTCAGGTGCCCTCCTTATATCATTATTTTTCCACCTTATCGGTATTCAACTTGGTCTTGAGAGTGAAAACCAGACCGACAAATAATCAAAATTCAATACGGTCCAATTAATTACACTACAATCGTGTAGTGAATGTAAAATTTTCCACAAGTTTCACACACAAACTTCCAACATAAAAACCCTATAACAATACGTAGCACTTTTTCGTTATTCTTTTTCCCATTATATCTGACAGTGAGAGACGGCGTGACCACGAAAAAAACCCACGCAAAACTACTGCAAATTAAAAGTCTTGCGATTTTTTTCAACGGGTCAGTGGTTCGCTCGAAAATGTTGCACACGGTCTCACAATAAGTGAAATTTTGATGCATCCAATGTTCATCGTTATGTTTCCATATAACATTGACGGCGATGCTGAAGCGACACGCGTGTGTCGCCAAGACAAAATTTGTCCGTTCAGGTATCGCGGTACAGTTGACTCGAATTAGTGCTGAATCGGTCGCCACCCATAAAAGTGCCTCTACCGCTGACTTACGTGTCGCACTGCTTTACCCTTCAGGGTCTTTGCTATCAGCAATTTTAAGCAAACGAGGCTGCAATTTCCAGCTACTTTCGAATTGATCCAACTTTTATTCAAAAAAAAAAAAAAAGAATTGAATGTTCTCGTTTATATCTCCGCGTTAAGGTCAAACGGTAGACCGTGAAACTGTGCCTCGATGTGTGCGCGTACCGCAGAGAGAACGATCAATCGCACCGGGGCTCGTTGAGTATCGTTGGCATGGAGATCAACAAGAATTGAAAAAATAAGGTCGAATTGAATGACCTAGAACCCCTAGAACACTCGGAAGCGACAGGAGGCAACATTGTCGGAGACCAATAAATACTCAAGTGGGATCTCTCATTAGCCCTCCTTAGCTATCTCTCTCTAAATTTCATTGACTCTACTATCATCTGCGAATGCACGTATCGTCCACCAATTTTGGCTACAAAAATGTGACATCGATGGAAAAAAAAAGAAACGTCGGTACGTTTGTACCGAGAAACGATATATGCAGTGCCGTTTAAGGGGTTAGGCCACTCTCGAGGCCGAAAAAATAGGCTTTTTGGCGATTTTTTTTTTAGAAAAACTATAAAATAAATCGAGATTACAAAAAAGGGTGTTTATCATACATATCAGTGACTGTATACAATAATTTTTTTTAAGCGATTAATTTCGAAATGGCGGCTGTGCAGCGTTTTTGCGATGACCTCTCCGTTTTTCCAGGGTCCACGGCCGGACAAACAGCTCCTGTAATTTTCGAATTATAATGAGCCAATTCATTTTTTTATTGTATATAATAACTGCTGTAGAAGTACGTAGGATTTTTTCGATATATTGATTTTTGGCCAAATGGCGCACTTCTAAAGTGGAAAGTGAAAAATTTGCCTAAAAAATCGTCAGATAATTGTGAAAAACAATTTCACTATGCAATAAAAGAAAAAATCCTACGTACATCCATAGACAATGTATTTTTCAAGATATATTCAACATTTCAAGTGAATCGGTTGAAAATTGGCTGCGTTATGTTTCCGGCCACCTTGAAAAATGCAGTTCTGAGATAAACGCTGCACAGGCGCCATTTTTAAATTAATCGTTTCAAAAAAATCATTGTATACAGTCACTGATATGTATGATAAACACCCTTTTTTGTAATCTCGATGTACTTTGTAGTTTTTCTGAAAAAAAACCCCAAAAAGCCTATTTTTTCGGCCTCTAAAGTGGCCTAAGGCCTTAAGGGGGAAGATACCTTTAGGCGAGGGAAAAATTTGCTGATTTTCATGATTTTTTTTTTCCTACAAGGAAAGATTTCCTCGCCATTTTTGAGACTTAGGGTATGTTTTATTATTACTTTTGGCTATTAGATGGTATTTTTTTTAATTAATCTGTAAAAATGGCGGAGGTATGGCACGGCCTTCTAAGCTGCATTATCAAAACTAGCGTGACGTATATGCTAAGGAATAGATGCCCAAGTTTATGAAAAAAGTTATATTTTTAAAACAATAGATATTATGTAAAGGATTTCAATGGTTATTGATACAATCGTCCTGGATTTTTGAAATGGCAAATAAACAGCAAGCGTTTATTGTACTTACACTGCCGGCCAAAAGTATGGATACACCTAGAAAAATTTCGCGCCGTACTAAAAGTTTGATATCTCTGTGAAAAAAAAGATATCCGGATTTCCAAGGCGGCATTTTAAAAGGGACAAATGGAGCTTCACTTTGCGTTGTGAAAAAAAAAATTCGATTTTTTTAAGACTCGGAGCGCCATTTTAAAAATGGCCGTTTTTTGGCTTTTTTGGCTGTTTAAAATCAGCCATTGAATATCGACTCGCGAGAAATAGAATCTTTTTTACGCTCCACAAAGGTAAAATGTAAACAAACACGAGAAGCTTTATTTCCGCTCCTTGTGTTTAGATGAGGTAAGAGGTAAGAGGTGAATGTTTTGTGCGGCTAAAAATTGGGGGAAAAAAAATAAAAGAAAAAAAATTTATTCAATGTTGGTGCAAAAAATTTTGAAAAAATTCTGCTCGATTCAATACGATGTAACGCAACTTTTTTTCCTTTTGGCAATTTTCTCTAAACCTCAAAGTTTCTCATTTCAGCAGCATCTTTTCAAAATTGTCTTTTTGAGAAAAAAATGCGATAACTCGGTGAAAAAAAATCGTACGAAACTTTCTAAAAAAGGAAACTATAGCTATTGCTCTATCTTTCAAGGTTCTTTGGGGAAAAAATGTCCTGAAGACGTGCAGCCGATTTTAAACAGCCAAAAAACGGCCATTTTCAAAATAGCGCCCCGGGTGTAAAAAAAATCGATTTTTTTTCCAAAACGCGAAGTGAAGCTTCATTTGTCCCTTTTAAAATGCCGCTTTGGAAATCTGGATATCTTTTTTTTCACAGAGATATCAAACTTTTAGTGCGGCGCGAAATTTTTCTAGGTGTATCAATACTATTGGCCAGCAGTGTATATAAGAAAAAAATCATTTCTTGAGCCTCCAAGAAAGAGAGTTGCACACGGTGTGGGATAGTTGCCCATATGCAATTATTGTGGCGAGGATAGTTGCCCTTTGAATTAAAATGACGTTTTATTTATGTTGTAGGTACCTACAGTCGTATAATTTCAATTTTGAACACTTAACCCTAATACTAAGACCTCTTTTGAGCAACCTTAGAAGTTTTTGTTAGCTCTAAACAATTGACCTTAAAACTAATATAAACTTTGTCTTTTTTTTCAACGTTGCTGGTGTCAGCTTTGGACGACTGACCTTAAAACTAAAATAAACTGTGTCTTTCATTTCTCGTAATGGAAATGTTTCTTCCAACAAGCAGCTTAAAAACGAGCTATGCATGCTTAGTTGTGGGTGACGCTCTAAAAACGATGGTAGCCAATGAGGTCCTGCCATGCGACTTTCTTTCTTAAGGGGCTATACTAGTGTGACACTTTCAAAAAATCGATTTTTTTGCCTTTTTCGACAGTTTATACTTTCAAGAATATGAGATGGGATTTTTATACTTTCCAGTCTCTCGAAGTGGGGAAAGGATTTAAAAAGAGTATTAATGGAAATGAGAATTGAGGATCTAGTAGGGATGATAAGAGAGGAGACAGACGAGGGCGAACTAGAAAAAAAGGTGAAAGAAGGATTAGAAAACCTAAAGAAAAAAATACTGGAGGAGGAAGAAGAAAGAGTACAAAAATCATCATACAAAAGTTTATACAAGTACTTGGTGGAGAACGAAGAAAGCCCATGGAAATACTGGAAGGAGGAAGGAGTGAAGGGTAGGGAGAAAGAATTGTGGGCAAGAATAAGATGTGGAAATGTATGGAAGGCGGGAAAGAAGGGGGAGAAAAATTGGCGGTGCAGGATTTGTGAGGAGAAATTTGAGACGGTGGAGCACCCCCTAATTTGCAAAAAAGGCTGGGAAATGATGCCAAAAGAGGCAAGAAAAGAAGCGGAGGAGTGGATACAAGGAGTTGACGAGGTTGCGATAAAGGGGGAGATCATTAATATGTTAAGCGGGAAAATAAATGTGGGAATTTGCCGCTACTTCAAAGAAATAGAGGCATTATGTGCAAAAATGAAAAAAAGAGGAAAAAGATGAGGGCGACAGCGATCAGTAGTGGTTAGGATATAGGTTAGAATTTTAGACGTAAGTTGTTAGGTGTAAGTTCATGAATGAGATTGATTGTAAGAAAAGAGACTTTGTAAAAAACTTTATAACAAGTTGTGCAAATAAAACTCTATTATATATATACTTTCCAGATTTATACTTGCAAGAATATGAAATGAGATTTTCAAATTTGCTGACATTGTAACTCAAACAGCAATTATCCGATTGACTTGAAATTTGAACTGAGTACTCTTGAATATATTTACTCTACAACGACGTAGGATATTTTTGATTGAATGATAATTGACGATTTGGCATTGAAAAAAACGACCAGGCAAGAAAACAGACTTTTTTCACAACTACGCCATTTTGTTAGATTTCGATATTTTTCGAAAATCCTACGTCATTGTACAGGAAACACCTTCCAGATTAACGACATTTTTTCCTTTTTCGGTTTCGGCTACTCAATCGGCTGGAATCAAGTCAGCAGTGGAGGAACTTTTTTTTTTGGCGCCTCCGAAGGCAGCGCATCAGTCGCTTGGATCTCAATAGTTTTCTGTGAAAAAATTATGTAATATAGGTCACACATAGCCAAATATGTTCGCAATTTTCCGAAACATTTAATTGAGTACTTTTCTTCCAAAGAATTCCCGAAAATCCCCCAAATTTTCAGCGTTCACACTGGTATAGCCCCTTAAAAGGAACATCCAAGCCAAGCTTCTCTGCAAACTCAAAACCAACTCTTTTTATCATATCACGTGTTGGTGGAAAACCCGCCTTCTCAAGCTTTTGTATATGAGCCACCAAACGGTCTTCATTTTTGAAGTCGAGAACAGGATGCTTTCCTAAAAAATAAAAAAGAGGTGTTGGTAAGCCTAATAAATAAATAAATTGTAAAAAGCACACAAATCTCCGACAAATTTCGTATTTCATTCAACACATTTGCGGGTAAGCATTTACCTAAGGTTTTTTTTTCAGTATTTTTGCTTGCATAACGCCTTCTTAATGTCGTTGCTGGTATTCCATACCGACGGACTATTCCGTTTATGGCAAGTTCACCGTTATCTATAGCTTCCGTGGCTTTGTCTGTTACAAAAAATAAACAAACACTTATTTTTAAGTAAAACGCGTTTATCTCTGGCAGGGGTATAGACGCCCTTAAGGGTGTCTATACTCACCGAAACTGAGGCATCTATCCTTTTTGCTAGGGATAGATGTCCTTTGCTTTAGAAAAAAAAACAACAATTACTATGAAAAAAAAGAATGCACATTTAATACTTTAGTAACCAGACAACGGAAATAAAAAATATTCACCTTACTCACCTCATGAAATAAAAAGTTGCCGGCCGGATGAAATAGCAACGATCCGTAATGCGTGATCGAAATACGACTGTTTTTTTAACGCCACCGTAGAACACGGCCTATCCTGTCCGGTGACTCGCTCACACTGAGGCGTGAGGAACTAGTACTTTCCTAATATAGCATTAAGGGAGACTTTGTCCTTGAAATATTCAAATAATCAATTTGAGCTCAACATGAGCAGCTACACTCAGAAAAAAGATTTATTATGTTTTAATAAATTGGCACATTAGAACATAATTTCTTAGAAATTAATAAACGTTTACTCATATGGAGACAGTTTTTATGTGATTGTAACTACAGAATTTATTCGGCGTCACTGAATATGTTTTCTTACGTGCCGATTTTTCACATCAATTAAAAGCCGTATTTAAAATAGAAAATTTGAATAAATATTTCCTCAAATCAAATAAATACTACTTTCCAATCACGAAAACCTCTTATTTCGCGACTATGATACTAATGCGCGCATGCGCACTTTGCCCTTCAACGCGACGGGCCCGACAGCAGGCCGCTCGTCAGATGTAGCTCACGCATACGCTTACCATGTAGCTTCTTCCTATGCCAATGCTTTTGGCACAAGTGTCAGTGGTGCGTTTCGGAAGTGAGAAACTCAAAAGTGAGGAATGATTTGAGTGTAAGTAAGAATATAAAGTGAGAAAAAAACGTTCAAGTGAAAAAATAATGACGGACGAAATGACACAATTCCTCGAAGAAAACCAGCGGGGGATTATGAAGAAACCTATTAGATGTTAAGAAAAACTCTATTTGTCGGATATAAAATACCTATTTCTTCTAATTTATATATCCTATTAGATGTTAAGAAAAATTCTTAGTAAATCTTAAACATAAAGTTAAATAAAAAATGTTCTTAGCTGTTAATACAATCGTAGTAGGCCGACATACAAATAAGAAAACTTATTCGCCAGGAGACAAAATTCTTTGTCTTTAATAAATATTTTTTCTGAGTGTAGAAGAAGAGGAGGGATGCCTCTATGGACCAGGCATTGCCGATTAGCGGTAATTATAAACACATTTGTGTAAACAGATTACAAAACTTTGAACGCGTTTTTCTCGAAAACACGTTTTTAAAAATGGCTGACATTCTCCTGACCGCTGTAATTAACATATCGACCTGAAATTTGGAGAGCATACTCAGAAAATATGTCTTCACGGAATGACGGATCGTTTTTTCGATAGATACATTTTTGCATTTATTATTTATCTTTTTATGCGAAAAAAACGCGAAAATTCGATTTTTTTTTAATTGCCGCCATTTTCCAAAATTTGTACTAAACGAAAAACCCATCCGTCATTCCATGACCAAAGGGTCACAGATTGATAATATGCTTTGAATTTGTGTTTCAGATCAACAAAGAGGGGGCAGTGATGTCAGCCGTTTACCTCCCGCGATTTGAGGACCTACACTCAGAAAAAAGATTTATTAAAGACAAAGAATTTTGTCTCCTGGCGAATAAGTTTTCTTATTTGTATGTCGGCCTACTACGATTGTATTAACAGCTAAGAACATTTTTTATTTAACTTTATGTTTAAGATTTACTAAGAATTTTTCTTAACATCTAATAGGATATATAAATTAGAAGAAATAGGTATTTTATATCCGACAAATAGAGTTTTTCTTAACATCTAATAGGTTTCTTCATAATCCCCCGCTGGTTTTCTTCGAGGAATTGTGTCATTTCGTCCGTCATTATTTTTTCACTTGAACGTTTTTTTCTCACTTTATATTCTTACTTACACTCAAATCATTCCTCACTTTCGAGTTTCTCACTTCCGAAACGCACCACTGACACTTGTGCCAAAAGCATTGGCATAGGAAGAAGCTACATGGTAAGCGTATGCGTGAGCTACATCTGACGAGCGGCCTGCTGTCGGGCCCGTCGCGTTGAAGGGCAAAGTGCGCATGCGCGCATTAGTATCATAGTCGCGAAATAAGAGGTTTTCGTGATTGGAAAGTAGTATTTATTTGATTTGAGGAAATATTTATTCAAATTTTCTATTTTAAATATGGCTTTTAATTGATGTGAAAAATCGGCACGTAAGAAAACATATTCAGTGACGCCGAATAAATTCTGTAGTTACAATCACATAAAAACTGTCTCCATATGAGTAAACGTTTATTAATTTCTAAGAAATTATGTTCTAATGTGCCAATTTATTAAAACATAATAAATCTTTTTTCTGAGTGTATTTTCGCGGAGCTGCAACCGCCGCCATTTTGGTTTTTTTTTTTAAATTTTTTAACGTTCTTTATATCATGAATAAAAGCAAGAAAAAAACCGCACTCAAAAAGCTTTACGCGTTTCCTTTAAAAAAAAATAAAATATAAACACCTGAAATATGGCACTCCAAGGACAAAGTCTCCGTTAAACTCGTCAATGCGTTTTTCTAAATATGTCGGGTTACTATCCACAGCAGCTACCCCGCTTTTGCCCTAGCTAAAAAAGTAACCGACGGATTCTGATTAAATTCGATATAAAATACTCTAATCTTATTGTCTAAAACACGACCCTACATGTTCTTGAAAATTGTAAAAAAAAAGTATTTTTCATTGCAAAATGTGGCCATTTTTTTCGGAAAATTCAATCTTTTTGTTTCAAAGCGTAGCATTTCATCGATTTTTAACATTTCTCACTTTTTCTTGGTTTTTATTCTGCGTATGAGTGCTGATGAAAGAAAAATCTCCGTTGGTTTTTATTTCAGATTAATCCCGCCGACGCTACGTGTCACGCCGTCTGAAAACATCCGCCGCAACCCGTTTAGAAGACCGTACTATATCTCCGCCAGTAATAAAACTACCCTAAGAACGTTTTAAAATCGTCAACGTCGGCTTTTAACGCAACGCTTTTTTAACTCTCGTGCGAACGGGACCTAGTCTGAAAAATGGTGGAGAAATCTTTCCTTAAGGGGAGATATACACCTAGATAGTCGAGATCGAGGATTTAGAAGCTATGAACATTCCGTCGACCGTAGAAGACCTACACTATGGGCCTGGTATCGATGATTCCACGCAAGTTGACAAATTTCACGATTTATTCATTCCCAAATTTTCAAACGCGTTTTTCTCAAAACCACGTTTTTCAAATCGGTACGCAAAATTTCTCGAAAACCAATGAACCGATTGCCTTGAGGTTTTTTTCGGTTATTCTATACACCATTATCTAGTACTTGTCATAGGATTTTTTTGCCGTTACTCAGTTTTTGTTTTATAGGCAAAATAATAACTAATGTTTGGCCCAAAAATCACTATTTGTGTTCAAACGTCCGCCATTTTGTCATAAATCGATATTTTCAAAATCGGCTATGACAAGTACTCGATTATAGTATCTAATTTAATAATCTTTTTGGTTTTTTTTTTCAGATGATTTTTGAAGAAACGCCAGTGGGGGTACCGTATACGCAGATTTTTTTACGACGCTCCAAGGATCACACAATATCCTTGTATATTGTTGATATTTTTAAATAAAGAAAATTAAACATATTTTCGAATGTATATACATTTAGATAATTAAAACCCCAATCCGAAATTTCAAATAGTTTTCCTTGTAAAAATTCACAAAAATGACCTTTTTCCGGCTCCTAGGTGTGTATCTCCCCTAAAAAAAAAAATCATCCCAAAAATCATCAATTTTTTCCTCCCCCGTAAACCCGAAAGCTCGCAAATCTCTCGAAACACAACGAATAAAAAAGAACACAACTAATCCAGTTCAAACTGTTCGTACAACTCTCTTTTATTCCTTCCATCTCCCGTTTTCCTCAACTGGCGCTGTCTTTCGAGGTTCCGCGATCAGGCCCTCATCCGAAATATCGAAGGGTCCACGTAAACGTTTCGCTTAACGTTTAATTCGCGTGGTATTACAATTGTTAGTGACGGTCTGGCATGTTACTGGGCTAGTGTCCATCATGTCCGTGGCTTCTTTGACGCGTCTGTGTGTTTCTGTATTTGTCTGTACATATCAAAATTATATACGCGTGTGTAAAGGTTTTCCATTAGAATGTAATTGCAGTGGATCTACGTACGTATTTATAATAACGCTGGAAAGATAGGGCCCTCGTTTGTTCGTCTATATCCGAGGGGGCGCGCGCGCGCACACATTGTCGCGAGTTGAGGTACTATTTTGTTTTTCTCATTTGTAACCGAGTGCGAGTATACGCTATTTGTTCCGCAGTTGATTCGCAATCGTTCGCGTGTGTGGCTGTCGGTGATATTAAAAAATTTCGGGGCCACGCGACGACGAGACGTCTTTCATTTTTCTCTTCCATTGCCACTTTATACGTGTATATATATATAAATATTTACACGGACCCGCTGGCCTCGGGCCTGAGTGACACTTCATTCGTTGAAAAAACAAAGCAAAAGTCAATGAAAAGCTACGCCGTTACGGAGTTTGCGATTCTTCGGGTCTCGAATGGAAAAACGCACGCAACGAAAAACAAATTGGCAAAGTCTCGTAGAACTTTTTACACGTGATAACAGTGTATAGATATATATATATATATATGTATTTATACGCGTGCGTCGGATCCGCAAAACTTTTTAACCGCACGATCTTCGAAGGAAAGCTCGTGGTGCTGAACATATTTCGTGGGCCGAAAGGCGCGCAGTATCTCGTTAACACAATAATCAACCGTTATGCCTCAGTAACACACAGATAATTACAACCCTCCTAACGCGAGGTATCTGTCATACAACGTACACGTTTGTTTGTTTGTTTGTTTGTTTGTTTTTTTTCGTAATATATAATATATGCTATAATAAACATCTCTTCGTCGCTTCCGTACAGTATGTATATATGTATGTGTGTGTGATGCTTAAATCTAATTTTTCCATACGAACCTACGTCAGTATCGTTTGTTTGTTTGAAACCCTGAGCTACGATTCTAACGCCACGACGAATCCTGCTCTCTTGAATTGACGCGAGGCAGAGGTAACGCTGTTACTTTTATTCTTTGCTTTTTTTACCTTTAGTGGTTTGTTTTTATTACGCTTTATTTTTTGTTTTTTTTTCGTGTTTCTATCAACGGAGAAACAACGAGAGAGCCAAATCGCTCGCGAGACGCAAAACATGTTTCTTCTTTTACTAATACGTGCATGTACGTACGTGAACATACACACGAATATGGTGTAATTCAAATACACGCAACGTGAACGAAGAGCTAACCCGGAGACGAATCAACTAAATAATTGCTTGCGTTGTATACGGTAACAGCTGCTCTATGCACTACGTAGAGCGAATATCACAGTTCGATAGATAAGCGTCTCGGCTTTGGAGAACTAAACGAAGAAAAATGGGTAAAGAAAACGGTGGAATGAGGCAACACTTCGTTTCCTCGCCGTTCAACAAGTATAAGGAGAGAGAGACGGGGGAGGGGGGATAAAACGCCCGTGCGAGGCGTACGCGATGATAAAACTACAGGCTCGTTTGAAGAGAGAACAAAAAAAAAACGGAAAATATCGCAGCAAGAATTTCGATATGTTGGCGAAAAAAAAAACAAAAAGTACAAAAAAAAATACGATTCGCCGTGGCTCAACAGCCATGTTATTTCGTTATTGGTTAAAACCTTTATTATGCTACGTGCTATCCTCGCCGTGGGGACCTCTCGTGTTGGGGCTTCGAGCCAGGGATATCTTCGACTGTGTCGAAAAGACAAAAAAAATTGAATTCAACGTTCAACCACGTAAATAATATTATTGCGTACAAAAAAAACCCACGCCGAATTGAAGCTCTTTAATTCAAGGTCAAGCGGCGGCGCTGGATAATTACCTCGTTTGCGATTTTCACGGAAAATTCAAGCTCGCATAACTCAACTAATTAATATCAAATTAAATTAAAGATTCTCAAAGCTGGTCTGCAGCTTTAGAGAGCGTTTTTCAAAATCACGATAGAATTATTTTCAAAAACTTTTAGCAGCTGAATGCCGGTTCAAAAAATGTTCAACTGTACTTGAGAATGGTGACTTAGTTGTTGAGTTATTCGAGTTTAAGCGTAGGGAGCTTCCGGTGTAAAACAAATGAGACGAAGCATCAAGTATCGCTACAACTTATACTTGAGTCGGAGAGCCAAAATTTGACGCAAATTTCTTTCTACCGAATGACGTTCGATGGGTAAAAGTTGAATTTTATCAACGTCGACATGATTTGTTTGTAATCTAATGACAGAAGCTGGTCTGGTGGCCAAAGAAAAAGAAAACGACAATGATCGATAAACTTTGTGGGGGGGATAAAATCAACGATTTGGTTGCGAGGCCGAGGAAGCTCGACTTTCCGGTCTCCCGTTACACCCGAAAAGTTCATTTTCTTTTCTTTCGTCGTTTGTTTTTACGAACGCGAGGCAACGGCAGTTACAACAATGGTAATGTAATAATAATGATGATAACAACTAGATAATAAAGATCCCTGAATTATACTCTGCTACGTATCTCGCGGCATGTTAAAACGATGATGCCGAGGGCAGGTCAGCCCACTCCCGATAGCCGGATGAACCGTGCATTATCTCTCTCTCTCTCTCTCTCTCTCTCTCTCTCTCTCTCTCTCTCTCTCTCTCTCTCTCTCTCTCTCTCTCACGCACTTTGTCTTCATTTTGATTCGGTATTATCTCTTCGTGTATATAAATTCGCGATTCGTAGAACAGAAAAATCATCAATGGCGATTATCGCAGTGAACGCACAAGTGGCTTATCCAGATTGCTCGCAGGTCCCCTTCAGAGACCCCCCTTCATACCGCATCACTGGCTCCTTTATTTACAAACTTTCCCGATATTCTTCCTTCCGCGCACGCTCCGGCCTTTAGGGACTCTTAGCGAGTCGTCCGACACTTCCGTCTCCGTCTGAACAACCGGTGAACCGGTTAATGACCGACAAACAAACAAAAGAACCACGACGCAACGCCGATAAATGAGAACGAGTAGCGATGGGAGAAAGACGACGAATATCCCGAGCAAATAATTCACGCAAATAATAACATTCATAATGTTATTCGTACTTGCCAAAGGGATGGTCACAACGTTCAAATTGATCGTGATAATGTTGTAGAAGGAAAAAAAGAACGTCCTCGACGTGTGTTCGTAGGAGCGTATCTTGGGGGAGAGAGCGGGATTGAAGCGAGGAAAGAGCGTGAAAGTGTCGCGGGGGTACGAGGGTGGGCCGAAAAAATTAAACTCTTATCTGTTCGAACAATAGTAGAATTTTAAAAAAATCTGCCAAATTTGAGCTCTCTGACTCGAGTGGTAGCGCACGATCTTTTTTTTCCATTTGATTTACACGAAAAAGTCGCTCTTCACTGTCCAACTTGAATGCCTCTACAACTAGCTCGTATTTGCTAAATCCGGTTGGAGATTCTCAAAACTGACGTTTACGACTTTGAAAAGGATTAAAAAAAAATAATCTTGCTATTTTTACACACGTACAGCGATTTGAAAAATGCGTGTATTCTCGACGGAAAATCACACAATATCAAACTGCAATTTGATTTTTTAAAACCCGCTGGATATACCAAATATTCATTGGTTGTTAAGTTATTCAAGTATTCCACGTCGAGGGCGATTTTTCCGTGAAAATTGAATGGGTAAAAAACTGATCGAGGGTTATTGGTTCGGCTCGAATCAGAAGTCTCAAATTCGGCATGAATCTAGTACTCGATCCTATTGTTCGAAGGGGAGGTAAAAGTTGAATGTTTTGTTCGCCACGGCCCAGTGGTCGTGTTCGTTGGGTCTCATCAGTGGTCGTGTTCGTTGGGACTCATCATTTTGATACGAACAAGTGCGCAGGCGCATAATGATGCTCAACGCGCAACTGCGCAATGAAACGAGTCATGCGCAAAACGAAGCACTCGTTTCAATGCGCAGTTGCGCGTTGCGCATCATTATGCGCATGCACACTCGTTCGCATCAAAATGATGGTCGTGTTCGTTGGGTCTCATCATTTTGATACGAACAAGTGCGCATGCGCATAATGATGCGCAACGCGCAATGAAACGAGTCATGCGCAAAACGAATGACTCTTTTTATTGCGCAGTTGGGCGTTGCGCATCATTATGCGCATGCGCACTTGTTCGTATCAAAATGATGAGACCCAACGAACACGACCGATGAGACCCAACGAACACGACCATTTTTATACGAACAAGTGCAACGCGCAACTGCGCATCATTATGCGCATGCGCACTTGTTCGTATCAAACAGATGAGACCCAACGACCACGACCAGTGTTTACGTGCGTATTGCTCTGTTTGCGCCTAGACGAGCGTAGGCGTGATATCGTAAAGCGGAAGAGTCGGAGCGACCGCATCTAAAAACACTCTCGCGCGCATTCTCACTAATCGTGTCGTCAAAGTCTGTACAACAGCATCCTCATCTCGTTCCCTCGATTATTCTTCGTTCGTCCTTGTTTTCCGTTTTTTTTGCGAGTAACATCGCCAGTTCGGTGACGACTGTAGGTTCGACATGATGAAACTCGTTCGGCAAACGTTGCATACACCTGGGCGCGTTTCACGTACGACCGAATGATACAGCGGTGTTCGTCTGATAATCATCGATAGCAGGCAGCCTCGAGCATCTCGACGAAGAGTTTGTTCATGGGCACTTTGCCGGTTCTGTAGACGCTCGACCAAAATTTTCTCACGACACCGTCCGCCTGCCTGAGGCTCGGCAACACTAGGAACATATTTTGCGTCGCTCTGAGCGCCTGGCCCGGCCTAACCGAGGCCACGCAGTCCGACAGTGAGTTCAGTATGGAATCCCGAAAGCGATAGAGCGCCTGAGGATCGTCCAGCCTCACGTCGCTGTTCGTCAAGATCAACGCTTTCAGAATGAAGTATTCCTCCCTTGCCAGGCCCAGTCGTTGAATCCTCTCGACTATTTGGATACACTGTGTGTGTGTGTGTGTGTGTTTGTGGAACAAATAAAAGAAATACATTTTTTAGACAGAGGCTTCAAGAAACGGGAACACGAACATCCTACGATTTTCTTCATCGACGCCCTTAAGGGGTTAGGCTACAGTAACGGGTATAACATCATGTGAGAATTTAACAATTTTTATTCGTATGAAAAAGTGATTCACTCATAAAATTAATTACACATCTATTTAGTATGAATATCAAGCTGTTAGAAAATATATTTTTTTTTCGATGTCATCTTTTTTTTAGGCGCCCCGCGGCGTGATTTGGCATCCACAATTTTTTACCTAGAACGATTACCTTTTCGATTAACAGAAATTCCGTACGTACTTCTCTGCGGAATGCAATTGGGAACATAACTTTTAAATTTGAAGTAAATCGAGTGAAAATTGTTGAAGTTATTTGTCACGCCAATTGGAAAAACGCTGGTTCGACAAGTTTCGAGTAGTCGGCCTTTTGTACATGGAAAAAAAAATTTTAACAGCTTGATATTCATACTAAATAGATGTGTAATTAATTTTATGAATGAATCACTTTTTCATGCGAAAAAAATTGTTAATTTCGCACATGATTATATACCCGTTACTGTGGCCTAACCCCTTAATGATTCTTGGCAAAAATCTCGGCGCATCAGCTACGGAACATATCTTTTTGTCCGACCGAGGCGTAGAGAACTATGTACATTTTGGGCGCGTACTCACATGCGTATAGAGTTCGGAGCAGTGACACTCGCGCGCGAGTCTCTCGTCGATCGACAAGTCCTGGGCGAACCTTAGGCGACCGTTGTTAGGCATACTTCTCCAGGCGAGACTGAAGGTGAGAATTTCGGCCCAGGAGCTCTGCAATAGGCGCATCTGATCGTTCAGCGCGAGACTGCCGAATCCGGGTATCTGTTTTGCCCATCCTGAAAGGGGTGAGAAAAAAAAACAGAGAAAATTGAAGAATGGCGGTAGCGGAGGGCGCTTTGGGGCTCTTCTACGTTGAGGAGCTTTGGCACGAGTCAATACGCGGATGGGTAACTGCTCATCCAGGATTCTCCACAGGATTCTCGCAGTTTCCTCGTGCTATAGGAAAGCACAAGTAAAATTGGCAAAAAATCGATTTTTTGTTGCATTATCCGATAGTATAGACGGTTATAAACATGGGCCTGGCATCGCCCATTGATCGCAAGTAGACAATTTATATGAAAATTCCGCACTCGAAACTTCAAACGCGTTTTTGTCGAAATGCCGGTTTTCAAAATGGTGTACACTCTCAAAGAAAGAGTTTTCGAGCTATCCGTCTCAAATTTTGACGCAACATTCTTCACGCCATTCTTTATCTTACTATGGAAGCTTTTTTTTTTGGTTGAAATCTTCTTTTTTTTTTTTAACGAAAAAGTATCGAAAAAATAGGCTATATTCGATCTTTTTTTTTCAAACTGCCGCCGATTTGGCAATTTTGTTTTTAAAAAACCTCTATAGTAAGATAGTGGCTGTCATACTGATTAATATTTTTTTAAACATATTTCGTTTCCGATAATATTTACGGCCACGACCGTGTGCACCGTGAGGACTTTTTTTCAAAGACATTTTCAACGGTTGAAAAGATGTAAAAAAAATCAAAATAAACGTCTAAACATTTATTTTCTGTTCTTCATGAGTGATTTGAAATAAAAAATCAGTCTAGCGTATTTTAACCATCGAAAAAAAATCGCGGAAAATTAGTTATTTTTCGACCCGTTACACTGTGATGATCCCTCAACACTTCGACTGCACACTGGACCCCATATGCAGTCAGAGGTTAGTGGCGGGAGTGTGCAGACAAAGAATTAAAATCATCGAATGGAATGAAAAAATCCGGAACGGGAATGTGGGGAAAAGAAGTAAGAAATTAAAAATAACGATTGAGCGAAGAGGGGAAATACATGTAGCGTCGAATGACACAAATTTGAGCTCTATTATTTCCCTTTTTCTCACGATTCAATTATCTTCTTCAAAGAAAAAAATATTGTCACCGGAGCTGCGAGCGGTCAAAAAATATTTAGAGGTCGCTCAAACCTCCCGAAAATTCAAATTGTCATTAAAAAATCGATTTTTTCTGTCCACGTCTCACCCATGAATTTAACGCTATATAATTTTTGAGTTAACCTCGCGATAGCTCTAGTCGGCCAATGAACATTTAGTGATCGCCCAAAGTTTTCGAAATTACAATTTCCATCAAAAAATAAATCTTTCATGCACTATAATTCCTTGTAGCATTAAAAAAAAACTAAACTACCGATTAGACGATATGTGTTATTATGTATTATGATGTATGATTCTATTATGGCGTCGATCGTCACAGAGTACAGCTACGATTGGTCCGCAGTTTGACTAACGAGACCAACTGTGGGACGCATTCGGATGCGCGGAAAACAGCTGCCATTTCAGTTTTACGAATAAAACGACCTATAATTTTGCTCTAAAGAATTATCAAAGTGCTTTGAAGAATTATTTTATGAGATTAAAGATTATAATTCTTGGATTAAAAGTGTGAGATGAATTTGAAAAATCTGTTTCTAAAGAAAAAAGGATTAATTGTTTTGAAAACTTTACAAAGCGTCAAATGAGTGAGAAGAGAAAAAAATTAGCCAAAATATTCATTGGCCGGCTAGAGCTTTTACGAGGTTAATTTTAATATTATAAAGCGTAAAATTCATGGGTGAGGAGTGGACGAAAAAAAATCGATTATTTAATGACAATTTGAATTTTTGAGAGGCTTGAGCGACCTCTAAATATCTTTCGACCGCTCGCAGCTTTCGCGACAATTTTTTTATCTCTGAAGAAGATAACTGGACGGTGAAAAAAAAGGAAAAAAATAGAGCTCAAATTTGTGCCACCCTAATGTAGCGACATTATAATATCGTTTTTGTTTACGTAAAATGTTAGTCAAACATCTCAAGAATACGGTGGTAGCGAAAATCACTTTCAAAAAGTACTTTTTTATTGCCAAAAAGGACGAAAAATATGTATAAAATTTCTAATTTTCCCCTGAAGTGTCCAATTGTATAAATGTTCAACTTTTGGGTATGAACATCCTTGGCTTATATTTATCCGATCAATATTGAAGTCGTTGAGTTTCCCTTAAACGAAAAACTGCCCCCAAAACCTTTCCGGAAGACCACTTCATAGTGTCGCCATTTTGCAATATTTTTCAATGAAAAAATTCATCAATTTTTTTTTTCAATTGAATAAAAAGGAATAAAAAAATAAAAAATAATTGATAAGATTGAATTTCGAATTTAATTATGTAATAAATTGTACCTAAAGTTTCATAAATGTAAAATGTTCTGTTCCTTCAAAAAAAATGCTTGTAATTGTCTACTTTTTCATTGTCTACATGTATTTCCCCCCTTAAAATCCCGAGAGCCATGTTATTTACCGATAACCCCGACGAGTTCACGATCGTAAAGATCCGACAGTTGTCCCAAGACTCGTTGATCGGTGTCCATCGTTTGTGACAGATTGAACACTTGCAGCACGTCCGGTTCACACGCGATCAGCGCCTCGATCAGTTTGTTGTCTACAATCAGATAACACGAATTTTCAAATCTTCTTCGCACCGTGTGTTGCAATTGACTCGTTTGCCGCGCGTAACTTCGATCGTCGATCGTTACCGATCGACCTTCCAAAGTGCGCGAAACGGGCAACGTATCAATACGAATGAACGAACAAATAGTAAAAGAAAAGAAAAACCTCAAATTCATGACAACTTACTTGTCGTTTCTCCGTATCCCGGCATTCCTACGTTGGCTTAAAACGTTAAATCGGCAAACAAACAAACATAAGTCATTTACATACTTGTCAAACATGTGATTTTTCAGGATAAAGCATGCGTTGTCGCGTTGTCGTTGTGATTGTTGTTATACTTTTGTCAGAGAGAGAGGGAGCTTGTCAACTCTTTGCATAATGCGCTTCCTCGTGAAACGAATGGGGCCATAAAAAAACGTACAAAAAGAGACTAAAACGTAAAACAAGGAAGTACGCTTTTGTTGTTTTTTTTGCTATACAGTACGCAAGCGGCCAACGAATAGTTCTCCCGAACGTTTTTACCTTCCAGGGTGACCGTTTTAACCGGAAGATACGGATCCGTTGCTCGTCTGTATTTTTGCCTTCCTCCTCGTACTCGATCGAGTCTCACGCCCTCCTTCAGCATTCCTTGCCTCAGACACTTTTGAAATCGGCACGCCTGACAGGCCTTTCTCCTGCGCTTATTGATCTCGCATTCGCCGTTCGCCGGACACGTGTACTCTATGTTACCTGTAATATTGTTTCTTATTTTATGGTCATTCGAGCAAATGGACGGAGCAATGTTGATGGCGGATATCGCACGAAGGAGCTCCCTTTGCAGTTGAGGGGTAACACTTGTCCAGAGGGTTGAAACCATGTTTTTACCTCGGATCATACTCAAGGGTCTTAAGGAGAGATATACACCTAGATGGTCGAGGTCGAGGATGTAGAAGCTATGAACATTCCGTCGACCGTAGAAGACCTAGTATCGATGATTCCATGTAAGTTGACAAATTTCATGATTTATTCGTTCCCAAATTTTCAAACGCGTTTTTTTCAAAACCACGTTTTTCAAATCGGTACCCAAAATTTCTCGAAAACCAATGAACCGATTGCCTTGAGGTTTTTTATGGTTATTCTATACACCATTATCTAGTACTTGTCATAGGATTTTTTTTCCGTTACTTAGTTTTTGTTTTATAGGCGAAATAATAACTAATTTTTGGCCCAAAAATCACTATTTATGTTCAAACGTCCGCCATTTTGTCATAAATCGATATTTTCAAAATCGGCTATGACAAGTACTAGATCATAGTATCTAATTTAATAATCCTTTTGGTTTTTTTTTCAGATGATTTTTGAAGAAACACCAGTGGGTACCGTATACGCAGATTTTTTTACGACGCTCCAAGGATCATACAACATCCTTGTATATTTTTGATATTTTTAAATAAAGAAAATTAAACATATTTTTGAATGTATATACTTTAGATAATTAAAACCCGAATTCGAAGTTTCAAATAGTTTCCCTTGAAAAAATTCACAAAAATGACCTTTTTTCCGGCTCCTAGGTGTATATCTCCCCTTGAATTAGACTATCACTCCGGGGTGGAAAATTGTTGCAATTTTGAAAAACAGCAAACTCTCCACTTGTCTCAGATTTCCAGATATCGGCAGGTATTTTTTTCTTCTGTATATAAATAAAATATCTTTCAGAGACGAGTTGAGAAAAATTTCTTATAAATTAGAAACTCGTGCATTGCTTCCTTATCGTTTCACGGCACTCTCGAAACTTGCACCAAGAGGCAGGAACCATTGAAAAAAAACGACTGGCTCTGGTATAGAAGCAGAGAGAGAAATACTCCTTAAGACGGAATGACACCTCATCGCGGTCGGTATGGTAGAACAATTATAGATTCCCAAAAATCTCTGAAACGGCTCTTCAGATCCCGTCGAAACTTTCCCAAACGACGTCAAATAGATAGACGAATAGCTTCCAACCCCTCAAATTCAGAAAATTTGAGGGGCTGGAAGCTATTCGTCTATCTATTTGACGTCGTTTGGCAAAGTTTCGACGGGATCTGAAGAGCCGTTTCAGAGATTTTTGGGAATCTATAATTGTTCTACCATACCGACCGCGATGAGGTGTCATTCCGTCTTAAGTTTGGTTTCAATTGGTTTGTTACACACGAAGAGTTCGCTGTTGTCATTCGAGCGCCGAAGTGATGGACCAACCTTGTATCGTTCTTTTGAAAAATGCTTTGCAGGCCTCGCAGGACGCGACGCCGTAATGAAATCCGCTCGCTATGTCTCCACAAACGAGGCACAATCGTCTCGGCATCATATCCTCCTCCTTCAAGCCTCCCTGCGCACGGGAGCGATAGAAAAATAAAAATATATTGTAAATATTCATCAGTCGATTCGGAAATGTGATTCTCTTCGATCATGCCGAAGTTTGCATCATTGGAATGCAATGAAGGTGTATTTTTGTTAATTTCCCACATTTTTATAGCTGATCGCGGCTGCTAAAATCCGAAAAACCAACTACGGTTTACCAGCATCATGATATGGCTCAACTGTTGTGCCTTGCTGCAAATAAACTGGACAAATGGTACCACTTGTTCACCATAGTCTTGAAGTTCCTCTTTATACTTGTGTTTCCTCATTTTCATTATACAGTGAAACTTCAGTTCTACGTTTTTCAAGGGGTACATAAAATATGACGTATAAATGAGAACAACGTAGGAGTGAATGTACTATCT
This sequence comes from Ophion slaviceki, assembly GCA_944452715.1. Lineage (NCBI taxonomy): Eukaryota > Metazoa > Arthropoda > Insecta > Hymenoptera > Ichneumonidae > Ophion > Ophion slaviceki. The sequence continues at coordinate 16,349,904 of OX101783.1, read as the reverse complement.
TTATGAACGGTATGTGCCGGGGCTAGAGAAATTTGACGTACAAGTGAGAAAAATGTACAAGCGAGAAACGTATAAACGAAGTTTCACTGTATTGCAAAATATTTTTGCATATTTACATTCTAGATCTCCACATATGCGACATGAAACATCTTTGCGGATTTTCGTAACGAATATTTGACCAAAGAAATTCGACCAATTGAAACGTATTAAGGAGCAAGATACCATTAGGCACGGAAAGCATTTGCTGATTTTCATGAGTTTTCTTCGAAGGAAAGATTTCTTCACCACTTTTTAGACTAAGGGTATTTTTTGTCACTACTTTTGGCTGTTACATGTTATTTTTTTTATTAATCTTTAAAAATGGCGGGTGTATGGCACGGTCTTCTAAACTGCATTTTCACAGCCTTTTATTTTCGGAAAATTCAATCTTTGTTTTAAAGCGTTCCATTTCATCAATTTTCAACATTTCTCACTTTTTCGTGGTTTATATTTTGCGTATAAGTATTAATGAAAGAAAAATCTTCGTTGGATTTTTTCGGAGTAATTCCGCCGTCGCTACGTGTCACGCCGTCCGACAACATCCGCCGCAACCCATCGCCAGGCTTCGATCCATAGCATTTTCATAACCTTTTTTTGAGCTTCACTAAATATATTAATATTCGTCTCTGTAAAATTTCAGGGCCGGTTATCGACCTAATTACAGAGAAAAAAATATTAAAATTGCGTGTTTTTGTGAAGGAATTCCGAGACGACATACAAAAACCCAATTGCCGGTCGCCTCAAAAATGTATATAATAGTGGGAATCTGTCAGATTCTTAAAAATAATCAGATTTACATACTTAACACTTGTAGTAGTCCATGCTCTCAGAAACAATAACGCTTATTGACCTAATTTTTATGTAATATCAAGTTTAATTTGAACTTCGGGTATTGGATTTATTACCACTTGCTACGATAAAGAGACGTGACAGCAAGGCAACAGCTGACTGTTGTCCTAACTTTATCTTACTCATTCGAATTTCCACACATATTTCATTTTTAACCGACATATTTCGGCGACACAAATTTTCCACGCTTTTTACCAGTCGTGGCCCGAATACAATGCTTTATATTTCCCGCACCTGACATTGTTTCGACAGATCGCCGTTGAAAACCATGGAGGTTAAACTCACCTGGTTGAGTAAAAAGAGACGGAGATAGAACCAATGTTGCCAAATATCAAACCTAGAAATACTGTGCGAATTATAGGAATAACTTTTTTTTCCATCTTTCTAATTAAATGTGAACATTCATTAAACAGTTTAAACATGGCAAATTTCAGTTATTACAAATTATTTTTTTTTCATATGTTAAAAATATAAATTGTACAAGTCTCAAGTATAATCAGTGGTATGACTAGTGTGAAGCGATAAGATTACCTTAAGAAGACCGTGCCTTACTTACCTCCGCCAGTTTTAAAGATTAATAAATAAATAAAAATACCATGTAACAGCCAAAAGTAGTATTAAAACATACCCTTTGTCCCCAAAATGGATAAGCAATCTTTCCTTTTAAAAAAAATCATGAAAATGAGCAATGTTTGCTTCGCCGAAAGGTATCTCCCTCCTTAATTTTAATTGCATTTCAACGTAAACTTCAATCACATCGTTCACCACCGCACACGGGTGCTCGTTGAATGTCGGGAAAACAGAACGCGCGAAGAATTGTTTTACCATCGAACGACCAGTGAAAACACCTTGAAACTTTACCCGCACGGAGTTGAAGTTCTCGATCTATATATAACCCAAAACAACTCAATTATGAACGGTGAGTAGTGGACACGCGGTCGAAGTAGGGCTGCGGCGATCTCCCATGTCAAGCGTCGTTCGCGTGGGCTAACATCTGAATGGGTGACCGCTTCGCCCCTGACTTGCCCGTCCACTACATGATGTTGAAGTTTGCATCGTTGGAACGCAACCAAAGTTAATTTTTTTGGCGGTCCTGGGCTACAAAAATCAGTCCAACGTTTTTCAGGATCCTCATTAAAAATCTACAATCCAAATTAGCAACATAATATTTTCGTTTATAATGAAAATAAAGAAATAAAAGAAAAAAAAATAATTTTCAACACCGTGTTCACTACTGGGCAGGAGGCAGTTTTCCCCCAGTTACCAACGGTGAACACAACGGGCACCCAGTGGAAAATATACCCGCTTGGATCGGCACGGGTTTATCGCAGTTTCCCTGTGCCCTCGTGCGAATGCGACGCAGTGGTGCATCGGGAAACGAGTGACTGTGGGCAACACTCTGGGCGGGTCTTCAAAAAAGTGGAAGTAGTGAAGTGACGAGTGCAGGATAAAAGTGATATAGTCGGGCTCGTAAATGCCCGCAAGGGCATACAAATAAACATTAAAAAATCAAAAAGTAAAAAAAAATGAATTTTCAATGTCCGCGTAGGATGTTTCCGAGGTATGTCCTTCAAGGATTTGCAACCCCGTGACCTACGGTCGGTTATTAGCGCGAGTTCGCGAGACCTGAATATTTCAGTACGTCGATCATGCTCCCTGCGCGAGCCCAGCTCAACCATATTGAATGGGGAGGTCTACGTGACTCAATGTTCGCGATATAGAGTGCACGCTACTCCATCGTTTGATTAAGGGGGAATATACCTTTAGGCGAGAATTTTTTTTGCTGATTATCATCATTTCTTTCAAAAGAAAATATTTCTTCCCCATATTTGAGACTTAGAGTATGTTTTATTACTTATTTTGCCTGTTACTTGATATTTTTTTTATTTAAAAAAATCGCGGACGTTTGGCACGGTCTGCTAAACTGCATTTTCAAAACTGGCGTGACGTCTAGCCAAAAATCTAATCGTCCGATCCTGATGATATTTGGTATGAATCTTTCTGACCTCATCGTCTAAAATGTCACCCTGAATGTTTATGAAAATTAAACAAAAAAGTATTTATTTGTTGCAAAATGTAGCCATTTTCCATTGGAAAATTCAATCTTTTTGTTTCCAAGCGTACGATTTCGTTGATTTTCAACGTTTTTCACTTTTTCTCGGTTCATATTCTGCATATGAGTCTCAGTGACAGAAAAATCTTTGTGGTTTTTTCGTTCAGATTAATCCCGCGGACGCTACGTGTCACGCCGTCTGACGACACCCACCGCAGCCCGTTCAGAAGACCGTCCCATACCTCCGTGAATTTTCGAGATTAATAAATAAATAAAATATTGGGCGGCGAAGAATATTAAAAGGGAAGATTAAGGAGACATGGGCGAGGATGAGGTGAGGAAATATAGGGAGGGATGGAAAAAGGGGAAAGTGGAATGGATTTGTAGAATTTGTAAACGAGAAAGAGAAACAATGGAGCACCTGATTACGTGTGAGAAAGGAGAAGGGGTAATACCTAAGGAAGCGAATACATATATAGAGAAGTGGGTAAAGGGGGAAAAGGATACGAGGAGAGTAGACGATAAATTAATAGGGTTGCTCAGAAGGAAGATAGATGTAAATATGTGTACACTTTTTGGGGAAATAGAAAGAGAGGGTAAAAAAGAAGGTGGCAATGGAGAGTGAGAATGCAGAGTGTGACGATAATTAAAAATAATAAAAGAGGGGAGATGTAAGTTAGATTGTAAGAGAGCGATGTTAAGCCGGGATATACATTCAGAGGGGAAACAATTAAGCAATATTGAGAGATTTTTTAAACTCAGAAATAATTATTCTACATTTATCAAACTGTAGGTATGCTTTAACAGTATATTTAAGGGATAAGGCAACAGTAGAATTTTCAACAAATCGATTTTTTTTCCTTTCGTAAAACGGTACTTTATCATCATAAGAATAAGTTACTATTTGATTGATAGCAAGAATTTTTTTTTTCACCGACTTTGAGCGTATAACGTAAGCCTACCTCTGGCACGACCATAGAGTACCTAAAACTTTAAACGCGTTTTTCTCGAAACAGCTTTTTTCCAATTGGCGTGACAAATAACGTCAACAATGTTCACTCGATTTACTTCAAATTTAAAAGTTACGTTCCTAATTACATTTCGCAGGGAAGTACGTACGGAATTTCTGATTAATCGAAAACTTCTCATTTTATGAGCAGTTTTATAAGGAATTTTTCACGAAAAATTAATTCAAATACCTACAACTCAATTCAAATACCTACAACTTTTGAATAAAACAATATTTTCTAATTTCCGTACGTATTTCTATAGGTACTCTAATGTAGATTGACGAGAATTTTTGTTTTTTGTTCTAGGTCGCCTAAAAAAAAGATAACAAAAGAAAATATTAGTATTCGGCCATTTTGTACATCGAAAAAAAAGATGTTTTCTAACAACTTGATATTCATATTAAATGGTTGTTAAATTAATTATAAAAATGGTTAAATTCGCACATGATTTTATACCCGTTACTGTGGCCTAACCCCTGAAGTGTACGAAACATTTTTTTTAAATTCATTTATCATCAAAAGTTTATAGCTGTGGCGGATAGTTACAGCAAGGTTGCCGCGACAGTTGCGAATCAGCGTGCAGTCTAACTTTGATTTGCAAAAAAAAACATTGATAAAATGTTTCTTTAGAACATGTATAGTTTCTATTTGACAGTAATTAAAATGAAGGAAATGCAAATTTAAGAGAATGGCACGCATTTGCAAAAAAAATCACATTTCACGCAAAATTTCTGTATAATTTGGATTTAAAAAGTAGTTTTTTTTCTACTTTTTCAAAGACAATTCTCGTCAAGTAGAAGGTAGCAATATTATCAATATCTCTACCAAGTTTCAACTCAATTTGCTCTTTGGTTTTTGAGTAATCCCGCACGCCAACTTCGAAAATGCAGTTTTGAGAAAAACTCCTTTGAAGTTAACATAGAATTTGAATGATAGTAAATTCCACTAGGTACTTGTGATAAATAATTACTTAAGTCATCTGTCACAATGTTATTAAATTAGCAATTACATGAGTAATGGCAAATGTTAGTTGTTAATTTAATTACTTTTTGCCCATCTCTGCTTGCCCCTTTGCGTTCTCGCTTCTGCCTACGGCGCGCGCTCCGAATCTAAGCAGCGAGGCACAGCGTTGACCGGCTACAACGTTTGAAATTTTTCGCTTTTCGCTTTGAAACGTTGGGAAAATATTCTACATGTACAGTTTTATCGATTGGAGAAATACAAAAAAGGAGAAATCGACTTTTTGATCGTTGTAAATGTATATCCCGCCTTAAACGGTGTAACAGCTTTGTAAAAAAAAACCGAAAAGACGATGCAAATAAAACTTCTTCCTACTAAATTGAAAAATACCATGTAACAGCCAAAAGTAGTAATAAAACATACCCTGAGTCTCAAAAATGGTAAAGAAATATTTCCTTTAAAAAAAATCCTAAAAATCAGCAATTTATTCCTCACTTAGAGGTATCTATCCGCTTAAGGGGCTATACCAGTGTGACACTTTGAAAAAATCGATTTTTTTTGTTGCCCTTTTCGACAGTTCGTACTTTCAAGAATATCATTATCATTTGTCATTTATGTCAATATCATTTTATCTTGCAAAAATCGATAGTTAAATCTTTAAACGCGTTTTTCTCGCAATGAGATTTTTCAAATTTGCTGACATTGTAACTCAAAGAGAAATTATCCGATGGACTTGAAATTTAAACTGAGTGTTCTTGAATATATTTACTCTACAATGACGTAGGATATTTTTGATTGGATGAAAATTGACGATTTGGCATTGAAAAAAACGACCATTTTATAGGCAAGAAAATAGACGTTTTTTTTCATAACTACGCCATTTTGTTAGATTTTGATATTTTTCGAAAATCCGACGTCATTGTACAGGAAATACCTTTCAGTTTAACGACATTTTTTCGTTTTTCGGTTTCAGCTACTCAATCGGCCGGAATCATGTCAGCAGTGAAGGAACTTTTTTTTTGGCGCCTGCGAAGGCAGCGCATAAGTCGCTTGGATCTCAATATTTTTCTATGAAAAAATTATGCAATATAGGTCAAATATAGCCAAATGTATTCTTCATTTTCCGAAACATTTAATTGAGTATTTTTTTCCCGAAAAATTTCCGAAAATCACCCAAATGTTCAGCATTCACACTGGTATAGCCCCTTAAGGAAAAACTAAAACGCGACCAACGAACGAGTGTCCATTCGCGCTGGCGTGATGATTGATGTTTTTTTCTGGGGACCGGTCGTACCTCGGGAGTTCCGAGTGGTTGCGTCGTCGAAGAGCAGTGCTGCATTTCGGGACTCTCCGGGCTCGTTCCTCCGTCTCCCCCGTAGTCCTGCATGTCCATCTTAGCACAGAGCGCCTGTAACGAGGAACACACACAGATCGATCAACATTTTTCGCCCACTTTTCCGGCAGTACATCCACAGTAGCTGGCCAAAAGAGAGTTACACAATTATAATATTCAACCTTCCGTGGTCACGTGGGCTAGAAATGATATTGAAGTTTGCATCTTTGCAACGCAACGAAAGGTTAGAAGCTCCAACTTTTTTTGGCAAATTTGGGCTATAAAAATGACCCAATCGTCTTTTACGATCCTCATCAGAAATTTGCAGCGCAAGTTTGCAGGATAAGATTGTAAATGACGAAGAAACTAAAGGAATAGAAAAATAAAAAAGATTTTTCGTTGCGTTCCGAACTGTCATGTCGAGCCATCAACTTTCGCACTTTTGACTTGAGTTTGCAGTCAGTGTTCAAACAGTGGTCATTTTCGGTTCAAGATTGCATTTGTTAATAACAATGACTTCAGCATGCTGTTTTTACAAGAGAAAATGAGGTTTTCGTTGAAGCTGTCATTTATCGTATTTTTCGAAGTTTCGAACAGTGGATCGTGAACCCATAGCCAGTAGGATATATTTGAAGAAATATTTTTTGTTTTCCAACTGCAGCACCACGAACACTTTGAAAGATTTTTCTTCCGAAAAAAATTACATGTAACCACAAACATGTGTACAACGTGCTAGGAAAAAATTAATTCATCATTCTGACCCTTCAAATTGGGCTTCCAGAGAACCATACCCCGTTAAGATGGTAACTCGTCTATAAAGAAGTACTATAAGCAAGCTCGAAATTCAGTGTATGTCATTTCGCCAAAGTGTTAACAACTTTTTTCTTCATAGAGTTAAGGTGCTTCGGAAGAAACAATTCAAAAATCGACTAACGTTTAACCTCCTATTTTTTTTGTGAGAAAGAGATAGTATGTCATTAACTATCTTAAAATAAAACATTTCAAGCCACTCCACCGTACCATTCCCGAGATATAAACGTCAAAAGTTGGCCTAAAATACACGCACTCAAACGAACCTCCGAAAAATCAACCAGAAAAGATAACTTTACGTAAAATTTAGTCGTTTGTCCCAACAAACAAAACTTCTTATTCGAATCTTCGATTAATACGGAATTCCCCTGCAAAGATTGTAGCTGATCCGCCGTGTAATTTTTTCACAATATATTATTAAATTTTGCCATGCGGCATCTGTCTCTCTCTAAACGGTGATCGGAGCGTCAGCTGTGATTGCTAGGGGAAATTCCTAGACGGCAATTCACGCAGAATGCGATATGAATGTCGCCGAATGTCTACGCTGCAGATCATGCTAAATACAATAAGAATATAATAAAAGTAATAATAAAACGGAGAATAAAAAATGAATAAAAATATGTTGATTGTAGATCTTGATTTTTTTTTAATTGATTATTATGTATACAAATATACATATGAAGAACGGCTGTAAACATTTTTATTTAGAAAACTTCAAAAAATTCTTCTGCTTTCGTTCTGTATATTCACCTCAAGATGAAACTTTAAAAACTGCCTAATCAATCTCTTATTATTTTTCTGCGTGAACAAAAGCAGATCAATTTTCTGTCAAAAAAGAAACGACCACTTACACTTAATTGTGCCATGTTTGGACATTTGTCGAGTCGTTGAGAGGTGATGTTTGAATTCTTCTAAAGTGAGGTTATGCAGCGTTGCCAACTGCTTAAAACATGAACTCACTAGTAAAGTCGATAATGATCAACCGAATGCTCGATAACCAATGTCAATTGTAAGTATTTATGAAAATCATCATAAATTTTTATTCTAATGGGTACCAAAGTAAAAATACTTTTTTATGGCATTAAATTCTATGTATTTTAAACATTCGAAAGGAAAAAATAAAAGTCGTTAAAATTGCCAGTTTGACTTCCGGTTTTTCTTCCGAACTACCTTAAACATGTCAAATTGCGTGCCAAAAAAATATTCGCGGAGAATTTTAATGCACTACTTTATTCAAAGAAAAATCTGCAGCTGAAGCACACAGAATTCTTTTTTAAACTGACGGCGACCATACTTTATCGGAAACAACATGCAGAGATTGGTTGAGATGCTTTGAAAATAGTGATTTTGATGTGTTGAATTGGAGGCATGACTTCATGAAGACTCATGTCAGACGTTAGCTGAGCTCGCAGAATCATTAGGAGTTGATCACACAACAGTTTCGAACCGTTCGAGCATTCAAAATAATTTTTTTTCTTTAAATCATCAATTTTCACGCAAAAAAGCGAGAACTTATTCAACATGCCAATATTTAGTCTGAGAACCGGTCAGCTTACTCGGCGTTTTTAACATACGCGCCTATGGCCATTATCGGCAGCATATGAAAAAGGATTCCGCGACTATCCAATAGTACGTGCCTGTACGACCCCAACTCCAGGCAATTCAAAGCGAGGTGAGCCGCTCAGTCGATAGAAAATTAGCAGCGCCCACTCCCCACCAAGAAGGTAAGTGTTTTTAAATAAAAGCCAAGAGTCTCACTTCGTTCACTTTCCGATAGAGTGCAAAATGAGTCTGCCTGTTTTCCGAAATATCGAATCGTCTCGGAGAAAAGTGAGAAACGGATTCTCAGCTATCTCCCTCGCACTCATTTGTCGCGTGGTATGCCCCCCCTTCACTTTGCCATAACTTCGCATTGGTGGACCCAAATTCCAGTCTTTACGAGCAGACTCTCTGGTTGGTTTTGTTATATATATATATATATATATATATATATATATATATATATATATATATATATGCACGTATATATGTATATATATAAGTATATGCCGGTTGTAACAAAGCCTGTTACTCCGGAACTTCTTATCCAAATATTTTTTCGTTTTTACTTATCGTTGGCATTTTGCCTGAGACAAAGATACGAAAATTTCACTAATTGCCGGTACGCCATCATGACAATGAAGCTTCTTTTCATTGTTTGTTTTTTTTTTTGCTGCATTCTTGACACCCCACTGCTCGGAGTTTCTTATCGCGAATTTCATGTTCCGCTCAATGAACAAATTTTAGCAATGAAAAATCGCACTGAATGTAATAACATTAATTTTTTCAAAGATTCGCACACGTTTTAGAGCCAATTTATTTTGAAGAACAAAATCTCTGATGATCCCAGAGCAGACTACATTGAATTGAAAAGAATCATCCCTTCCTGGTTCTTTTGGTTTTGAAACTAAGAGTTTCGATCTGAATCCGGATCTGGTTAGAATCGAATTTTTAGCAGTATCGAGTTCAAGCTGTTTGCCAGCTGCCAAAGAATCACCAAACGTTTCGAGCCACGTTATGAAGTATGACACGTGTAATTTTTCTTATTCCATATTTTCAGATTTAGGTTGTCGCTAAACAAAAATTCTTAGATGTCCGCGTGTTATTCGTAGCTCAAATTTGCCAAGTAAAATGTGTAAAATAAACAATACTTGATTTTCGTTGCATTTCAACGATTTTGCGATTCAACGAAAATGATTTTTTTCTCCAAATTTCCTTTAGCAGATTTCAGCTACGAAAAACACGCAAACATTTTTAAGGATTCTTATCTAGCGACGTACAATTTAAATCTGCATAATATGATTTCCGATAGTAAAGAAAGGAAGAAATGAAAAAGAGTTTTCGTTGCACTCCAACGATGGCAACTTCAACTCCGCGTCTGGGATATACATTTAGACAGGAAAAAAAAACAATACTGAGGGATTTTTTAAACTAAGAAATAATTATTCTACAATGATCAAACTTTAGGTATACTTTAATAGTATAGTTAAGTATACAAAACTATTTTTTTAAATTAATTCATCATTGAATTGCGGAGTTGCGAATCGGCGTACAGTCATGTACATGAAGTTTGCATCGTTGCTATCCAACGGTTTCATTTTTTTTTTCGATTTTGTAATTTCCTACTTTTTCTTGGTCAGTTCGGCTCTAGTTGCTAAAAAAATATGGTAAAATGAATAAAAAATATTTACGGCCACCGGGACCAACCAAACAAAATCGAAAAAAAAAATGAAACCGTTGGATAGCAACGATGCAAACTTCATGTACATCGTACAGTCTAGGTTCCCGTAGACTTTGATTTGCAAAAAAGTACAAACATTTTGTTCAGCTAGAACATGTATAGTTTCTATGTGACGGTAATTAAAATGAAGAAAATACAAATTTAAGAAAACGGCAAGCATTTACAAAAAAAATCAACATTTCACGCAACATTTCTGTAAAATGTGGATGAAAAAAGTCGTTTTTTTTTTTCAATTTTTCAAAAACAATTCCCGTCAAGTAGAAGATGCCAATATTATCAATATTTCTACCAAGTTTCAACTCAATCGGTTTAATAGTTTTTGAGTAATCCTGCACGCCAATTTCGATAATGCAGTTTTGAGAAAAACGCGTTTGAAGTTCACGCCCGCTCCGAATCCGAGCGGTGAGGCGCAGTGTTGACGGGCTGTAAACGTTTGAAGTTTTTCGAATTTCGCTTTGAAACTTTGGGAAAATATTCTACATGTATAGTTCTATCGTTTGAAGAAAAAAAAAGAAATCGTTTTTTCGATCGTTCTAAATGTATATTTCCGCCTCAATATCATTACTGCTTAGTTTTGGCCACACACGTCCATGTATCCATAATTTAAACGATGTTCTTTTATGTCGCGCGTCACATACGTGAGCAAAACTAGGCAGCAATAGCAATAACAACGACGCGACATTCTTTGAATTGCGAAAAAAATAACAATAAAAATTCCACGTTTGATACTTCATGCACACATACACATATGGTTTAAGGCAGCGCTGTAGTGACGATCAAGGAAAAATTACCTCCTGATGCTGAATGGTGGTGCTCGGCGAGCAAACCTGGTGATAATTTTGCGTTGGCGTTGTCGGATTCTCGACTTCCTGTTTGATACTCGGCATCGTCCTATTATTTCCTATTATGGTCTCAACGGTATTACCAGACATCATGCAGGCCTGAAAGATGAAAAATATCAAATAAGTCATAGAAAGAAAAAAAAAACAGAACGAAAGACTTACGTTGAAGGTACGAACGCGACAGATTCAATTTCGAAATTGCAAAAGAGGCAGAAGATCGAACGGAGTTTCCACTGCGGTTATATGTTTAATTATGTTTTTGCGTTCTTGACGAAGCTTCTTTTTGTTCTCTTTTTTAATTGTTTTTTGCTTCCCCAGTAGGGATGATGCTTGGGTTGGTGAACGAAATTGGGATGGACTTTGCATCGTTGGAACGCGACGATTTTTTCATTTATCATTTTATTTCTTCATTTTTTATTAGTATCCAAAACCTTTTTTGGCAGTTCGAAGCTGTAAATTCGTGATGAGTATATGTAAAAGAAATTCATTTCCGTCGCATTTCAATGGTGCAAGATTTTCCAGAATTCTCCAGAACGACGAACAATGACATTCGTGGATAATTTCTGGGATCGCGTGTGCACAAGTTCTTCTTGCATAGGCTAAATTCGGCAAATTTTCACTACGTTGAAGTTTGCATCGTTTGAATGCAACGATTTTCTTTTCATTTCTTCATTTTTATTATCATCCAAAACCTTTCATTTTGCAAATTGAGGCCGTAAATCTCTAACAAGAATACGTAAACATGTAAAAATGATTTTTATAGCCTGGATGGGTGAAAATTTTTCTTTATAAATTAACAAGAAATCATTTCTGTTACGTGGCAAGGATGCAAACTTCAACATAATAAGTTTTCAGATATCGGAACAACATTTTTGTACACTAGACGACTACCACCGAAGATCGTTTGGGATTGAATTTTCCAAAAATTGAATCATACGTTAAGATCCCCTAAAATGTTATCGATGTCCTGTGAAAAAAAATGCAGCAAGCGTATAATAGTACAGTCGTGCTGTCGCGGAAAATCCCCGTAATTGGAAAAAAAATTAGAAGGCCAGTTTTTTGACAGGTGATTCTGTAGGTGCCGCGGGTGCTAAATTCGAGTTTGCCGAAAAAATCAGGGTGCAGAGTTTTATTTTTAGGGGATGAAGGGGGATGGGGGTGGATTAATGCCAAACTACAACCCCTACGAGGTCGACGCCGGGAGACAAAATGTTAAAAAAAATCCGGGCTTTAGTTTTGCCCACAGCGCCGAAGTCGTGGAAGTTCATTTTGGGGGTGAAAAAGTGGGATGAAATTTTGAAAAATCAGTTTTAATTCAATAACTCTTTAGGAAAAATTCGTACATTTTTTGTTCAAAGCGGAACGTTATAGCCCTTGAAAAGACACCTCGATCGAGTATTTGATCATCACTCTCCGATAATATCTTTACCCCCAAAAAAATTATTGAAATACCAAAAAAATTGTTTATTGAATAACTCAAAAACAATCGATTTTTCGGGTATGGTTTAAATTTATGAAATGTAGAGAATAATTTTCTCTATATTTTCGATTCGATAAATCACCCTTGAATTTTGCTTTTTTCAACCCCTCTCGCGCTTGGAAACGAAAAATGAAATTCCGCGGAACAATTTGTAGCTCGGTCCCTCACCTACATTTTTGTCCACAGCGCCAAACTCGTATCTTTTTATTTTCGGTAAATAGTTTACCCAGAATTTCATTTTTACTTTGAAACCCCCCGGAGTGGTTGGAAAAAGCAAAATTCAAGGGTGGTACATCGAAACGAAAATATAGAGAAATCTACTCTCTACATTTCGTACGTTTAAACCATGCCCAAAATTTCGCTTGTTTATGAGTTATTCAATAAACAATTTTTTTTTATATTTCAACCATTTTTTTGTGAGTGAAGATATTATCGGAGAGGGATGATCAAATAATCGATCAACGCGTCTTTTTGAGGGCTACAACGTTCCTATTTAAACAAAAATTGTATGAATTTTTCCTAAAGAGTTATCGAATTAAGACTGATTTTTCAAAATTTCACCCCACTTTTTCACCCCCAAAATGAACTTCCACGACTTCGGCGCTGTGGACAAAAACAAAGCCCGGATTTTTCTGAACATCTTGTCTCCCGGCGCCGACCTCGTAGGGGTTGTAGTTTGGCATCAATCCACCCCCATCCCCCTTCATCCCCTAAAAAAACCCTACACCCCGATTTTTAGGCAAACTTGGATTTAGCACCGGCGGCATCTACTAAACCACCTATCAAAAAACTAGCCTTCTTCTAATTTTTTTTCGATTCCAATACAGCACGACTGTACTATAAACCTGTTCAAATTTCGCGAAGACCTGAATGTTTTTGTCGCAATTGACATATGATTGGCGGCTGTTCAGAATTAAGGGGAGATATACACCTCGATGGCGCCGACAACATAATTTAGAAGCTATGAACATTCCGTCGACCGTAGAAGACCTACACTATGGGCCTGGCATCGATGATTCCATGCAAGTTGACAAATTTCATGATTTATTCATTCCCAAATTTTCAAACGCATTTTTCTCAAAACCACGTTTTTCAAATCGGTACCCAAAATTTCTCGAAAACCAATGAACCGATTGCCTGGAGGTTTTTTGTGGTTATTCTATACACCATTATCTAGCACTTGTCATAGGATTTTTTTTTCCGTTACTCAGTTTTTGTTTTATAGGCAAAATAATAACTAATTTTTGGCCCAAAAATCACTATTTATGTTCAAACGTCCGCCATTTTGTCATAAATCGATATTTTCAAAATCGGCTATGACAAGTACTAGATTATAGTATGTAATTTAATAATCTTTTTGGTTTTTTCTTCAGATGATTAGTGAAGAAACGCCAGTGGGTACCGTATACGCAGATTTTTTTACGACGCTCCAAGGATCACACAATATCCTTGTATATTTTTGATATTTTTAAATAAAGAAAATTAAACATTTTTTAATGTATATACTTTTAGATAATTAAAACCCCAATCCGAAATTTCAAATAGGTTTCCTTGAAAAAATTCACAAAAATGACCTTTTTTCCGGCTCCTAGGTGTATATCTCCCCTTGAATTAGACTATCACTCCGGGGTGAAAAATTGTTGCAATTTTGGAAAACAGCAAACTCTCCACTTGTCTCAAATTTCCAGATATCGGCAGGTATTTTTTTCTTCTGTATATAAATAAAATATCGTTCAGAGACGAGTTGAGAAAAAGTTCTTATAAATTAGAAACTCGTGCATTGCTTCCTTATCGTTTCACGGCACTCTCGAAGCTTGCACCAAGAGGCAGGAACCATTGAAAAAAAACGACTGGCTCTGGTATAGAAGCAACTACGAGGGCGAAATAAAATTGCGAGAGGAAGCATCGTGTGGAAGTTTCTAATCTGCACGACTTTTTTAGCCTTTCTTTTTCCTCGTTTGTTTTTTATTTCCGTTTTCTTAACGCACACACTATTTTTAAGTCCGCAGGCCGTTCGTCGAGCATTTTTAGAATCCAGCTGCTGCCGCGCGCATGCATGCTTTTTCAGCCGGGGTTCTCACGACTCGAAAGAGAGAGAGCAGTGAGATGCAGTGAGGGGACGCGCTGCTGGATTGAAAAATGACGTTGGGGAAGCGAGCGATAATTTTTTCGTCTTCCTCTCGCGTTTTTCATTAGTATTCTGGTTTTTCTTCTCTGCAAAGCAAGAGGGAGTGAGGGGGCACCTTCTTTTTATTTTTTGCTCGATAGGAATTCGATCGGGTTTGTTTGCCGTTTTTTCTACATGTGTCGAAAAGAAAAGAAAGACCTTTACCAAGCTGAATAATATTTTTAGGTATAAAATTAATACCAAATTTGAGCTCTCGAATTCGGGTCTAAGTGGTAACTTCGAATAATTGTTTTGCCCCGTTGGATTTTTTAAAACAATTTGACACTCTACGATCAAACTTGAATGAATCAACAACTAATGAATATCTTTAAAATTCGCTTGAAGATTAAAACCGACGTTTACGGACTTTAAAAGCTTTTCTTGAAAAGCTCGATATCGTCATGTTTACCCAAATTACAACTGTTTACAACGACGACAAGAAAAGGAATTTCCTAAACAGTGTTTAGAATTTTCGTAAATTTAAATTTATGTCAAATATAATGATATCGGAAATTAAAAAAAAATTATTTCATGTCTGTAAAGATCGGCTCCGAGAATCTTCAACCAGATATTAAAAAAAATTAATTAGTCGTTGATTCATTCCACTTTGATCCCAATCAGCGAAATTTTCTTGTAAATCGAATAGAGAAAGAATTATCCAGCACTACCACTTGTATTAGAGACCTTAAATTTAACATCCATTTCTTTCTTCGTCCGCCTGAAGACATTATCCAGGGACCGGGTTGGAATTGCGAACTTTGAATGATCAGAACGCTCAAAACTCCAAAATAATACTACCCCAAAGATCAAAACTCCGAAAGAAATTTACCCGAACGACCAAAGCTCCGAAAATCTGAACACCGTCAAAATAATTCGGCTAGGGAATCTTGAAAAGTTTCAGAATTTTCAATAAAACGACGAATTATTTTGAGAGTTTTTTTTATTGGGAAGTGATTTTACGTCAATTTTGAAATTTGTCTAGACAATGCTATACGTTCTACCATTTTCTTCATTTACAGTCAACTGTGTAGACTTTCACTGTCACGATCTTCACGAAACTTCTAATTTCGGAAAATTAAAATTAGGAATTTTAAACCGTCGGAGCATTCAAAGTTCGGAATTTTAACCCGGCCCCATTATCCAAAAGCGTGGGGTTAAAAAAATCGATGGCATTGAAGTTTGCACCTTTGGAGTGCAGTGAAAATGAATTTTTATAGCCTTCTCAAATTTCTTCCATCAGTTTTTATTAACCAAAACCACTCAACCATTTTTCAAGACCCTTATTGGCAGATCTGCAATGAAAATTTGCAGAAATGATTTCGGATCATAATAAAAGTGAGGAAATAAATATGAATATGGATTTTCGTTGCATTCCAACCATGCAAACTTCGATACCATCAAAATCGACACACCACAAAACACATATACGATTTTTACATGACGCTGAAGTTTGCATCGTTGGAACACAACGGCAGTTGATTCTTTTTGATTCCTCACATTTTTCTTTGGCAGATTGAGACTGGAAATCACTCCAACGTTTTGACCTATCCTTATTAGAGATTTACGACACCAATTTGTAAAAAAAGAAGGCTTTGGATAATAATAAAAATATAGAAATAAAAAAATCGTTGTCTCCCAACAATGCAAACTTCAATGTCATATTTTCATGAACTTTTGGTTTTAGACGGCGGCGGCTAAAATTTCTCGCAGTAGATTAGAAAACTTGTTTTTTTTTTGTAAAATACATTAAGGGAGGAGAAACCAATAGGCGAGGAAAAAATTTGCTGATTTTCATAATTTTTTTTAAAGGAAAAATTTCTTCACCATTTTTGACACTTAGGGTCTGTGCATTTTCAAAACTGGCGTGACGTATAGCTTAAAAACTAATCGACCGATTCTGATGAAACTTGGTACAAATCTTTCTAACCTTATTGTCTAAAACATGACCCTAAATGTTCCTGAAAATGAAGAAAAAAGTCTTTTTTATTGGCAAATGTAACCATTTTTTTTTTCGGAAAAGTCAATCTTTTTGTTTCAAAGCGTACCATTTCGTCGATTTTCAACGTTTTTCACTTTTTCTCGGTTCATTTTCTGCGTATGAGTGTCAATGAAAGAAAAATCTTCGTTGGTTTTTTTTTCAGATTAATCCACTGCAACATCCACTGCAAGTCGTTTAGAATGCCGTGCCGTACCTCAGCCATTTACAAAGATTAATTTAAAAAAATACCATATCAACGAAAAGTGGTAATAAAACATACCCTAAGTCTCAAAAATGGTAAAGAAATCTTCTCTTTTCAAACAAACAAAAAAAAACACGAAAATCAGCCATTTTTCCCTCGCCTTAAGGCGGGATCCTGAATTACAAGGTCCGAAAAATCGTTTTTCTTTTTATCGCTTAAATCGATAGATAAACTTGATAAACCGATAGACAAACTTGACAATCGATAGCCATTGATATTTGATATTGATATTTCCTCCTATTGAAAACTTTGAAGCGCGTTTTCTCCCGTTTTCATTTTCACGATTTTTCCGAATTGGCGGGCGTGATAGCAAAAAATCTAAACAACCTATTGAATTAAACCAAAGTTTATTTTCATCACTATGAAAATCTCTTCACAGTGAATTAAAAAAGGCGTTGAAAAAGTATTTTTAAATAATTTTTATAGCACGTTCGATTTTTTTCACACATGTTTTTTTAACCTGAGAAAAGTTTCAATTTCATTTTTTTCCACTTTTTCTTAATCCACCCAGAAGAAAAATATATGACAATTGAAAATTTTATTGGTTTATTTGGTTGTCAAGAATTACGAGCTGCATCTTTCCCGCCGATTGGGGACTGCAGTGGCAAGTCGCACATGGAATAGGCTGATAAATCTGCAGTCATTTATTGTTTCATGTTGAAACATTTTTCTAATACATTCCCAATATACACGGAAAGATACTTCAATGTTTACTGGGCTCACTTGTTTTTATCCCTCCAAAAAAAAATCCCGAAACACGCTTTTTTGGACCTTCTAATTCAGGCGCCCGCCTTAAGGTATTTCCCCCTTAAGATTTTTACGTGTCGACTCCCTGTTCGGGTATACCAGTCACTCTTTGTCGTTCCAATCAGCTCTCGCCATTTTTCCTTCCGACAGAATTTTTTGTTCCGCTCTGTATACCTCCTACATTGAAAGCCCGCGATAGGAATATTCGTCGCGGAGATAGGTAAATTTTCGCCTATACGTGGGGCTCTCGCGGTCGCTCGCCATAATGGAATTAGCGCCGTGTGTGAGTCGCGCGGGTTTGCCTTCGCGCTCGCACCGACGAGCCAGCCGCGCGCGAACAAGTAACGAACCAACGAGCGAACGAGCGAACGAACGAGGAAAGTTATCTCGTTGGCCTTGAACCTGACTTATCCGTTGGCCGAGAAGCAGACAAAGTCGTCGACGGGCATATGTACGAAATCGACGCTCGCTCGCGCGTTCCTTCCTTCGCCTGTTTTTTTTTTTTTTTTTTCATCTACCGCACACGTTTTGTGCGTACCAGGGAGCTCGGGCGCGAACGCAATGTCATTTGTGGCAGAAAATATTGCTCTCTGCAATCATCCGCGAATAATATCCCAACACAGTGAACGAGTATTTAACGCGGGATATACATTTACAACGAACAAAAAATCGATTTCTTTTTTTTCTTCCTTAAACGATGGCACTATATATGCAATATATTTTCCCAAAGTTTCAAAGCGAAATTCGAAAAACTTCAAACGTTACAGCCCGTCAACGCTGTGCCTCACCGCTTGGCGGATTCGGAGCGGGTGTGAACTTCAAACGCGTTTTTCTCAAAACTGCATTATCGAAATTGGCGTGTAGGATTACTCAAAAACTATTAAGCCGATTGAGTTGAAACTTGGTAGAAATATTGATAATATCGGTACCTTCTACTTGACGAAAATTGGGGAAAAAAAACTACTCTTTTAATGATGTATGGCAACTAAGTTATTTACTACTGTTCGAATTGAAACTCACTGATATTGTAAAGGAAAATATCGAGAACTTTTTGAGATTAAAAAAACAAAATTTGCCCACGTGAATGCTGAGATAAACGAATTCAAAGTTGGGTCATTTAACACGGGGAACATAGGACTGTACGTCCAAAATTCCCTTTACATTGGCAAAAAAGGTATTTCCGGAGTACTCTTTTGTAAAAAAAACTTTTGTGCGGTATCGCTGTAATATGCATGATACGTTAAAAAAAATCGACATGTGCCCATATATTTTGCGAGATATTGCGAGTTAAATGGGACCGTTTTTGTATTTCTTTAGCTCGTATGTCGTAACCACGACAACGTCAGGGAAAACGTACATCAAATCAGCAACTAAATTTGCAGTTAAAAATTGAAAATTCTTCTTTCTGTACCGCATGTTTTACTTTGAGCTGTGGTAAATCTCCTTTTTAGCTTCAATGAATACTACAATTATTTTATTTAGTCTTTAAATGCGATTTTTGCAAATTGCATAATCAGTTCTGTAACGACTCTGCAGTAGCTGCCATACATCCTTAATCCACATTTTACAGAAATGTTGCGTGAAATTCCATTTTCTCAAATTTGCATTTTCTTGATTTTAATTACCGTCACATAGAAACTATACATCCCGAGCAGAAATCTAATCAGGCTGCCTGAGGATCCATCAGGGCCGGATCAGGGATCAATAAGGCGCCCTGATCAGGCACGCCTTCTTTGAGCCAGACAGGGGCCTGAGCAGGGATCAATAAAACGCCCTGATCAGGCACGCCTGATTTGCGCCGGATAGGAGCCTTATCAGGCATTAATAAGGCGCCCTGATCAGGCACCCCTGATTTGCGCCGGACAAGCTAAAATATTGGCAATAAAATGATAAAATAGAGATTACTATTAGTTTGAAGAACAATTTAATCCATTTTTTACGATTGATTGTAATGCACAACCATACAGTCAGTCTAGAAATGCATTTTTTAAATATATACGTATTTTTATTCTCTTAAATTTTATATTTTGTAATATATTTAATGCGAAACGAACCTCGTATTTTTTTTCTGTTATCAGTGGAGAAGAGACACCACCCAGATCTTCTCTTCCGTGTCGTTGTTGCTCGTATCCAAACACACCATTTTCCGATCGACAGATATCAATGAGCATGTTTTAATTGTTTCCGTTTTTTTACTTGCCACATGTTGAACGTTGCCGACTCGCATGGATAAGTATACATAGATTTCGTAATCCGCAACAAGATAAGTTACTTGATCCGAGCCTGATGAAGCGCCTGATCAGAGCCTGATAAGGTGCCTGATCCGGACCTGAATTTGCAAAAGCGTTACATCCCTGATCAGGGCCGGACTAAATTTGCCTGACCCGGCCCGGATTTGCTATTGTGGCAGCCTGATCCGGTCCGGATTTCACCCTGAACAAATTTCTGCTCGGGATGTTCCAACTGAAAAAATGTTTGAACTTTTTTGCAAATCAAAGTCTACGGGAAGCTAGACTGCACGCCGATTCGCAACTCCCGTGGCGACCTTGCTGCAACACTCTGCCACAGCTCCGCCATTTTGATAATGAATTGATTTTAAAAAATTGTTTCGTATTCTTAAATATACTATTAAAGTATACCTAAAGTTCGATAATTGTAGAATAATTATTTCTTAGTTTAAAAAATCCCTCAATACTGCTTATTTTTTCCTGTCTAAATGTATATCCCGCCTTAAAGAAGAAAAACCTTTACCGATGGAAACCTTTTTCTTCCTACTGTAATTTCCTTCACGCTCGTAATTACGACTATTCAGGGCTCACACCCCTGGAAGCCTTTACAATTTTGTCGCGTAGGTTCGACCGTTCTGTCACATCGGATTGCCGCTAGCAATCGCCGCCCCCCCCCCCTTCCGGCCCGCGCTCTTGTAAGGGGTCGTCCATTAGTCAAGTGAGGTTTTTAGACCATTTTATGAGCCTCCCTCCCCCATGGTGATATGTGGTGAGGTTCTAGGCTACCCCCCCCCCCCCCGCCAACATCACGTATTTTTTTGTTGAGAAATGTCAGACACAAGCGATAGAGAATACGGTGTTTTATTGTGCAAAATGAAATAATATATATTGTCCGTATATTCAACACGTTGACTGACGTGTACGGGCGACGTGGCACCCGTATTCGGGTGACACGGCAGTCAACGTGTTAAATAGCATTGTCCGCGCAGTTACAAAACAAATACACGTGATATGTCACAACACTACTCCCCCCCCCCCCCCCCCCCATTTGAGCATCACGTGATTAATGGACGACCCTTAAGCCTTTGATTAGCAAATGTGATATAATTCACAAAAATAACATTGAGCGCTTTCAATTGAAATTATTTCAATTATTTTAAAGAGAATCAATTTATCAAAAAAACTGCGATCAAAAAGGTATTTTATTTGACACGAATGAATACGCCTCATTCTCAATTATTTATTATATCTTCTTTGTTCTATATATCCATTTATTCTATTCGATAATGTATTTTATCGCCGATGTTCGTTTCAATCTCAACACATTGAGTATTTTATTAAATTGAGAGGTTAGGCTACTGTGATAATACGAGATGTTGAGGAATCGGCTTCGATTCGGCCCGTGAGATTTCCAAGGTCGTGGTGGAAAGAAAGAAGGAGTTTTTTTCACTCGTTTACGTTTCGATCCTTGGTTCGGATCCTCTTCAGAAACCTTATTTGTTCTACAAATTTCGCGATACAAATGATTTTAATAGAAATTACAGATTTTTAAAAAATAATAATTGTATTTATTGTTATAAATAAGTTTTTGATGTGTTTTAATGATTTGTGTAAATTTTGTGTTAGTTTTTTCTCATAATTTTTCTAATCATGTTGATATTGTGTGAGTGATTATTTATAACAAGTTGTTGTAAGAGAGATAAGAATTATGTTAGATAACGAACCTGAATATTGTCAATATTTCTAGTTTTCTTTTGGTTTGTGCTTGGAGGATGGTTGATGTTGACAGTATGTTTGATGATGAAATACTGTCTCGTGAGGTTGATTCGGAGGGTTGATTTCGAACCGTTTTTTATATTTCAATTGATAGGCATAATCATTTTTTGGTGATTGTATTATCTGTGAAAAATTGGTATGGTAAAAGAAACTTTATTGTGATCTATTGTCTTGATTAATGTGATTAATGTGATTACTGTGATAATGACGAACGCTCGTTCGTCGCTTGAGGCAACTCAAATTGAAGAGGAAGGTCCAACGTACGTTGCAGGAATCGCAGATTGAAGGTAAAGCTATGATCAGAAAGATAGAAATGCTAGTAGCTTTATGGGGAGAGATACCTTTAGGCGATAAAATAATCTGTTGATTTTCATTCTTTTTTAAAAGGAAAGATTTCTTCACTATTTTTGAGACTTAGGGTGTGTTTTATTACTACTTTTACCGTCTTACTACTTTTGGCACGATGTTGAAGTTTACATCGTTGGAATTCAACGAAATATTTGTTGAGTAAATTTCTCAATTTTTCTTTGATAGGCTCGAGCTACAAAAAATCCGCGATCATTTTTTTGGGCCATTTATTTAGCGATCTAAAACACAAATCTACATAATATGGTTTTCGATACTGATGAAAATAAAGAAGTAAACGAAAATCGTTGCGTTCCAACGATGCCAACTTCAAGCTCATACTTTTAGAGTACAATTACATGGTATTTTTTATTTTTATTAATCTTTTTAAATGGCGGTGGTATAGCGCGGTCTTCTAAACTGCTTTTTGGCAAATAGCGTGACGTATTGCTAAAAAACTAATCAACCGATTCTGATGAAATATGGTATACACTTTTCTAACGTTATTGTCTAAAACATGACCCTAAATATTCATGAAAATGAAAAAAAAGAAAAAGAATTTTTTTATTGCGAAATGTAGGATTTTTTGTCTGAAAATTCAATTTTTTGTTCCAAAGCGTACCATTTTATTGATTTCCAACATTTCTCACTTTTTCTTGGTTCATATGAGTATGAGTGGTAATGAAAGTTGGTTCATATGCGTATGAGTGGTAATGAAAGAAAAATATTCAGTGGTTTTTTTTTCAGATTGATCCCGCCGACGCTACGTGTCACGCCGTCTGACAACATCCGCCGCAACCCGTTTAGAAGACCATGCCAAACCATTGCTATTTTTAAAGATTAATTTGAAAAAAAAAAAATACCATGTAACAGCCAAAAGTAGTAATAAAACATACCCCAAGTGTCAAAAAATGGTGAATAAATCATTCCCTTTAAAAAAGGATCATGAAAATCGGCAATTTTATCGTCACCTAAACCGTATCTCTCCGCTCAAAAGAGTTTTCCTCGAAACTATTATATGTATTTCAAAACGGTGTAAACCATTTCTCGACATCGAATTAACAGTATTGAAGTTTGTATTGTTGGAACGCAACGAAAATTATATTTTTTAGACAGCGAAAGCATTTTTTTGCGGAGTTGGGCTACGAAAATCACTTAAACATTTCTCATTAACCCTAGAATGGTAACCTTATTTTTTTTGACCCATTATGGCCACCTGGGGTTATACACAACCCCAATTTTCAAAATGTTATATCTCGGGTAAAAATTCACAAAAAGGGTTCAACTTGGGCTCATTTTTTTCGTTTTTTAATGCAGAAACACGTGAGCCTAAAGCAATTTTGCTTAAAGTGGCAAAAGTTAGTTAAAAATGGGGTAAAACGGAAAAAAACGTGAAAAATTGATGAAAATGACTTTTTTTATTGAATTTGCAATATCTCCGTTGATTTTCAACGAAATTGAATAAAACCAACGCCATTGTAAAGTCAAAATATACAGTTTTGAGATGGGTTGGTTGGTTTTACTTGATTTTCGAAAAAGTCTATTTATTCCGGGAATCGAAGTCTAAAAATTTTGAACAAGTTGGAGTATTGATTTTTGGTACAAAAATTGGTATAACAACGACAAAATATGTGAAAATCGAATGAAACCAACTCCATTTTTTAGGGGAAAGGTAATTCTAAAAGATGTGTATTCATTTTTTTTGAAATTATATATTTTACTGTTCGAAAATTACAAAAATCTTAATGAATAATATTTATACGTCGCGTTGCACACAAGTTTGACACAAGAGGTGCCTCTGTTTTTGACACAAGGGTGCCTTACATCGTTGGCACTTGGTGCTATATTTTATGTCCGATGCTTCTGTTCTTTCGGTCAATGCCCGTGCCACGTCATCCTGAGATCTCAAATTGTAGCTCGAAGACATTTTTTACATCTACGGATGAAAGCAAAGGCAGGGTCTCAGTTCTGCACAGTGCAGTTCGACACCGTGTCAGTCCGCCACTGTTCAATTCGACGAAGCGGGCAGTTCGCCACCGAGCCAAATCGGCGGGGTGTCAACTCTGCACCGTGCAAGTCGCCTCTGTGTCAAGTCGCCACTTCAACTCGCCGTCTGTTCAACTTGCCAAAGCGGGCAACTCGCCACAGACCCAAGTGGACACCGTAGCAGCCCGCCGTTTCCCCGACGCTCGCGTAACCCCACTCTTCAGATTCGGGCCGGGCATTTTTTGCTACCGTTTCAACTCGCACCGTGTCTCAACTCGCCACGCGCTGCGTGCTCAACTTCCATTTCCTAGCGACTGTACTTTTTCCGAATCACCCATACCCGGGAACGAGAAATATACAAGCAAAATGTTTTCACATGTACCGACTACCCGCTCTGTCAGTTTTCTAGTTTATCGACTGATTTTGAATGGAAATTTCACGAGCGGCATTTTTCTATAGCTTTATTCCTTAATAATGCCACGAACATATATGTAGTCTCCTAAAATTTTAATTCTTCCATAATTCGCGGAAAACCGTAATTTTTGAGTACTTGAGAGTAACGATAAGCAATACTAAGAGAACTGAAAACTCATATAATAATCGTGTGAAAGAAAAACTGGTGGCCTCGTACAGTTGGACAGATTTTCGTTGCCGTTGAATATAGGATTATGATCTTCAAGAGGATGTTTAATTTTGTTCTGAATTTCATTTCTTGTGGCTCTTGATTTATTCTTAAAAATCATTGTGCAAAGTCTACATTTTATAATCAACTTTTTAATCATCAAAAATATCGATGAAAAAATCATATGCATTTACAAGAAATTAATATCATAAAACGATTCCTTTCATTACAGATTTAAACGTCCACATTATTATTATCCATGTTGTTCAAACACTTAATGCCTCAGAACAGTGCATGTCGGATATATTTATTTTTCATTAATGTGTGACATATCGTCTACTATATATGAAAAAATTGAATCATCGTATAACATGAATACGCTGTGTTGAAAAGCGCAGAATCATTAAGGGTGGGGGGTAAGGATAATTTGCTATAAAAAAGCATATTTTCGATATTGTTTGTTGACGACACTGTTTATATATATTTATTTATATAATTAGTATAAAATAAAAGGACATTTGAAGAATATTCTGTGAAATTTTCGTTAACAATTGTGCAGAAATAAGCCAGTGACAGCAAATATTCTCAGACGCCACAAAAAAAAAGTTACATTGCGGTGAACTGCATAACTCACCACTGGATAATCCGAAAAAAAATCCAAGAAGATTGTATTAATTAATAAGTTTCTTGAGGTAACGCTGTCGCGTTTTTATTTTTATTTTTTTTATTTTCAATTTTTAGTCACACCTAGAAGACAAAATAGCGATTTTTCATTTAAAAAATTGGAACCTATATTATTGCAAAATGAATTAAAATGATGAAAAAAAACTCGTCAGCGTTACCTCAAGAAACTTATTAACTAATACAATCTTCTTGAAGTTTGTTTCTCGGATGATCCAATGATGAGTTATGCAGTTCACTGCAATTTTTTGGAGGTGTCTGCAAAGATGTGCTCTCAATGGCTCATTTCTGCATAATTGTTAATGACAATTTTACAGAATATTCTTCAAATGTCCTTTTATTATATACTTCTTACACAAATAAATACATATCAGCTGTGTCGTAAAAAAAAATTATCCTAAATATGCTTTTTTTCGTAGCGAAATAGCCTTACCCCCCCCCCCCCCCTTTCCCTTAACACGTCTGGCCACCCTGGCCACTCGAAAAATGGGCATTATTTTTTAAAAGTCATAAACTCAACAGTATAAAACAATATATGTTAATTTTTTAACCTAAGGTAAGAGACAGCTTTGAAAATTCCTCAAATAAATTTTATTTTAAAGTATTATAGGACGAATATTATTGTAAGATGAATTTCCGTTTCAGGCAAACAACGAAAAAGCATCTTCGTTGACAGAATCATGAAGAAAAAAGTTTATTTTTCATGTTGCCAAGTAACGAAGTAACTTGGCTCGGATCAGTACAGTAAATACTGAAGCGAAGGAACGGATTTATAAATAAAAGGATCATTGTCGAATTTTTGTCAATACTTGTGGTTTTATTTATTTAACTCTTTAAAAGAATGCACAGCCGTCTCGGATTTTTTATGCTACGATTCACATCCTACATTAATAACTGTTCAATAGCCGGGTAAGTAGGGAAAAATTGCCCTCGCATTTTTTCCAGCGAAATTTGGAGTGTATTCTGAGGTGTGAAAAAAACGAATTTTCTGAAAATGTCATCCCCGTCAGCGCAATGGTTTTAGAAAAATGATTTTTTTTTAAATATAAAAAAATTCCGGAAACGGTTCAGTGGATCGATTTGATTTTTTTTTGGTGCTTGTTCCAATCAAACGTGTTACGAAATAAAATTATAGAACATCTTGCGAAAGATTAAGGTTTAAAAAAATGTTCCTTCTTTTATTTTATTTTTACTATAATCCACTTGGGGTGCAATAACGAAATTTTTTTCATATAATTTTTGAGCACCTTATTAGATTATATAATTTTTTCAAAATGATCGGTTTGGTACGTCACAGTGAAAAAAAAGAAACACACTTTATTGATATATTTCCGTTATATATCTATATAACTAAAATATATCAATAAAGTGTGTTTCTTTTTTGTTCACCGTGGCGTACCAAACCGATCATTTAGTCACATATCAGACTTTATTGATATATTTTAGTTATATATCTATATAACTAAAATATATCAATAGTTTCTTTTTTTCACTGCGGCGTATCAAACCGATCGTTTTAAAAAAAATTATATAATCTAATAAGGTGCCCAAAGATTATATGAAAAAAATTTCATTATTGTACCCCAAGTGGATTATAGTAAAAAATAATAAAACAAGGAACATTATTTTTTTTTTCAAATCTTAATCTTTCGCAAAATGTTCTCTAATTGTATTTCGTGACACGTTTGATTGGAACAACTACCAAAAAAAATCAAATCGATCCACTTAACCGTTTCCGGAATTTTTTATAATTAAAAAAAAATCATTCTTCTAAAACCATTGCGTTGACGGGGATGAAAGGCCATAGCCGGGTAAGTAGGGAAAAATTGCCCTCTCATTTTTTCAAGCGAAATTTGGAGTATCTTCTGAGGTATAAAAAAAAAACAAATTTTCTGAAAATGTCATCCCTGTCAACGCAATGGTTTTGGAAAAATGATTTTTGTTTGAATATAAAAAAATTCCGGAAACGATTCAGCGGATCGATTTGATTTTTTTTTTTTTTTGGTATTTGTTCCAATCAAACGTGTTACGAAATAAAATTATAGAACATCTTGCGAAAGATTAAGATTTGAAAAAAAAAAATAATATTCCTTGATTTATTATTTTTTACTATAATCCACTTGGGGTACAATAACGAAATTTTTTTCATATAATCTTTGGGCACCTTGTGAGATTATATAATTTTTTCAAAATGATCGGTTTGGTACGCCACAGTGAAAAAAAAGAAACACTATTGATATATTTTCGTTATATATCTATATAACTAAAATATATCAAAAAAGTGTGTTTCTTTTTTTTTCACTGTGGCGTACCAAACCGATGATTTTGAAAAAATCATATAATCTGATAAGGTGCCCAAAGATTATATGAAAAAGATTTAGTGATTGCACCCCAAGTGGATTATAGTAAAAAATAATAAAACAAGGAACATTACTTTTTTTCAAATCTTAATCTTTCGCAAGATATTCTATAATTTTATTTCGTAACACGTTTGATTGGAACATCTACCAAAAAAAAATCAAATCAATCCACTGAACCGTTTCCGGAATTTTTTATAATTAAAAAAAATGCATTTTTCTAAAACCATTGCGTTGACGGAGATGAAAGGCCATAGCCGGGAAAGTGGGGAAAAATTGCCCTCGCATGTTTTCCAGCGAAATTTGGAGTATATTCTGAGGTATAAAAAAAAAACAAATTTTCTGAAAATTTCATTCTCGTCAACGCAATGGTTTTAGAAAAATGATTATTTTTGAATATAAAAAAATTCCGAAAACGTTTCAGTGGATCGATTTGATTTTTTTTGGTATTTGTTCCAATCAAACGTGTTACGAAATAAAATTATAGAACATCTTGCGAAAGATTCAGATTTGAAAAAAAATCATGTTCCTTGTTTTATTATTTATTACTATAATCCACTTGGGGTACAATAACGAAATTTTTCATATAATCTTTGGACACCTTGTGAGATTGTATAATTTTTTCAAAATGATCGGTTTGGTACGCCACAGTGAAAAAAAAGAAACACACTGTATTGATATATTTTGTTATATGTATTGATATATTTTAGTTATTTATCGATATAACTAAAATATATCAATACAGTGTATTTCTTTTTTTTTCCACTGTGGCGTACCAAACTGATAAATTTGAAAAAATTATATAATCTCACAAGGTGCCCAAAGATTATATGAAAAAAATCCATGTCGGATATATTTATTTTTCATTAATGTGACACATCGTCTACTATATATGAAAAAATTGAATCATCGTATAACATGAATACGCTGTGTTGAAAAGCGCAGAATCTTGAGGGGGGGGGGGGGGGGGGGTAAGGATCATTTGCTATAAAAAAGAATACTATCGATATTTTTTTTGACGATACTGTTTATATATATTTATTTATATAATTAGTATAAAATAAAAGGACATTTGAAGAATATTCTGTGAAATTTTCGTTAATAATTGTGCAGAAATGAGCCAGTGTCAGCAAATCTTCTCAGACGCCACAAAAAAAGTTACATTGCGGTGAACTGCATAACTCACCACTGGATCATCCGAAAAAAAATCCAAGAAGAATGTATTAGTTAATAAATTTCTTGAGCTAACGTTGTCGCGTTTTTATTTTTATTTTTTTTTGTTTTCAATTTTTAGTCACACGTAGAAGACAAAATAGCGATTTTTCATTTAAAACATTGGAACCTTTATTATTGGAAAATGAATTAAAATGATGAAAAAAATCTCAAGAGCGTTACCTCAAGAAACTTATTAACCAATACAATCTCCTTGATTTTTTTCTTGGATGATCCAATGATGAGTTATGCAGTTCACTGCAATTTTTTGGAGGTGTCTGCAAAGATGTGCTGTCACTGGCTTATTTCTGCACAATTGTTAACGAAAATTTCACAGAATATTCTTCAAATGTCCTTTTATTTTATACTAATTATATAAATAAATATATATAAACCGTGTCGTCAACAAACAATATGGAAAATATGCTTTTTTATAGCAAATCAACCTTACCCCCCACCCTTAATGATTCTGCGCTTTTCAACACAGCGTATTCATGTTATACGATGATTCAATTTTTTCATATATAGTAGACGATATGTCA
This sequence comes from Ophion slaviceki, assembly GCA_944452715.1. Taxonomy (NCBI): domain Eukaryota; kingdom Metazoa; phylum Arthropoda; class Insecta; order Hymenoptera; family Ichneumonidae; genus Ophion; species Ophion slaviceki. The sequence continues at coordinate 16,320,345 of OX101783.1, read as the reverse complement.
CACATTAATGAAAAATAAATATATCCGACATGCACTGTTCTGAGGCATTAAGTGTTTGAACAACATGGATAATAATAATGTGGACGTTTAAATCTGTAATGAAAGGAATCGTTTTATGATATTAATTTCTTGTAAATGCATATGATTTTTTCATCGATATTTTTGATGATTAAAAAGTTGATTATAAAATGTAGACTTTGCACAATGATTTTTAAGAATAAATCAAGAGCCACAAGAAATGAAATTCAGAACAAAATTAAACATCCTCTTGAAGATCATAATCCTATATTCAACGGCAACGAAAATCTGTCCAACTGTACGAGGCCACCAGTTTTTCTTTCACACGATTATTATATGAGTTTTCAGTTCTCTTAGTATTGCTTATCGTTACTCTCAAGTACTCAAAAATTACGCTTTTTTCCGCGAATTGTGGAAGAATTAAAATTTTAGGAGACTACATATATGTTCGTGGCATTATTAAGGAATAAAGCTATAGAAAAATGCCGCTCGTGAAATTTCCATTCAAAATCAGTCGATAAACTAGAAAACTGACAGAGCGGGTAGTCGGTACATGTGAAAACATTTTGCTTGTATATTTCTCGTTCCCGGGTATGGGTGATTCGGAAAAAGTACAGTCGCTAGGAAATGGAAGTTGAGCACGCAGCGCGTGGCGAGTTGAGACACGGTGCGAGTTGAAATGGTAGCAAAAAATGCCCGGCCCGAATCTGAAGAGTGGGGTTACGCGAGCGTCGGGGAAACGGCGGGCTGCTACGGTGTCCACTTGGGTCTGTGGCGAGTTGCCCGCTTTGGCAAGTTGAACAGACGGCGAGTTGAAGTGGCGACTTGACACAGAGGCGACTTGCACGGTGCAGAGTTGACACCCCGCCGCCAAATCGACGGCCGTAGCAGCTCGACATTTCCCCGACGCTCGCGTATCCCCACTCTTCAGATTCGGGCCGGGCGATTCGCTGCCCTGTGTCAGTTCGCCACCGAGTCCTCCCTGCACAGCGTAGTGTGCTCAACTTACATTTCCTAGCGGCTATACTTTTTTCGAATCACCCATACCCGGGAACGAGAAATATACGAGCAAAATGTTTTCGCATGTACCGACTACCCGCTCTGTCAGTTCTCTAGTTTATCGACTGATTCTGAATGGAAGTTTCACGAGTGGCATTTTGTTATAACATTATTCTTTAATAATGCCACGAACATATATTTAGTCTCTTAAAATTTTAATTCTTCCATAATTCGGGAAAAAGCGTCATTTTTGAGTACTTGAGAATAACGATAAGCAATACTAAGAGAACTGAAAACTTATATAATAATCGTGTGAAAGAAAAACTGGTGGCCTCGTACAGTTGGACAGTTTTTCGTTGCCGTTGAATATAGGATAATGTTCTTCAAGAGGATGTTTAATTTTGTTCTGAATTTCGTTTCTTGTGGCTCTTGGTTTATTCGTAAAAATCATCGTGCAAAGTCTAAATTTTATAATCAATTTTTTAATCATCAAAAATATCGCTGAAAAAAGCATATGCAATTACAAAAAATTAATATCATGAAACGATTGGAAATAATATTGTTGTCAATATTCCTCATATATGTTCCTTTCATTACAGATTGAAACGTCCACATTATTATTATCCATGTTGTTCAAATACTTAATGCCAAAGAACAGTGCATGTCGGATATATTTTTTTTTTCATTAATGTGTGACATGTCGTCTACTATATATGAAAAAATTGAATCATCGTATAACATGAATACGCTGTATTGAAAAGCGCAGAATCATTAAGGGAGGGGGGAGGGTGGAAGGTTAATTTGCTATAAAAAAGCATATTTTGGATATTTTTTGTTGACGTACTGTTTGTATATATTTATATAATTAGTATAAAATAAAAGGACATTTGAAGAATATTGTGTGAAATTTTCGTTAATAATTGTGCAGAAATGAGCCAGTGACAGGAAATCTTCTCAGAGGCCACAAAAGTTACATTGCGGTGAACTGCATAACTTACCACTGGATCGCCCGAAAAAAATTCAACAAGATCGTATTATTTAATAAGTTTCTTGAGGTAACGCTGTCGAGTTTTTATTTTAATTTTTATTTCTTTTCAATTTTTAGTCAGACTGAGAAGACAAAATAGCGATTTTTCATTTAAAAAATTGGAACCCTTATTATTGCAAAATGAATAAAAATGATAAAAACAATCGACAGCGTTACCTCAAGAAACTTATTAACTAATACATTCTTCTTGGATTTTTTTCTCGGATGATCCAGTGATGAGTTATGCAGTTCACTGCAATTTTTTTGAGGTGTCTGCAAAGATGTGCCGTCAACGGCTCATTTCCGCATTATTATTGATGAAAATTTTACAGAATATTCTTCGAATGTCCTTTTATTATATACTTCTTACACAAATAAATATATATCAACCGTGTCGTAAAAAAAATTATCGTAAATATGCTTTTTTCGTAGCGAAATACCCCCCGCCCCCTCCCCTTAACACGTCTAGCCACCCGGGCCACTCGAAAAATGGGTATTATTTTTTAAAAGTCATAAACTCAACAGTATAAAACAATATATGTTAATTTTTTAACCTAAGGTGAAAATTAACCTAAGGTGAAAATGCCTCAAATAAATATTATTTTAAAGTATTATAGGACGAATATTATTATAAGATAAATTTCCGTTCCAGGCAAACAACGAAAAAGCATCTTCGTTGGCAGAATCCTGAAAAAAAAAGTTTTTTTTTTCATGTTGCCAAGTAACGAAGTAACTTGGCTCGGATCAGTACAGTAAATACTGAAGCGAAGGAAGGGATTTATAAATAAAAGGATCATTGTCGAATTTTTGCCAATACTTGTGGTTTTATATATTTAACTCTTTAAAAAAATGCACAGCCGTTTCAGATATTTTTTTTTATGCTACAATTCACATCCAACATCAATAACTGTTCATATAAACATCTGTATAACTATTTTCAGTTCTGTGACAATTGACAAATATTATATATTAGATTCCTTTTTATCACATCACATTATTTATCACATGTTGAATGCATTGTTTTCACATATTCGCAGTCATTCAAGTGTACATGTTTTTACAACTAATTAATATTATAAACGTGCGTGTACATATTGGTGCATTTATATTTAAATACATTTTTTGGGGGTTAGTATTGCACAGTGATTTAATGCGCTGTCCGCCGCGTAACAAAGGCCATAGCCGGGTAAGTAGGGAAAAATGGCCCCCGCATTTTTGCCATCGAAATTTGGCGTATATTCTGAGGTATAAAAAAACAAATTTTCTGAAAATTTCATCCCCGTCCACGCAATGGCTTTAGAAAAATGATTTTTTGTAATATAAAAAAAATTCCAGAAACGGTTCAGTTGATCGATTTGATTTTTTTTGGTACTTCTTCCAATCAAACGTGTTACGAAATAAAATTATAGAACATCTTGCGAAAGATTAAGATTTGAAAAAAAAAATAATGTTCCTTGTTTTATTATTTTTTACTATAATCCACTTAGGGTACACTAACGAATTTTTTTTCATATAATCTTTGGGCACCTTATTAGATTATATACTTTTTTCAAAATGATCGGTTTTGTACGCCACAGTGAAAAAAAAGAAACACACTTTATTGATATATTTTAGTTATATAGATATATAACGCAAATACATCAATAAAGTCTGTTTTTTTTTCACTGTGGCGTACAAAACCGATCATTTAAAAAAAATATTATATAATCTAATGAGGTGCCCAAAGATTACATGAAAAAAAATTCGTTATTGTACCCCAAGTGGATTTGGTAAAAAAAAGTAAAACAAGGAACATAATTTTGTTTTAAACCTTAATCTTTCGCAAGATGTTCTATAATTTTATTTCGTAACACGTTTGATCGTAACAAGGACCAAAAAAAATCAAATCGATCCACTGAACCGTTTCCGGAATTTTTTTTATATTACAAAAAATCATTTTTCTAAAGCCATTGCGTGGACGGAGATGAAATTTTCAGAAAATTTGTTTTTTTATACCTCAGAATAACTCCAAATTCCGATGGCAAAAATGCGGGGGCCATTTTTCCCTACTTACCCGGCTATGGCCTTTGTTACGCGGCGGACAGCGCATTAAATCACTGTGCAATACTAACCCCCAAAAAATGTATTTAAATATAAATGCACCAATATGTACACGCACGTTTATAATATTAATTAGTTGTAAAAACATGTACACTTGAATGACTGCGAATATGTGAAAACAATGCATTCAACATGTGATAAATAATGTGATGTGATAAAAAGGAATCTAATATATAATATTTGTCAATTGTCACAGAACTGAAAATAGTTATACAGATGTTTATATGAACAGTTATTGATGTTGGATGTGAATTGTAGCATAAAAAAAAATATCTGAAACGGCTGTGCATTTTTTTAAAGAGTTAAATATATAAAACCACAAGTATTGGCAAAAATTCGACAATGATCCTTTTATTTATAAATCCCTTCCTTCGCTTCAGTATTTACTGTACTGATCCGAGCCAAGTTACTTCGTTACTTGGCAACATGAAAAAAAAAACTTTTTTTTTCAGGATTCTGCCAACGAAGATGCTTTTTCGTTGTTTGCCTGGAACGGAAATTTATCTTATAATAATATTCGTCCTATAATACTTTAAAATAATATTTATTTGAGGCATTTTCACCTTAGGTTAATTTTCACCTTAGGTTAAAAAATTAACATATATTGTTTTATACTGTTGAGTTTATGACTTTTAAAAAATAATACCCATTTTTCGAGTGGCCCGGGTGGCTAGACGTGTTAAGGGGAGGGGGCGGGGGGTATTTCGCTACGAAAAAAGCATATTTACGATAATTTTTTTTTACGACACGGTTGATATATATTTATTTGTGTAAGAAGTATATAATAAAAGGACATTCGAAGAATATTCTGTAAAATTTTCATCAATAATTATGCGGAAATGAGCCGTTGACGGCACATCTTTGCAGACACCTCAAAAAAATTGCAGTGAACTGCATAACTCATCACTGGATCATCCGAGAAAAAAATCCAAGAAGAATGTATTAGTTAATAAGTTTCTTGAGGTAACGCTGTCGATTGTTTTTATCATTTTTATTCATTTTGCAATAATGAGGGTTCCAATTTTTTAAATGAAAAATCGCTATTTTGTCTTCTCAGTCTGACTAAAAATTGAAAAGAAATAAAAATTAAAATAAAAACTCGACAGCGTTACCTCAAGAAACTTATTAAATAATACGATCTTGTTGAATTTTTTTCGGGCGATCCAGTGGTGAGTTATGCAGTTCACCGCAATGTAACTTTTGTGGCCTCTGAGAAGATTTCCTGTCACTGGCTCATTTCTGCACAATTATTAACGAAAATTTCACACAATATTCTTCAAATGTCCTTTTATTTTATACTAATTATATAAATATATACAAACAGTACGTCAACAAAAAATATCCAAAATATGCTTTTTTATAGCAAATTAACCTTCCACCCTCCCCCCTCCCTTAATGATTCTGCGCTTTTCAATACAGCGTATTCATGTTATACGATGATTCAATTTTTTCATATATAGTAGACGACATGTCACACATTAATGAAAAAAAAAAATATATCCAACATGCACTGTTCTTTGGCATTAAGTATTTGAACAACATGGATAATAATAATGTGGACGTTTCAATCTGTAATGAAAGGAACATATATGAGGAATATTGACAACAATATTATTTCCAATCGTTTCATGATATTAATTTCTTGTAATTGCATATGCTTTTTTCAGCGATATTTTTGATGATTAAAAAATTGATTATAAAATTTAGACTTTGCACGATGATTTTTACGAATAAACCAAGAGCCACAAGAAACGAAATTCAGAACAAAATTAAACATCCTCTTGAAGAACATTATCCTATATTCAACGGCAACGAAAAACTGTCCAACTGTACGAGGCCACCAGTTTTTCTTTCACACGATTATTATATAAGTTTTCAGTTCTCTTAGTATTGCTTATCGTTATTCTCAAGTACTCAAAAATGACGCTTTTTCCCGAATTATGGAAGAATTAAAATTTTAAGAGACTAAATATATGTTCGTGGCATTATTAAAGAATAAAGTTATAACAAAATGCCACTCGTGAAACTTCCATTCAGAATCAGTCGATAAACTAGAGAACTGACAGAGCGGGTAGTCGGTACATGCGAAAACATTTTGCTCGTATATTTCTCGTTCCCGGGTATGGGTGATTCGAAAAAAGTACAGCCGCTAGGAAATGTAAGTTGAGCACACTACGCTGTGCAGGGAGGACTCGGTGGCGAACTGACACAGGGCAGCGAATCGCCCGGCCCGAATCTGAAGAGTGGGGATACGCGAGCGTCGGGGAAATGTCGAGCTGCTACGGCCGTCGATTTGGCTCGGTGGCGAACTGCCCGCTTCGTCGAATTGAACAGTGGCGGACTGACACGGTGTCGAACTGCACTGTGCAGAACTGAGACCCTGCCGAAAGCAAACAACGCCAATATAACAGTTATATAAATCAAGCGACGCGATAGCGGGTCGACGTCAAGAAATAGAAAAAAAGTGTAGCGCGAGCCCTACCATATATATGTATATATATATATATATATATATATATATATATATATATATATATATATATATATATATATTACATATATTAAAACCACACTATACTCACCCAAAAAGTCCCTTTCGTTGTAATAAAAAAATTTGACTGCTGACGAAAATAGAACGAAAACGGCCACCTGGGGTTAAAATCAACCCCAGCCTCACTTTCGACACTTGCTACTCGGAGAGACGCACGTAACTGACGGGGCCAGGCGGCTCTCGAGACTCTCCGACAATGAAATTGAATTATGGATAGGGTCCCGGCCGTTAACTTTACGGAGGAGGAAAAGGCGCGCGATTTAAAGTCACCTGGGGTCGTGTTTAACCCCAGGTTACCATTCTAGGGTTAAAAATCTACAACGTAAAACGGCGAAAAAATATTTTCCATACTAATAAAAATACAAGAAAAAGAAGAAGTTTCGTTGTATCCCAACGATGCGAACTTCAACCACGTTCTAATGAACGGATTTACTTGAAATTTAGTACACTTATTCACTGTAACAGTAATTTAGTCTTAAACAACGTTTTTCTGCCCAACATGCTTTTTTCATTAGTTATTAACAATAATTATGTCATTTAGCCTCGATAAATGGAAGAAAAGATTCAAAAATCTTTTTTTCGATTATTAACAAACCATGACGAAAAAAAAACTTGGTCAAGTCTTAGCCAATATTAACTATTTTGAGAAAAAAACTTGTTTTTTTTTTGTTTCAGATTAATCGGGTGGCCAAAATTAAGTACACCGTTGAGTCCTCACGTTCAAAGGTCCTTCACGAGATTGTTTATAACTTCTGTAATTATTGATACTTTTGTCCCATATTTGGTACACAACTTTGTTAGTGTACATACAAATAAAAGTTCAAACGATTTCCCAATTGTCTTACCTATTCCTTCAAAATTAATTTTCTTTAAATAACCGTGATTTTCGGGTCTCCACAGTAGCCTAACGCCTTTAAGGCGTTAGGCTACTGTGTTAGGCGTTAGGCTACTGTGGAGACCCGAAGTTCCTTAATAAGGAACGTTCCTAAAACATTCACATGTTGTCAACATATATATATATAACAGACTCAAAATATCCTTTTTCCATGTTACATCCAACACGCAGGATGTAAACCTCCATGGTCGACGGTAGTGTAGCTATTGAGTTATAGTATACGCTGTAGTATACCCAGTTCTATGAATACGGGAATGAACTTTGGCCGATGAGAGAAATTATGGACCCAGGAGAGGCGGGTGATCATGAACTAACAGAAAAATTCTATTGATATGAACTAATCGCGTCTATTTGATTTTTGATTATTTGAATTAATTAGATTTTTCGTGGAATCAAATTTTTCCTATTGCATTCCATTATTGAAATTATTTACTTTTAATATATTTATTTATTCAAATCAAAATATATTCAATATCGTCCAACAACTAAATATTTCATGTAATCCTAATAAATCTGTGATTCGGTTTCATCTGCTCAAAAAACAATTTAGTTGAATCCATTAAATGGATCTATTTTATTTTTAAAAATTTAAATTAAATAAAATTTTCGTAGCGTCAACCATTTTTCAAAATTGATTAAATGGTCTGTCTTTGTTGCAACACACATATCAAAGAGGTGCGGGGGTAGAGAGGGTGGAGAGAGGGAATTATATATATATATAGTATATGGTATGTTAGAAAAAAATATAGCATGTTATTCGATAAAACTCTCTAATTATTACAATGATATTAACTAATTGATGTAGTTTATGTGATGCAGCAAATAATTATAGGAATTCGTTTGGTCTCTTATCTGCGACAAAGATGATACAAGCACTAGGTAGCATAGGGGCAACGTGCATAGCTATGAGTAGGTAGGTTCTGGGTTCGATTCCCATATGGGTGAAATATTTTCTTCGATAGAAATCATCTCGAAAGGCCAGGGAATGACGAATTACGGTACAAAATCGTTGTCGTAAAACTCTCTATTAAGTATTTCATTTTATTTTGAATTTATGAAATATTTTATGTATATAGTACACTTAGCTTCAAAGTGTACATTGTAAGCAAATAGAGAATTAGTTGAATCGAATCTTTATTTATTCAATTTGAATATATTCAATATTTAAAAAGAATAACTGAAACAAATAAAAAAATATCCTTGAAACAAATAATATCGTAGTAGGCTGTGAGCGAAGGAAAAAACCTATTTGATTTAAATAGACCCTATTTAAATTAAATATTTTTTTGGAAGTGCAGGTGTACGTATGAGAATCCCGCCTCTTCTTGATGATGGTGACGCGACGTGGATGAGTAAAGAGGGCAAGAGTTGAACAAGCTTGTGGATTATTTGTCGAATCCGTCGGTGTATCAATCATGCCGGCGGGTGTGTAGATGTGTGTGCGTGCTTAAATGTGTGTGGGTGTGTGTGTGCGTGTTTGTAGTCTGTCGAGTTCCTTTAAACCAACTATGCGGTATCCTTGGATGGATAAGAGATTAGGGCGCATGGCGCGGCGATGTCAGGGGGGGGGGGTGGAGGGTGGTCGGAAAGAAAAGCAAGAGAGAAGGAACATCGACAGCTTCGCTTTCGTTGGCCTTGAACTTGGCTTTTCTGTAAGAGCCGCGATCGCTCGAACGACAACGACGCCGGCGACAACGACGTCGACGCGCCATCACAATTTTAGACACCGAGTCTCGCCGGAAATCGCCGACGTCGTCGAGTGGGGCAGCGCTAACCTTGAAATCCACCGTGACGCCGGATCGGGCGAACGATGCTTCGACTACTCGTCTCGTATTTTTTCTTCTCCTTATTCTCTTCTAATGCTGATTTTTTTCTTCTTTCTTTCAACGTCGACGCTTTCGTTTCCAAGTTCGCTGACTAAATTTGCTGTTCTTTTGGGATTTTTTTTTAAAGGAAAGATTTCTTCGCCATTTTTGAGACGCAGGGTAAGTTTCGTTACTACTTTTGTTATTTACATGATATTCTTTTTTTGTTGATCTTCAAAAATGGCGGAGGTATGGCACGGTTCTTTAAACTGCATTTTCAAAACTGGCGTGACATAGTTAAGGGATCATCACAGTGTAAAATTTTCAAAAAATCGATTTTTTGTTGTTGCATTATCCGATAGTATAGACGGTTATAAACATGCTGTTGATATACTCACATAAACGTAAGTAAACAATTTATATGAAAATTCCGCACTCGAAACTTTAAACGCGTTTTTTCTCGAAATGTCGTTTTTCAAAACGGTGTACACTCTCAAAGGAACAGTTATCAAGCTTTCCGTCTCAAATTTTGACACAACATTCTTCGCGCCATTCTTTATCTTGCTATGGAAGCTTTCTTTTAAAATATTCTATATATTTTGTCAATTTTGAATTCGAAAAAATCTTCGTAGCAAGATAGCAGCTTTTATACTGATCAATAACCTTTTTTCAAATTTTGTTTCAGATCATATTTACGGCCACAACCGTGTACACCGTGAGGACACCTTTTCTTTCCAAGACTTTTTCAACCGTTAAAAAAATGTAAAAAAAATAAATAAACGTTTAAAAAATTCTGTTCTTCATGAGTGCTTTGATTTGACATAAAAAATCAGACTGATTAGCGTATTTTAACAATCGCAAAAATCAGCTATTTTTCGACGCATTACACTGTGATGATCCGTTAAGGGGTTAGGCCACTCTAGAGGCCGAAAAAATAGGCTTTTGGGCATTTTTTTTCTTTCGGAAAAACTACAAAATAAATCGAGATTACAAAAAAGGGTGTTCATCATACATATCAGTGACTGTATACATTAATTTTTTTAAGCGTTTAATTTCAAAATGGCGGCTGTGCAGCGTTTATCTTAAAACTGCATTTTTTTAGTTGTCCGGAAACATAACTCAGACAATTTTCAACCGATTCACTTGAAATTTTGAATATATCTTGAAAAATACATTGTCTATGGAAGTACGTAGGATTTTTTTTTATATTGCATAGTTCATTTGTTATTAACAATTATCTGACGATTTTTTAGGCAAATTTTTCACTTTCCAAAATTTTGCCTAAAAAATCGTTAATAACGAACAAATTATGCAATATAAAAAAAATCCTGCGTACTTCCATAGACAATGTATTTTTCAAGATATATTCAACATTTCAAGTGAATCGGTTGAAAATTGTCCGAGTTATGTTTCCGGCCGACTTAAAAAATGCAGTTTTGAGATAAACGCTGCACAGCCGCCATTTTGAAATTAATCGCTTAAAAAAAAATATTGTATACAGTCACTGATATGTATGATAAACACCCTTTTTTGTAATCTCGACTAATTTAGTAGTTTTTCTGGAAAAAAAAATCCCCAAAAAGGCTATTTTTTCGGCCTCTAGAGTGGCCTAAGGCCTTAAAAAAAGAATCGACCGATTCTGATGAAATTTGGAATAAATCTTTCTAACCTTATTGTCTAAAACATGACACTAAACGTTTTTGAAAATAAAAAAAGTCTTTTTCATAGCAAAATGTGGCCATTGTTTCAGAAAATTCAATCTTTTTGTTTCAAAGCGTAGCAATTGATCGATTTTCAACATTCCTCACTTTTTCTTGGTTCATATTCTGCGTACGAGTGTTAATGAAAGAAAAACCTTCGTTGGTTTTTTTTCACATTAATTCCGCCGACGCTACGCGTCACGCTGTCTCCCCCTTAATTTTCATGGATCTCCAACGATGCAAACATCAACCTCAACAAAAAATCGCGTTTCGCATTCGACTGATCCATGTGAGGCACTTCGACCAATTGTTCTCGATATCATACAGAGGTACCTCTGTGAACTTGGCACCCGAGTATCTCCGATCTCAATTTTTTAAAATTGATTTCCAAAGTTTTTTGTTCGTAGTTGATTGTAGTAAACGTAATTCCGTTTGTAGTTGCTCAGAAAAAAAAGGTAGACCAGAGGTGATGTTTTTTCCGTCCAATAATCCTCGTTCCGCCCGGTGCGTATTACGCTATTGGCGCGACGCATATCCCTCCGAGTATATATGCGTTCGCGGGTGTGTGTATAGGCGCGAGGCAAGCACGGATCGAAGACGGCAAATGGGCCAAGGAAGGAAGGGGGGTTGTTGGTGGTTAAGGCGGGATATATATTTAGACAGGAACAACATAAGCAATTAATTATTTAAAATAATTATTCTACAATTATCAAACGTTAGGTATACTTTAAGGCCTTAGGCCACAGCAAAGGGTATAAAATCATGTGCGAATTTAACAATTTTTTTTCGTATGAAAAAGTGATTCACACATAAAATTAATTACGCATCTATTTAGTATGAATATCAAGCTGTTAGAAAAAATATATATTTTTTTCGATGTACAAAATGGCCGACTACTCGATACTTCTCGAAACAGCTTTTTTCCAATTAGCATGACAAATAACTTCAACAATTTTCACTCGATTTACTTCAAATTTAGAAGTTGTGTTCCTAATTGCATTTCGCGAGAAGTACGTACGGAATTTCTGATTAATCGAAAACTTTTCATTTTATGAGCAGTATATGAGCAGTTATAACGAAATTTTTCACAATTCCGTACATACTTCTCTAGGTATTCTGATGTAGATTGACGAGAATTTTTCGTTTTTTGTTCTAGGTAAAAAATTGTGGATGCTGAATATCACGTCGCGGAGCGCCTAAAAAAAGATAACAAAAGAAAATGTTAGTAGTCGGCCATTTTTCGGCCAACTGAAAAAAGTTCAAACATTTTTTCAGTTAGAAGAACATGTATAGTTTCTATATGACGGTAATGAATATGAAGAAAATGCAAATTTAAGAAAATTGCCCGCGGTTACAAAAAAATCACCATTTCACGCAACATTTCCGTAAAATGTGGATTAAAAAAAGTCGTTTTTTTTTTCAATTTTTAAAAAACAATTCTCGTCAAATTTTATCAATATTTCTACCAAGTTTCAACTCAATCGGCTTAATAGTTTTTGAGTAATCCTGCACGCCAATTTCGATAATGCAGTGTTGAGAAAAACGCGTTTGAAGTTCACGCCCGCTCCGAATCCGAGCGGTGAGGCACATCGTTGACGGGTTGTAACGTTTAACGTTTTTCGAATTTCGCTTTGAAACTTTCGGAAAATATTCTACATATATAGTTCTATCGTTTAAAGAAAAAAACAAGAAATGGATTTTTTGATCGTTATAAATGTATATCCCGCCTTAAGGTATGAGAAAACAAGGAATGAAAGGGACGTAAAGATAACGCGAAATAGTTCGGGCAGGGGCCCCGAATCGATATTACGAGGATGAAGGTCCTGGGCTCACGGCGAAGGCCACGGTGTTGTGTTATCGGCAGTAGAAAAAGCAGAGAGAAGGAGAGAAGGAGAGAAGGAAAGAAGGAAAGAAGGAGAGAGAAAGAGAGAGAGAGAGAGAGAGAGAGAGAGAGAGAGAGAGAGAGAGAGAGAGAGAGAGAGAAAGAGAGAAAAGAGGCATGACAGCGAGAGAGAGAGAGCCTCGACCTAATTTCTACGAGTCCCAAAGAGACCTTGACCATCACGAAGAGCCGCCCCGTTCGTCGGAATGTCCCGCGCTCTCACCTGCTTGTCGCTTTGTTTTTAGGCTCTGGATTTTTTGTTCCATCGCTAATTCTTCATAATCCTACGCCCAATCTCTACCGGACTAATTCGGAATACGGCATACAGAAAAACAAGTTTTTATACATAAAGTTTCGAAAAGCCGATTAAGGGGTAGGCCCCTCTGAAAACTTGAAAAAAATCGTTTTTTTGCATATTGTTATAGTGCGAACTTTTAAGAATATTTTAAGACCAACCGAACCCTGAAATTCTAAAAATTGACGAAGTTACACCTATTTTAGTGGAACAGTGTGCGTCGGGTTAAGGATGATTCGCGTGTAACGAAAGCGGACATCAAAGCACAAGAACACTAGAAAGAGGCCCGAACTGCCCGCAGATTGCATAGAGTAGGTGTGCAACGCGATCTCGATTATGAGGAAGGACACTTGTGTGGTGCCGGAATCGCTGACTAGCGGTAAGACGACAATATTTCACAAGATCGTGTAAAATATGTACCAAAACTATGAATTTGCACAGTTAGCGTTCAAACAGTAGTCATTTTCGGTTCACGATGGCATTTTTTAATTGGATGAACCATTTGTTAATAACAATGACTTCAGCATGCTGTTTTTCAAGAGAAAAATGTGATTTTCTTTGGAGAAGCTGTAATTTTTCGTATTTATCGAAATTTCGAAAAGTGGAACGTGAACCCATACCCATTGGATATATTTGAAGAATTTTTTTTTGTTTTCGTTTCAGATTACATTTGAGCCTGTTAGAGTTCCCGTCGTTTCGGGCCTCGCCGCTGGAGGACTGCAACGCCAGCTGCAGCACCGCGAACACTATGAAAGATTTTCTTCCGAAAAAATTACATTGTAACCACAAACATGTGTACAACATGCTGGGAAAAAAATCACTTTATTCCAACCAATGTGTTGCTGGAAAAAAATGCATCATTCTGGCCCTTCAAATTTTGCTTCCAGAGCGGGATACCCCGTTAATTTGGAATTTCGTGTACCTATATATTTTGACTCGCTGATCACGAATATGATAGTGAAAATACCCGCGAATTTCCTTTGCAAGGTTAAAACTCACGAATACTGATTTTTCAAAAGTTTTTCCATTTTATTTAAATGAATGTTCATCTTAGAGAGAAATGTTTCCTGCAAAAGTTCTAGCTTATAAAGTGATTGATCTTTTATGTTTTATACAGGTTTTGTGTGAAACCATTCTGTTTCGAGAAAAATAGGATAATGCTCCAATAAGTACATTTTGCCGAACGACGATGCACTCAACGAGGTATGGGAGATATGACGTTAATGTTTGCATCGTATGATGTTAATGTTCGCATCGTTGAAACCCAACGAAAATCATTTTTCATCGTTCGAATTTTTTTTCGCCAGTGAAAATCACGCATCATTTTTTACGTATTTCTGTTAAACATTTACGACCTCAAGTTGCAAAAAAAGGCTTTAAATGAGCATAAAAATAAAGAAATGAATAATTAACAAAAAAGAATCGTTGCATTCCAACGATTCAAGCTTCAAACCCCATTGGAAGACACACACCCGGGCAGATGTTGCCGAAATTAATGACGTTGATTGCATCACGTGCAAAGAAATTGATTTTTGTTACTATCCAAAATTTGTTATGTGAATTCAGGTGGTAGATCGCAGATACGGATTCTAAAAAAACATTCGAGCTATTTTCGTAGCGTGAAACGACCAAAAAAGAATTCAGGCGATTCGAACAGAATGAATTTTCCGTGCATTCCAACGATCCGACCTTCAAAATTATCGTAATTCAAAGTCTCCATCTCCAGTGAAAAGTATTTTATTTTTGCCGAGGATTGTTTTACCTGAATTGGTTGGCATTCGTTGGGGCAAAACTTTTGAGAATGAAGATGCCAGTTTGGTAATGACTAATGAATTTCGGTACTTGACAATTAATTATACTACAATTATGTAGTTAACGATTGTGAAACTTTCCAAACAGTTTCTCTCACACGTAAAATACCCACACGAAAAATTAAAAATATTCCGCGCCATTTTTTCTGTTTTCAACGTTCCTTACGAACGCAACATGTTGAAGTATCGTTTTAACGTAACGGAAATTATTTTTTTTTTAATTAATAATACGAACATTTTGGAGATTTACGAGTTCAATTTGCAGAATAACAAGTTTTGGATGATAATAAAAATGAAGATAAAAAATAAATCGTTGCATTCGAACGATGCAAACTTCAACGTCGTCGATACCACATGTTGCGTACACGCTTGGAACAAATAAAGTGATGATGCATCCTATTTTTATCGCCATGGTAGCATCTTGGTAAGACTACGATACGTCGTCAACTTCAATTTGTCAAGATCGGAAGATATTCTAGTGAGATATCCTTGAGTTGTATATCAATAACGATACATGATGTTGAAGTTTACGTCGTTGGAATGCAAAGTTTATTTTTTTCTTCGTTTGCTCACATTTGTTGCGCCGATTTAGGTACCGAAAATCACTAGAACGGTTTTTTGGGTGAGGATCGTAATTTCGAACTATCAATATTCAGAAGGACCGAAAATTCGAATTCATTAATGACGAACGTTCCAATATAGATAGATCAATTTTATGATAGTCTGTAAAATAGTTAATCGAAATTGTGAATACAAAAATCTCGAAGTTGATTCATAGCGAAAACAAATATCAGATTTAACAAAATAATGAGAGATATAATATCGACTCGCCTGTATATATACACCAAACAACTCGAGACGTCAAATCCTCGAATTGTAATTATTACGACTGTTTACAATTTCGACTTCATTAAAGCGAAGGACCAAAAAGTCGATCGGTAAAACTAGCCATGGGTCAAAATGGCGAACGGTCCGGATATCGAAAACTTGGGATCGAGCAATACTACTTGCGCTTCAGAATGAAGATGGCAGATGGCGTTAGTGGTCAGTCGGATCAGGCAGCCATTTCATGTTCGCCATTTAGGTATTCGCCATTTCGGACCATCGATCATTTGCGTTTTTAAGGTCTACACATTCGAAGTTTGTAGTCTCGATATATGACTTTTTGCTATAGACGGTATTACGAATATAAGATACTCACTCTTTTCCATTTCGGAGATATGAATGTTGTAGATTGTTCGAATCTGTATTTGTAGGACTCAAACTGCGGACGATCTGAATATATGTTCTCGCATAAATGAGCTCTCGAATAAATAATCCTTTGGTGTAATAGTTATTCGATTTCGTCATCGGTCAAAGGATAAAATTTTGAATAATTTAACCTTCGTTATATTGAGAGTTCATAATTCTGTCGTTTCGAAATCTTTGTCGTTCTATATTTGGTCATTCGATACTTTGACCCCCACCCGGTTTTTTATCCTCATTAGAGATCCAAGTCATTAGTTGATAAGTAAAATTATTTATCAAAATAAAAATGAAACAAATATATAGAATAAAATATTTTGTTGCATTCCAACGTTGCAAACTTCAACGCCATAGCGGTATTGATGTTTTAATAATAATAACTAAGCAAGTGTCTTTCCCGAAGCGTGAACATCTAATAATAATAATAATGATGATGATGAAGAGCTCTAATCAGGTTATGCCTAGTAGTCGAAAACAGCTAATTTTAGGGATTTTTCTAAATAGAAAAACGTGATGACAATTTTTTCACTAAATTCAAGTATTTGAAAAAGTATCACCTGAAGAACACTAATTTTTTCGTCCAACGATATTTAATTATTATTGATTTCGAACGACGCTTCGAGCATTCCGACGGGCATCAACGTAACAGCAATAAATCTGTCAATTTTAAACGACGTTGAAGTTTGCATCAATGGAATGCAACGGAAGACAATGTTTTCTCGTTGCTCAAACGTTTTCTCGGCCGATTTCTACTACAAAAATCCCTTAAACGTTTTTACGTATTTTCATATGAGATCTACTATCACAGTTTGCAAAAAAAAGAAGGAATTTAAAAAAAACGTAAAAAATCATTGCTTTCCAAAAAAAAACTTCAACATCATGATTTCTATCCGATCATCTTGAAATATTTAGGAAACATGTATAGAATGATATACCGTCAAAATATAGTGGTTATGAAAAAAAGTGATCTTTCGACTTTTACAGTTAGGCTTTTACAGCTAGACCCTTATATATATAATATAATGTAAATAAGCGTATGTGTGCCCGCGAGACACAATTCCTTCGTGATATAATTGTGAATTTTAATTATCATTCCTGATCATCATTACAATTGTGAATTTTAATGACGATTCCTGCTTATCATTACAATTGTGAATTTTAATGACGATTCCTGATCATCATTATAATTGTGAATTTTAATGACGATTCCTGATCATCATTATAATTGTGAGTTTTAATGATGATTCCTGATCATCATTGTAATTGTGAATTTTTAATAATTCCTGATTATTATTATAATTGTGAATTTTAATGATGATTCTTTACCATAATTATGATTGTTAATTTCAATGACGATTCCTGATTATCATTATAATTGTGAATTTTAACGACGATTCCTGATCATCATTATCATTGTGAATTTTAATGACGATTCCTGATTATCATTACAATTGTTAATTTTGATGATGATTTCTGATCATCGTGATAATTGTGAATTTTAATGATGATTCCTGATTATCGTTATAATCGTGAATTTTAATGATGATTCCTGATCATGATTATAATTATCAACGTTACTGATGATTCCTGATCATCATTATAATTGTGAATTTTAATGATTATTCATGATTATCATTATAATTGTGAATTTTAATGATGGTTCCTGATCATCATTATAATTGTGCATTTTAATGATGATTCCTGACCATGATTATAATTGTGAATTTCAATGATGATTCCTGATTATCATTATACTTGTGCATTTTAATGATGATTCCTGACCATTATTATAATTGTGAATTTCAATGATGATTCCTGATTATCATTATAATTGTGCATTTTAATGATGATTCCTGACCATTATTAGAATTGTGAATTTCAATGATGATTCCTGATCATTATAATTGTGAATTTTAATGATGATTCCTGATCATCATTACAATTGTGAATTTTAATGATCATTCCTGATCATCATTATAATTGTGAATTTTAATGATCATTCCTGATAATCATTATGATTGTGAATTTTAATGATCATTACTGATCATCATTATAATTATGAATTACAATGATAATTCCTGATCATCGTTATAATTGTTATCACTGTTATCCATCGATAACAATATTAATAATGTTCTCCTCAATAATAACAATAACAATAATTCGAGGACCGTCGTTTCTCGTGCGTTACGAGCATCCGCGTGTGTTAACAAATTACACCGGAAGTCACGGATCATTGATAATCGACCAAACACATCCCGAAGGTTTTCGCTTTGCATGAAACAGTCATTCGTTCGTTTCTCGTGTGCAAACATTGCATCTTAATCGACCAATATACGAAGGGGGCTTGATTAGCTGCCGGCCTGTTGTACGATATTACGCAATTACGCGTTGATATTTTTTACATGATACCAAGCCATTGAGGATACATTTTTTTTTCCTCTTTCTTCCTCGCTCGACACACGCAACACTCGCACGTACACAGGCCGATTATCAGCCTACAGCGGGACACCCCGTGTATTTTCGAGGATGTCGGAGAATTCCAACGCGATCGTTCTATTCTCGCTCGTTGCTTTCTGACGCGCGTAGCGAATTCTCAGTCGGTTGAACATACTGGTCTTTCAGACGAGAAAAAAAAATAAAGATGCGAGAAAGTACCGGCAAGAGAGGAAGAGTGGCGTTGGAAAAAAAACTTTCGTAGAATTCTGCGATCGACGATATCAATAAAAAGAAACTGAAAGGAAAATCTTTAAATCGGGGAGTGGGGAGGGGCTATTTCGAAAAACGATCTTGAAATTTTTTACTCGTGCGAAACCGTCGGCCGCCGTCGTAACTATGCGTATCGCGAAGGGGAGTGCGCCGAAAGAAACCCAAACACGTGATTGAAATTGCGATGGAATGTTGTAACTATTTATAATACGAAGAGGGAGAGGAGATTGTTTGTTTTGGGTTCTTTTGGGTGCGAGCCTTCGTAATACGAATTTTTACGAAGACCTTCATAAATATATAAAGAGTGTCTGAAAAAGATCTGACATTTTAAATTGCGCGCCATTCTTTTTGTGTCAAATATAGAGCGTTGATCTTTGACAACTGGCATCAGGAAGTATTGAGGTTTAGTCATGGAGATTTACACGATCGAGCAACGCATAGAAATTGTTGTTTGCTGCATTGTTACTGCATAGTTATTGCAGACGAAGTTTCGCGTTCGTGTTATCGCGCGCCGCGGCGATGTGAATTGGCCACCAAGATCGCGCGATTTTACGCCGTTGGACTTCTTTCGTTGGGGTTTTTCTGAAAGGACCATTCCGGAGCTTAAGGAAGCAATTGAACGCACCCCTAAGGGATAACGACACTCTAGGATCTTGGAAAAATCGTTTTTGTTTTTGGCTTGAAAAATACTTTGGGGGCATAAAAACAATATGCAATTGGTCCTGTAGCGATTTTTTTTTAAGCTTCACAATTACATTTTCTATAGGAGTACGTAGCCGTTTTTTAATTAAATGTAAACTTTTTTTTCTAAACAATTTACTGCTTATTTTTTGTGCAAAAAATCGACATATTTCTTTTAAAGTGCGCCATTTTTTCAAAATTTGATAAAAAAATTCCCTGCGTACTTCCATAGATAATAATATATAGATTATAATTTTTTTTTCGTTGTTGTCCCAGGTCTTATACTTTACGAGACAACCGTCCTCCCGTGAAGCTATTTGTAAAAAAAAACACGTTTTTCAAGATGGGCTCTGTCGTCGCCATTTTGTATGAAAATTATAATAATTTTTTTCATACTTTAATATGTTTCAAATAAGCCGTCAAAATTTCAAGCCCACTTACCGAACTTTTAACGAAAAATTACGACCCTAAAAATCGTCTAATTTGTACCGCGCTTTATGGAGATGACACGCTGTTCACGTTTCTATCTGATAATACACTAAATAATTCTAGATGCCTGATATAAACTGCTCACGTGTAAAAAATCTAAAGATTCCATAACGACGGTTAAAATAGTGGGCCACACAATCTTTAAAGAAAATAATAATGAAAAAACTTAGAAAAAATGATGGCACTGAAGTTTGCATCGTTGGAATGCAACAAAAATATATTACTTTCGTATTCCTCGTATTTTTTTTTGAGCTCATCAGGCCTTCAAAAGTCGCCGAAACATTTTTGAGAATTCTCAAAACTTATAACCAAAAGTTGCAAAAAAAAAAAAAGATTTTAGAAAATTTAAGAAATTAAGAAACAAAAAAAAATCGAGGAAAATGTTCGTTGCATTCCAACGATGCAAGCTTCAATACCATGAAAGACGTAACTAGCAGAAGAATTTTCGTGGCCGCGACTTGTTCAGAGAAAATGTAAAAATATCGAAATCTACTAAACTTACTATGAAGAAACTGGAAATAGCGGAGTGACAAGGCCAAATGTGTAACGTGATGGTATCGCGAAAGTCCCCAAGGCTATACGGAGGAACATTCAAAATAATGGAAAGGGAGAAAAAAAACTCAACGAGCTAGGCTAAACTTTTTTGCTTTTCCTCAATTGAGTAATTAAAAAATCGGTTCGTCATTGCACCGAGAGGCTTTGAGGATAATTTTTCCATATTCAACTTAATAACGCGACCTAAAAAGCGTTCGTTCGTAGTACAGATACGCGTTAGGCTAAAAAACTTAATTCTTCGGCTCGGAAGATCGAAATAGCGAATGATGTATGTAATGATGCTGATTGCGTAACAGGAGACGCGGAAATGGTCGACGCTGCGTTTTCCTGTCCCCGGTATGGAAACGTCGCTTCGCCAAGGCACGTATGCAGTTGAATATATCGCCGGTGTATATACTACGGTTCGCGTAATCCGAGCCCCGGGAGTTTCGTAACTCTCGCGATATCGGACTATATGGGAGGCTTTACCTTGGAGTCTCGGCTGACTCCGGATGACTCCAACTGCATACCCAAAAAGATCGGTTTCCGTTTCTTTCTCGACTGCGTGAACGAGCTCACTGCGAAATCCATCCTCTTTAAAGAGATCGGAGAGGTCTGGTCGAGTCAAATGACGGTTTATGATGTTTTTTTTTAAGAACCTCAAAAAAAATGCATACGAGGTACACTGCCAAAAAAAAATATTCAATTTAAATAGGATCTATTTAAATCAAATAGATGTTTTCCTTGTCTCACGGCCTATTACGATCTTATTTGTTTGAAAGATATTTTTTTATTTGTTTCCGCTATTCTTTTCAAATATTAAATATATTCGAATTGAATAATGAAGATTCGATTCAAATAAACTTGTTTTGCTTACAGTTTAGACTGTGAATCTAAGTGTACTATATGCATAAAATATTTCATAAATCCAAAATGAAATGAAGCATCATTATATTTCACAAAAATTCACAAAATTGACCATTATGATGATGATCAGAAATGATGGAGGATATGATGATGCTTCATGATGAAATGAAGCACTTAAGACCTTGCTGTAACACACTGGCCCAGCTCCGTCATTTTGATGAAGAACTAATTTTTCAAAATTATTTTGTATACTTAAATATACTATTAAGGGGGAAGCCTGCTTTAGAGGCTTCAAAAAATCGATTTTTTTTTGCATAAATGTCTTCCCAAACTATCCAAGAATGTGTCCCTAAAATTTCAAAAGCAAATTCAAATTATTTTCGGAGTTACAGAAGAAATAGTGAGCAAGCGTCGAGCAGGTATACGAGCGGCCGGATCGCTCGGAGTGCCCGCGCTCCGCCCCTCGATCTATTGTATGTATTGTACCCATGGTAACTATTGTACGTATCCAAAGGGTTTTTGAAGAGTCTGAAGGGCAACTCTATGGACCAGGAATCGCTGATTAGCATATTATTGCGGTAAGTTCAAGAAAATTACGATTTTTTATATACGAAAACTTTGACGCGCGATTTCTCGGTTTTTCATTTTTACGATTTTTCCTAATTGGCGGGAAAGATAGGGAAAAAATTAAACGTCCTATCGAAACGAGACAAAATTCATTGTATTCGGGATTAAATTCTCTTTTTGTTGAACCTAAAAAACCTTAAGAAAGTTATGATTAACCCACTTTTTAAACAATCTAAAGTGAATTTTTTTTTTAATTTGCGAAAAATTGTTGAATTTCTCACTTTTTGTTGAATTTTCTTGGTTTAACTAGAAGCTATACTATTGAAAATAAAAAAATTTTTGGGATTTTTGTTTCAGATGGAAATTGCGACCTGCATCTTTCCCGCCGCACGACACATGCACACTCGAGGCGCCTCGGCGAAATGCTTGTACCAGGCATAATATGACATATATTTTAATGAAAAAATTTGAGAAGACTGTTGAAATATATAACAATAAAACCTGAAAGTTTCGTTTCAATCGAATATTTCTTTCCTTCCCAAAAAAATCCTCGAAAAAATCGATTTTTTGAAGCCTCTAAAGCAGGCTTCCCCCTTAAAGTATACCTAAAGTTTGATAATTGTAGAATAATTATTTCTTAGTTAAAAAAATCCCTCAATATTGCTTATTTTTTTCCTGTCTAAATGTATATCCCGCCTTAATTGCGAGTTTCGCCACAACGATTTTCCATCGTAATTCGTCATTCTCAGGCCTTCTGAAATGATTGTTTCCGAAGAAAATATTTCACCTATATGGAATCGAACCTAGAAACTTACCTACTCATAGTTACGCACGCTGCCCCTGTAACGTCTTGGTCGCAGATATGGCATAAGACACCAAATGAATTTCCTATAATTATTTGTCGTATTACATAAACTATATTAATTAGTTAATATCATTGTGATAATTAGAGAGTTTTATCGAATAACATGCTATAGATTTTTCAAACATAACATATATGTTACATATATGTATATGTATATATAACGCCTCTCTATCCACCCTCTCTACTTCCATTCCCCTTTGATATGTGTGTTGCAATAAAGGCACACCATTAGTTCAATCAAATAGAAGAATGGTTGACTCTACGGAAATTCTATTTAATTTAAATTAAAAAAAAAAACAAATAGACTTAGTAGATTCAACTAAATTGTTTTTTGAACAGATGAAACCGAATCACAGATTCATAAGGATTAAATAAAATATTCAGTTATTGGACGATATTAAATAGATGTTGATTTAAATAAATAAATATATTTAAAATAAATAATTCCAATAATGGAATGCAGTAGGAAAAATTTGATTTTACGAAAAATCTGGTTAATTCCAATTTTTTAAAATCATAGAGACGCGTCTATATGGTTTTACGAAAACATTGAATTAACTCGATTGTTCGTGGCAACAAATTTTTCCTATTGCATTCCATTATTGGAAGTTAATATCAATAGAATTTTTCTGTCCGTGTGTTATTATTATTCTGTAGATGCTAATTTTTCCTCAAATATATAATTAAAGGGCAAAATTGTGCATTTTTATACTTTTATTATGCAAATAAGACAAACTTTTGTGTCACTACAAACTTGAAAAAGTATAACATTATCGATGATTATTGTGAAAAAACTGCGTCAGCGAATGTTTTATACAACTCGGAATGAAATTTTGAGTCATTTGTAATAATGCCTATTTATTCTTATGTCACGAGATTATTTATTGTTACCATTGATTAATATTCAGTGTTACCGAAATACGGCAACGTCGCGGCCATAGAGGTTGGCAGCAATGCTTTTCATTCGCCAGCCAAGATTCGTAATCTTTCATCAAACCTTCGTGGTTCAATATGAATATATATGGTTTACGATGGGCAAGATGGATTTTATTTCTGAATGTTTACAAAGGTTTAGTTTGCGTTAATCCGTTTTTAGAAATGGTTATCTTGGTGCTAAATAGCCAAAAAAAAAAAGTACATCACCCGTAGTGTGAACGTCTTGCTCATTTAACCGCACGTAAAATCACATACGTTGAACTATTTTTTATCTCTGGTGTTTTGTGGTGAAAAAGTTTCAAAAAATTCGTAGACTCGGTATAGTCTAGACAATAAAGCTAACCCTCAAACCTCCTTAACGGACTCCTTTAATAATGATGGAAATCCAACTACTTTAATGATTTGAAGAACCTCTTCAACGATTCAAAAGACCTCGTGAATTATTTAAAGATCCTTTCAATGATTTAAAGACCACCTTCAATAATATAAGAGGTTGGGCGACCGTGAAAATGACGAACCCTCGTTTGTCGCTTGAGGCAACTCAAATTGAAGAAAAAGGTCCAACATATAAGGAGTACAACTTTGCAGTGACCGTTTTTTCCAAAAGTTTAAGGCTTTACTATAAAAAAAGTGGCTACATATTTTTTAATCAAAGTACTGCCCGTCGCTAGCTACGACCTCGGCCCATCTTTCAGGTAGCATTCGAATCCCGCGTCGATAAAAGTCTTGGTCCTTGGAGGCAATCCAGGAATCGACCCAATTTTTGACTTCTTCGTAAGTACCGAAGTGCTGGTCAGCCAAATCGTGTGCCATTGACCGGAACAAGTGATAGTCGGAAGGGGCAATGTCTGGAGAGTACGGCGGGTGGGATAAAACCTCCCATTTCAGCGTTTCCAAGTACTTTTTCACGACATTTGCAACATGGGGTCGGGCATTGTCATGCTGCAGTATCACCTTGTCATGTCTTTCGTTGAATTATGGCCGTTTCTCTTTGAGTGCCTTACTCAAGCGCATCAACTGACGTCGGTAGAGTTCCCCTGTGATGGTTTCGGATGGTTTGAGCAGCTCATAGTACACAACGCCCAGCTGTCAGCCCGTCTTCAAAAACTTTCTGCCTTCCGCCACCATGCTTGTTCTCGACCTCAAAATCTCCACTTTTGAAGCGTTGAAACCACCGCCGACACGTTTTCTCACTAATAGAACCCTCCCCGTAAGCATCTACAAGCAAACGGTGTGCCTCAGCCGCAGATTTCTTGATGTTGAAGAAGTAAATCATAACCTCCCGCAAATGCTGAGAATTCGGTTCGTAGGTTGCCATGTTTGAGTGCCTATAACTTTATAATGCATACACGTATCCGTTAGCTTTTTTAAATTGTTTACATTGGCAGAGCCTCTAGTTTAAAATGCCACTTTTTTTATTGAGCTAGGGCCACTACTTCGGCCGCAGTGGCTCTCTAAGTAAAACGGCCACTGCAAAGTTGTACTCCTAATATGATGCAGGAATGTCAGATTGAAGGTAAACTTATGATCACAACGTGATTTTCTCGAAACTATATTTAAAAAAACTGTGTACATGATCCTCGACATCGCATGAATGGATTTACTTAAAATTGACTTGACGATAATATCTTTTACCATCGAAAAATCGAAAAAAAAAAATTCATTTTTTTAATTACGATAAAACGACAACAAAAAAGGTTCGGTCAATTTTTAATCAATATTATCTATTTTAAGAAGAAAAAAAAACTTTTTTGTTTAAGATCAACTTGGTGGATAAAATCAAGTATACCGTTGAGTTCCCGGGGCCTTCACGAGATTGTTCATAACTTCTTACTAGTTATCAATATTTTAGATGAAATTTGGTAGGTACACAACTTTGTTAATGTACATACAAATAAATGTTCAAACGATGTTTCAATCGTGATACTCATTCCTTCAAAATTTCTCTTTTAATAACCCCGATTTTTCGGTTAGTCACAGTAGCCGAACCTCTAAAGGGGTAAGCTTGAAATATCATAAAAAAAGATTTTCTTTTTATTGCATAGTTTTACAGCCTAGGGCCTAAACTTTTATTTGCAGCAAAGAGTTTGCAGGGTGTCTAATTTTGACCAGAACTGAAATTGCGTGACATTCAAGGATTTTTAAGGCAAGGAATGGGGATTTTTTCATGACTCTTAGTATGACTTTCTGGCACAGAAGTACATACTTAATGATTCTACAGTGCGACCGATTTGCGAATGCGAAATTTTTATATTTTTATTTTGCTCTTTCAAACAGATGTGTGTTGTGTGCCAATAAAAAGTATACGGAATAAACGAAGTCACCAAATTGTACAATTCCATATATAGTAAAAAATGTGAAACAAACATAATTTCAATATTGCTGTAAGGAAATATATTTTGGGAATATCCAGAAAAATATCACATACATTTAGGAACTTTGAGTAATATCATCTAGTTGCTTTACACGAATAACAAAGAAAAACTAATATGTTGAGATAACGAATCATTTTCTTTTACTTTCTTCTATTTTATTTTCTATCGATTCGATATTCGCTTCCCTATCGACAAGTACCACAGAGTTTGTTCATATTGAATATAGACTCAACGATAATTTAGTAGGGTATAATAATTCAGGTAGACTGGTAATTTTTCATGACATTTAAGACTTTTCATGACTTTTCAGGTCGGTAGACACCCTGGTTTGTAAACATTCAAAAAATTGACCGATTTATGACGTTTTTTTCGTAAATCGTATTTCAAAATCTATTCGTTCGATCCACTTCAAATTCGGACAGAGCGTAGCTTATTACATTTCCTTGTCTATGACCGGATGATTTTTTTTTAAATATGTCAATCCTTTTATAAATAACAAACTATTAAAGTATTTTTTCGTCGAAAATCTAATTTTTTTGCTACAGCTTGCAATTTTCGTAATTACCCATCTTTCCAAAAAAATATCCGTTTAAACGAAAGTTTTATTGTTATCGTAAAAGTAAACTTTCTCATATCTTCGTATCATTTGTATTTTAGAAATGATAATAACTTCATTGTTTATCGATATTTTTCAATGAAAAAAGAAACACAAGCTCGGCAAGACTATGCATTATGGGGCTATACCAGTGTCACACTTTCAAAAAATCGATTTTTTTTTGCCTTTTTCGACAGTTTGTACTTTCAAGAATATGAGATGAGATTATTTTTATACTTTCAAGAATATCAAATGAAATTTTTCCAGTTTGCTGACACTGTAACTTAAAGAGCAATTATCCAATTGACTTGAAATTTGAACTGAGTACTCTTGAATATATTTATTGAAAATTGACGATTTGGCATTGAAAAAAACGACCATTGTATAGGCAAGAAATCAGACTTTTTTCATAACTACGCCATTTTGTTAGATTTTGATATCTTTCGAAAATCCTACGTCATTGTACAGGAAATACCTTCCGGTTTAGCGACATTTTTTCCTTTTTCGGTTTCAGCTGCTCAATCGGCCGGAATCATGTCCGCAGTGGAGAAACTTTTTTTTGGCGCCTCCGAAGGCAGCGCACAAGCCCCTTGGATCTCAATATTTTTCTATGAACAAATTATGTAATATAGGTCAAATATAGCCAAATATATTCATAATTTTCCGAAACATTTAATTGAGTACTTTTCTTCCAAAAAAAATTCCCGAAAATCACCCAAATTTTCAGCGTTCACACTGGTATAGCCCCTTAATAGTGTGTAAAATCCCGACCTCATCATCCCTGTACTCTGATCAGAAGAAAATATCGAAAATAAAAAGGAGCCCTTAAATCACGACGACGATTGCATCATTGGCTTACAATAGAAAACGATTTTTTTATTAATTCCTCCAATTTTGATCTCAAATCACGGCTGCAAAAATCCCTCGAACGTTTCTCAAAATCTTGTCAGAGATTTACACCCTGAATCACCAAAAAAAAACCACAATCTTACAGTAGCAAAAATAAAGTGATAAAAAATATATATATAAATTTCATTGCGTACGAGATATCTCTCTTCACAGCGGTGCCGGTTTTTTCGTTCAAGAGTTCGAGACACGCCGGAGCCCCCCCCCCCCCCCCCTCTCCCAACGTTAATAACGAACGAAAAAAATAGCAAAAAAAAAATAATTAAAGTTTTTGGAAATAATTATCAAATTGTTCGGCAAAAATTTAAAAAAACCAACTCACGTAATTGGTGGCAGAAAATAAATAAATAAATGACCGCAAGCTACGTTTATATATTCGAGTGATAAAAGAATCGCGAGGTTTGACGGGTATGCTTTTTAGAGAGTACGAAAACGTTCGAGGTTTTATCCGGTGGCAGCATATTGTCCAAGGTTAGGGCCAACGAGCATAAGCTAGCCGTGTTTTCTGTTCGACGTAGTGACGTCACCGACGTCTCGTGGCCTTAAACTTGACTCGGCTTGCGCGCCCGATTGCTAACGCCACCCCCGTCGCACGTCTGCCTCGGGTGCGCGCACGCGCACGTCTGATGCGCTTTTGGTACAACCGCGTACTTTGGCGCGGCATCCCCCCCCCCCCGCCCGCCGCGCGGCGTTCGCCTCGTCTCGCCGCCCGGCACGCCGGGGCGCCCCGTCGCGCTCGACCCGCCAGTGTAAGGAAAACCACCGAGCGTAATCCACCTCTCCTCGCCCGTCTCCCGTTCCACCGGCTACATCATCTGTTCTTCAATTCTTGAATTACCATCCACTCGAGAGAAAGATAAAACGCACATTTTGTTCGAATGTCTACGTGTTCGAGATTATCGCTCGTCAAGAGCGATAATGTCAAATCAGATTTTCGAGCAATGGCCGTAGTATGCGCGGATATGTTTTGTTTCCCAATGGCTCTTCGTATGTTCCTGAAATTATGAAACAACGGTGTTTGAAGCTTGCATCGTTGGAATGCAACGAAAATTATTTTTTCTCTTCCTTATTTTCGTTATAAACGAGAATATTTTTTGCCAATTTGGATTGTAGATTTTTTATGAGAATCCTGAAAAACGTTGGACTGATTTTTGTAGCCCAAAACCGCAAAAAAAAGAAAGAATTATCGTTGCGTTCCAACGATCTGAACTTCAACATCATATAACTGGTTTTTGTTATAGGCTGAAGGAGGTTGGAGCGGTCCAGTTGAGTCGAACGACGGTTTATGAATTTCTTTTTCGACGAACCTGAAAAAAAAAATTGATACGAGGTACAGATTTATTCTGTGGATACTGATTTTTCATAAAAAATTTCATTAAACTCCAAAATTATGCATTTTCATATTTTTATTGCGTAAATAAGAAAAACTTTTGTGCTACTACCAACTTGAAAAAGTATAACATTATCGACGATTATTATGAAGAAAAAAACTGCGTCAGCGAATCTTTTATACAATTTGGAATGAAATTTTGAGTCATTTATAGTTATGCCTATTTATATTTGTCACGAGATTATTTATTATTGCCATTAATTAATATTAAGTGTTGCCGAAATACGGCAACTTCATGGACATTGCGGTCGGCAGCAGCTTCATTCGCCGGCCAAGATTCGTAATCTTTCATCAAACCTTGATTGTGAAATATTGAATATATATGATCATGAAGTTTGCATCGTTGGAACGCAGCGAAATATTTGCTTTCTCAATTTTCCAAATATTCTTTGGTAGACTTGCGCTAAGAAAATCGAATGAAGACTTTTTAGGATCCCTATTTTGCGATCCACAACGTTAATATGCAAAATATGATTTTCAATCGTGATAAAAGTAAAAAAAAATTGAAGGGAATTTTCGTTGCATACCAACAGTGCAAGCTTCAACCCCATGAATATATATGGATTACGATGGACAAGTCATTTTTTTATGTTGACAAAGGTTTAGTTTGCGTAAATTTGTTGCTAGGAACGGTTTATCTTGGTGTTAAATAACTTAAAAAATTGTCAGCCGTAGCGTGACCGTCTTGCCCATCTAACTGCACGTAAAATTACACACATTGACCTATTTTTTTATTTCTGGTGTCTTATGGTGAAAGAACTTTAAAAAATTCGTAAAGACTCAGTATAGTTTTCGAAATTTTCGGTTTCAGGAGTATTACTTTAACTTTTTCTATTTCAAGTTATTTTTATTTTGTTAAATTATGTCACTATTTTGTTATTTTGCCACAAATTGTTTCCAACGCATAATAAAACTCGCAATCAATCACTTAAGAAGAAGATAAATGAATCCTCCCTCTCCCTCTCTCTCTCTCTCTCTCTCTCTCTCTCTCTCTCTCTCACTTTCTCTTTTAATGAAAATAGTTTAAATTTCATTTCAGAGACATTCAGTTGTGGAATGGTTCGTGAAAAAATATTTTGACGGTTCTCTTTTCCTTTACTATTGGAGTACCACCTCAAATATTGCTTGTAGGAAAAAAAGGTAAAGGCCAAAATTGTCGAAAACTCAATTCCCTACAAGTTTGTTTATGTTCATTTATGACCTAAAGTTAAAGATAAACGAGATAATGCAATAGTTTTACTTCGCCGCTTTTTCAGGTTTAATTCGGAAAATATCGATCGTAGAGAAAAAACTGTAATAACCAAAGTTGCAGGAAATTGAATTTCCTACAAGTTTAGTCCTTACCATTTTTACTCAAAAATTCAAAATGGCCGAGTTATTAAAGAAAAACAATTTTTCATAAAATTCAAAATGGCGGATAAGCACATGGAGAATTTGGTCGCCATTTTGAATTTAGACTACCAGTAACCCCCCCCCCTCCCCCCAACGGTTAAAACAAGAAAGAGCGACAACGGAATTTTTGCAAGGTTAAAAGTACATAGTGACTGGGCTATAGCATCCAATGTTAAAAAACGTCCAACTTTGAACTCCCCCAACAGCGTACACACATGACGATAACGCACAGGGCTTGCGGAAAGATAAGCGAGAAAATGGGTCGCGTGTGTAACTAACGCGAGCGCGATCAAGATCGTGGCAAAGAGGCAAGTATTGCCGGCGGAAGGGGGGCGGGGGAGGGGTGAGGTCGTAACAAAAACGTCTGGGTAAATGGCCCTTAGGCTTCGTTCGCTTTTATTATACGAATGAGCTCACCGTACAATCGCCAAAACAGTTTTTTTTCTCCTCTTCTCCATCGTCTCGTGCACCGAACACGCAAAGCACAATGTAAAGACCGCAGCAGCTATAACGACGAGCACGTCTCTCGAGTAAGGGGCCTCGAAAATTTGCGTATAGTTTTCAAACCACCGTCCTACATCGATTTCCATCCGCACAAATTTATACCCATAGGTACACTTTTTTTCGCTAGAGTTTGTTTGGGTCAGAGAGAACGTTTTTTGTCGAAAGGTCTTCTCTCTTTTATTTGAGAGGAATCTTAGGTTCTTATCGGCAACAGTACGTTTGATATCACTATTTCCAGTCGACGGATATTATTATTATTATTAAGAATTAATATTATTACTATTTTATCAGCAATAACAATATGAATATGAGTAATAATTATTAATGAAAGTCGTTGTTTCAATGTCAATCATAATAATGATAATCGTTATAGAAATAATAATTATTATTATTGATATAAAAATATCAATAATAATTATTTCGATATTTGTTGTATCAATAATAATAATGATTATGGTTATTATATGAGTGAGCATAACTAACTGAATAAACAACAATAATATGTGTTTTATTAGTATTAATGATAAATTATCATTATTAATGTTATTGGCATATTCATAATACTGTTAATAGTAATATGAATAACATCGACATTAACAATGACTATGATTGTTAATGAGAATAATCATTACCAATATCAATAATTTGAATAGAAACAATACCAATAAAAAAACGAATGGCTGTACATGACGATTTTTACATGCTGTCTGCACCGTTGGAATGTAACGAAATTCCTTTTTTATATTTTCTTTTACTTACATTTATTATGCGGCATACTTTAGTGCATCTTTATATTGTATATATTTCTGAATGAGTATCTTGAAAAATAATCAAAAGATTTGATAGGCAAAATTTGCCGTGAGAAATAAAAAGAAATTCATAAGTACTTATTCATTTTCATTGAATTCCGACGATGCAAATGACTCATATTTTTACATAATACTTACTAAATACAAAGCAATCGATGTTGATAAGTAATAAAAATAATCACGAGTATTATCAGATACTTAAACAAATTATTGGTCATCTCCGATTATCATTACCCGGACGATTGAAAAGTAAAATAGTCACTTAAGGGGGGAGATCCTTTTATAACGTGAAGAAGAGCACATGGTCGAAATAGAATGCCACAATGAAGCTGAGGGACTACGTTATGGCCCTGAAATCGCAGATCAATCGGTAAGTCATTAAATCACAAAATTTTCGAGACCTGATACTTTAGACGCGTTTTCCTGTCAAACCACTTTTTCGTGAACCTCGTACGAGATAACTCAAAAACTATCCAATCGATCGTTGGGAAATTTTGTACACTTTTAGATAACATAATTGCCGTCTACGTGAACCTAAAGTTCGTTGAAAATTATTTTGAAAAACTATTTTTTCATTGACAAATACTATAGCAAAAGGGTCATGCAAAAAAATACATTTTTTTTTTCAAACACGCATGATTCTCCGAATTTGAACTTTTCTTTGGTATTTTAAGGTTAACATAGAGCGTGTGGGTTTCAGAAATGTAAAAATCGTAAAATTGCCATTTTTAAGGAGGTGGGGGCGTTGGTCACAATCCAGGATTTAAAAAAAGAAACGTTTCCTGGACTATACTGAGTCTTTTCAAATGTTTTGACACTTTTTTACAACAAAACACCAGAGATAAAAAATATTTTAGTGTTTGTAATTTTACGTGCGGTTAAATGGGCAAAACGTAATTGTATGTATTTATAGTATAGATACATATAGATAGATAGTATATATGTAATTGTTTTGCTACTTAACGGCACTTCTAACAACGGATCAACGCAAACTAAACGTTTGTAAACATTTGGAAAAGAAAAAACCATCTTGCCCATCGTGAGCCGTATATATTCAATATTGAACCATCAAGGTTCGACGAAAGATCACGAATCTTGGCTGGCGAACGAAGATCATTGCTGCCAACCTCAATGTCCGCGAAGTTGCTGTATTTCGGCAACACTTGATATTAATTATTGGTAATAACAAATAATCTCGTGACAAATATAAATAGGCGTAATCATAAACTACTCAAAATTTCATTCTGAGTTGTATAAAACATTCGCTGACGCAGCTTTTTCGTGATAATCATCGATAATGCTACTTTTTCATGTTGGTAGTTACGCAGAAGTTTTTCTTATTCGCGTTATAAAAATATAAACTGCATAATTTTGCTCTTTAATTATATATTTTATGAAAAAATGGCATCTACAGAATAAATCTATACCTCGTACGCATTTTTTGAGGTTTATCGAAAAAAAAAAAACATTGCATAAACCGTCATCTGACTCAATTGGACCGCAACAAACTCCTTAAAAATCGTAAAAAAGTTTATGCGAAAATTAAACGGTGCAACATATAACTAAAATCTTAATTATGTAGAATTAGTAGTTTCAACACAAAAAAAATCTTGAAGTGAAGTTATATTTTTTATATCTGTCGGCGATGAAAACGGATGTCTAAAAGGTGTCCCAAAATATTATCCAATTGATGACTTTTTTAAGTTATCAAAAAGTTATCGACTGTATCTAGTTCATCGTTGTCCAAAGGATATCACAAAGACGAATTACATAAGACGTCTTTTTCATGACATCTTTCAAATATCGGTAATATGCTGTCTTTCAAGATATTTGGCATTGGCGGGAAATAGTAAAAAGTCATCCAAATGTTGTCCTAAAGGTGAAATCCAACGGATCACTTTTATCATAGTGCAAATGTAGCGTGTCATATTTCATTTCACCGGCAAAAAATTGTGTGTAACAACAAATAGTTGAAAAAATAAAGTTGTTGAAATGTATATACGTGAGTGTTTTTGATCCGATTTTTCTTTTCGCCTCTGTGAGTACATATATATATATATATATATATATATTTAATGTACTGTTTTTTTTTATTCTAAAAGCGTACGTCTGCTTTTGAGGTTATCCAAGGGATCGTTCAGAGCATGGAGACCACCAAAAGGCGCGACCGTAACGGGAGAGAAGTCCAATAACGACTGTACCACTTTTATAATATTAAATGATATTTCACTTGTAATAAATTAATTGGTGTTTTATTTATAACGACCGAGCCCACTTCGAAACCGACATAACAATGTCTTTTCAATTTTTTTATTATAAAAATTAACTTAACAGTTTAGAATATTTAATATAGCTTAATATTACCCATTTTTCATTATTATATGGTAAGTATTGTTGGTGAAAGTTTTTGTTGCAATACGAACGAGTATATAAATAAACACGTTCGTATTGAAAGTAACAAAAAGTGTTATCATATAATAATTGATAATGGGTAATATTGACGTATATTAAATATTCTAGACTATTAATAAGTTAGTTTTTGTAAAGAAATGGACAGGATATTGTTTTCTGTGTGTGTGTATGGCCAATAAATAGATATCCTTCCGATAGTACTCTTCGATACCGTTTAGATGTCGTTGTGTCAACCTTACTCGGACACCTATTGAACGAATCTCAGATGGTAGTGGTATCTCGGCATTTTTGTGCCTTTAAGGGGAGGTACCTGAGTAAACGGCGAGAACAACAGGTAAACTTCGGGAATTTTTATCTCAAAAACCAATGTTTCGATTGGATCCGGGTTTTTTTATTGAAAAATATGTACATTGAGGGATGTTTCGGAATTTTTAAAAATTAATTCGTTGACCGAAAGCGATTCAAACGCGATTATCTCGAAACATAGTTTTCAAAGTCGGTGCCAGATGTATCTCGAAAACGGCTTGTCCGATTTTGTCCAAATTTGGATACAACATTCTTCGATAGTTTTTCTCGTTCGCCACGTAGGGTTTTTTTCATTTGATTGAACCATTGCTTTTTTATGCAGTGTGTATGCAATCCAAAATCGTCGGAAATTGCGAACGAAAAACGAATGTTAAATTAAAACGGTCGCAATTCCGTAAAAAATGAACATTTCAAAAAATCCTACGTGGCGAACGAGGAACTATCGAAGAATATTGTATCCAAATTTGGACAAAATCGGACAAGCCGTTTTCGAGATACATCTGGCATCGCCTTTGAAAACTATGTTTCGCGATAATCGCGTTTGAATCGCTTCCAGTCAACGAATTTATTTTTAAAAATATCCTAAACATACCCCAATGTACATATTTTCCGAGAAAAAAAACCCGGATCCAATCGAAACATTAGTTTTTGAGATAAAAATTGCCGAAGTTTACCTGTTTTTCTCGCCGTTTACTCAGGTACCTCCCCTTAAGAAGATATCTTTTAGATATATCGATTTGATGAGTTTACGCTAACGTACCGACAACCGCAAAGTGTTAACCGTTAAAAGTTGCCTCAGTTAATTATCGGACACAAATAAGTTATCTGCCAAGCAGGACATAAGTGATACGTTTTGTGATACAAAACGGCGTCTTTTTGGACAACCAAAAAGTTATCCGTTATCAATTTCGCGATATCTATCGGATGCCATATAGATAACATTTTGCTACCTGGGCTATCATCATTTCAAACTCCAACGTGCGCCTATAGCACGTAACCCCAATTCTCCGAGATGTCGCCTCGATCCGTCGCACCCCTGCGCCGAGCACGTGAACCGTTTATTGCGAAACGTGACGCAGGACGCCAGCTCGACACGTTACGTACGAGGCGAAGTTAATCACAGTTCGGGACTAGGCGCGTTGAGAAAACATCGCGCGAAGGTCACGAGCGAAAGCGATCTACTAGATTTACCAGCAAAATTCGTACCGCCCGAGTTTTTCGACCACAGAGTGCGCGATGTGTCGATAATTCAAGATGGCGGAGTGTCGTGGAGGTAACGCGAGATGGCGCGATCGATGGCGAAATTTGACTGGAATTTTGCACAATGAGAGGTGCACGGTGCCATTCGCCGGCACCGAGAGCAGCAACTTCAAAAATCTCAATATGGTCGAACCAACATGGCCGACGGCGACGAAAAGACCAGTCATTCGATGCCGAAGAAAAACTACACGCGCTCTTCTCAAGCTCGCCGTCGCGCCTGCATCTTGTCTATAATTTCGAGATTAATCGCGATCGTGCAATTAACGACCGACGATCGACGGCGCACTGTCCGTTACGTAAGCGTCCATTGGACGTACGTGTAGCTGTGTGAAACCCGAAAACAATGGAAAATCGTAATTACATCGAAATTCCAAACAGATTTGAAAGCTCAAAACCCAAGAATCGCAAAACTCGACAAAAATCAATAAAACATCGATCAAAGAGCAACAATAGATTTGACCTAACAAGATCGATCATTGTAGCGACGAAATCCTTTCATTCCCATATCCCTACATATCATTTATCTGCACCTACCACGTCATAGATCCAGGAGTCCATGGCCGTGCCGTACATTCTCCCCGAAATTCGACGTTTTTTCCTTCGCCAACCGGCACTCCACCAATCTCACTCCCCCCAGGCCGTCCCCACCGACTCGCTCGTTTTTAGTCCATTATTTTCGCCACCGAACAACGCTTCTCCCAAATACTTCATTCCCCTCGAAATCAGCTGTTACTCGACTCCCGTATATCTCACGATAATTAATTACACGAGGCGTTCGGATCGATGCCTCGACGACACACGGCGCTTACGCCGCTTGTGCAGCGGTAAAAGTACGTCTCGCGCGTTTCTGTGCGACGCACGTAAACACTCGCGCGAACAGTAGGCGCGGACACAGGTCCGAGCCGCGTCTCTAGTAGCAATTTTGGCGCGCTCACGCGTCTCCTCTGTATCCTCGATTTGTATCGATGTGTATCATCTCTATGCACAACACACACGCGGCTATGAGTATGTATGTATATCCTTCTGTGTGTCCCTTGGAAATATGTACATACGCATGTACAAATGGATGGATATATAGATCGATAAAAGCTATGTACACACTGTCGCAAGACAACACGCAACGTGAGAGAGATGCTTACGGCTCGGCGGCTCGCGCGCGACTGTGCGAATGCCGGTGTGTGTCGGTACTTCGCGAAGCCGGTCTGTTGCGACACAACGGGGTAACGCGCGCGGGGGGCGGCACCAACCGCGAAGGATCCACATTTCGCACACGGTACGTATGAACGTTCGTAACACAAATGCATACACTCGGGCTATATATATATATTCATGTAAACGTATGTGTATATATATGTGTACCTGTGTGCGCGTGGATATTAATACACTGTAAACGAGCCATATACTGTCCGTATGAGTATTACGAATATCAGCCTGGCAGAAAGACAAGGAGAGAGAGTAAGCCTGCTATCTACTCACCACTGACGCTCGCCAAATACACATACGTGCAATTACTACGTGCCTAAAATTGTTTTTGTTCTTTCCCTCTCTCGCTGGATATTTTTCACCGCGGTATCTTGCAAAAAGTATGATTTCTGTTTTCTTTTCAAACCAACGTTTGCTGGAAACAATAGACATTCCAGTGACTTTTAATGGGGAAGTAGAACCGCGTTGTTTTTTCAATTGTGTACACGTAGGCAGGATCGTAAATGAGTTTTATATTATATTTTCTTACTTTTTATATTTAAGGGGTTCGGCTCACTGTGAAAATTACGAAAAATCGACAGTCGCTTGGGGGAATTCAAATTGAAGAGGAAGGTCCAAGGTATGTTGTGGGAATCACAGATTGAAGGTAGACTTATTATTGACACGGTAGAAACGCGAGTTGAAGTTTAAGGTAGTCCTATCGCTTCACACTAGTCATACCACTGATCATACTTGAGACTTGTACAATTTATTTTTTTAACATAGGCAAAAAAATCATCTGTAATAACTAACATTTTTCATGTGTAAACTGTTTAATGAATGTTCACATTTAATTAGAAAAATGAAAAAATAGTTATTCCAACGATTCGCGCAGTATTTCTAGATTTGATATTTGGCAATATTGGTTCTATCTCCGTCTCTTTTTACTCACCCCGGCGAGTTTAACCTCCGTGCTTTTCAACGTCGATTTGTCAAATCAATGTCAGGTGCGGGAAATATAAAGTATTGTATTCGGGCCACGACTGGTAAAAAGCGTGGAAAATTTGTGTCGGCGAAATATGTCGGTTAAAAATGAAATATGTGTGGAAATTCGAATGAGTGAGATGAGGTTAGGACTACAGTCAGCTGTTGCCTTGCTGTCACGTCTCTTTATCGTAGCAAGTGGTAATAAATCCAATACCGGAAGTTCAAATTAAACTTGATATTACATAAAAATAAGTGTTAAGTATGTAAATCTGATTATTTTCAAGAATCTGATGGATTTCCACTATTATATATACTTTTGTAGCGACCGGAAATTGCGTTTTTGTATGTCGTCTCGGAATTCCTTCACAAAAATACGCAATTTTAATATTTATTTTCTCTGTCATTAGGTCGATAAACGACCTTGAAATTTTACAGAGACAATTATTAATATATTTACCGAAGCTAAAAAAATTATGAAAATCCTATGGATTGAAGCCTAACTATAGGACTACCTTAAACGCGTTTTTGTCGGAGATATGTTTTTCAAAATGGTGTGCACGATTTCTTGATTTCTTATGATCGGATTGATTTGAAATTCGGTACACTTATTCAGTGTAATGGTAGTTTAGTCGCGACCGACGTTTTTCTTCTTAACTTTTTTTTTCATTAGTTATTAACGATGTAATTTTTCCTCGAAAAAGGGGGGGAAAAATCGTTTTTTAAAATAATTAAAGCACTTTAATAAAAAGCTCGGTCAAGCCTTAGCCAGTATTATCGATATATTTTAAGAAAAAAAAAACTCGTTTTTTTGTTTCAGGTCAACCAGGTGGCCAGAATCAAGTGAACCGTTAAGGGGTTACGTGGGTTGTGAAGCCGAAATAAGCATTTTTTAAAAATATAATATATAAATTATTTTATTCAAAATGTTAAGCACATAAAACAGCAACATTTCAACAATATTTACAAAAAAATTCATTTAAAAAAATGGGAAATTTAGCCAGTGGGACCTGGTTTCCGGAGACCCC
This sequence comes from Ophion slaviceki, assembly GCA_944452715.1. NCBI lineage: Eukaryota > Metazoa > Arthropoda > Insecta > Hymenoptera > Ichneumonidae > Ophion > Ophion slaviceki. Next base: position 16,281,226 of record OX101783.1, on the reverse strand, counting down.
GCAAAAAAACGATGGTGAAGTTTGCATCATTGGAATGCAACGAAAATCCTTTTTTATTTCTTCTTCTTCGTTTTTGTTATCGTCAAGAATTTTATCCTGCAAATGTGAGCAACAGATTTCGGATAAGAATCCTAAAATAAAGTTTGAGTGACTTTCGTAGCCCAAGTTTGCCCAAAAAATGTTTGGGCCACTAAACTTTCGTTGCGTTCCAACGATGCAAACTTCAATATCATGCAAAAAAGTGTCCTCGTTGTGGTCAGGATAACTCATGATAGCTTTATCTGAAATTAAAAAACCATTCTTTTTCGAACGAAGAATTTTTTAAAAAATTGAAGTTTGGATTTTCGACAGAATTTTATGCAAAATAGTTCAATTTTTGGTACAATTTACATTACGTATAGCCTTGTGAAATTAGTTCTTATAGAAAAAAAAAACCTTCGTTCAATCACTAGTCAATGCTATTTTGAAGTGTGCAATATTTCAATAAGATCGGTGCATTAGTTTTCGAGAAATCGTGTCCACCGACTTCAAAAATAGTGTTTTGAGAAAAATGCGGTTACCTGCGTCGCTTCCGGCCGGCCTTTCTCAACGGGGGAATTCTCAAAGGCTCTCTCCCCTAGACTTTCACTCCGATTGACTTAAAACTTTGGCAAAATATTCTAGACATATTGTACAATTAGATAATACATTTTTTTTAACTGGATTTTTTGAAATTTTCAAACCCACGTAACCCCTTAAGCCCCTCACGTTCGAAGGTCCTTCATAAGATTGTTTATAACGTCCTTCATTATGAATATTTTTAAATAAAATTTGGTACACAACTTCTTTGATGTACATACGAATAAATGTCTAAACGATTTTTCAATAATCGTACTTACTTATTTAAATAAAATAAAAATTACCGCGATTTTCGGGTCGTCACAGTAGCCTAACTCCTCAATATTATTATTACCTTCTTATAAATAATATATATATATATATATATATATATATATATATATATATATATATATATATATATATATATATATATATATAGTCATAATAATACGGCGTTGAAGTTTGCATCGTTGGAATGCAAAAAAAGTTTTTTCATTCTTTTTTTTTTTTCATTTTTATTATCATCTATCTTTTCATCGATTATGATCGTGGATCTCCAATGAGGATAAGAAGAACCGATTGGGTGATTTGCGTACCCAAAATCGGCGAAATAAATGTAAACAATATAAGACAAATTAACTTTGGCTGCATTCGAACGATGCAAACTTCAATATCATATTATTATTGTTATTATTACTATCTTCTCATATACAGGGTGTCCTGTTACGAATGGATAATTCTGCAACTGTCGATAGGTCAGATCATGTCCTACTATATGCTGGAATTTCAGTTTAGTAAAAGACCCACAGTTTTCGAGATTTTGGGCTTTATGTTAATTTTTGAAAAAAAAAAAAAATCATCTGCCTTTGGTTTTTCGCTTTCCATTTCTACAAATGATATGAATCGACAATAACTAAGCAACTTTTTATAGTAATTGGCACGATATGCGTAGCACATTTTTTTTTACTCCGCAGGCTATCAAAGTCAGATGTTCGAATTCGTTTGTATGGAAATTGTGTTTGTCTTTGAAAACTATGTTTCCAGATAATCGCGTTTGAATCGCTTCCAGTCAGCGAATTTATTTTCAAAAATTCCTAAACATACCTCAATGTACATATTTTCCAATAAAAAAAACCCCGGATCCAATCGAAACATTAGTTTTTGAGATAAAAATTCCCGAAGTTTACCTGTTTTTCTCGTCGTTTACTCAGGTACCTCCCCTTAACATTTAAGGTTAGAAAGAAGACTTTTCTAGATAAAACAAATAAGCAAGTGTATTTTTTTTAACCGGGTAAAAAAGTTATCATTTGCAGAAATGACACGCGAACAACCAAAAGCAGATGATTTTTATCTCGAAAACCGTGAGACTTTTACTAAACTGAAATTCCAGTATATAGTAGGACGTGATCTGACCTATCGACAGTTGCAGGATTATCCATTCATAACAGGACACCCTATATATAATTATTGTATTTATTTTGTTGCTTCTATCGTTTGGAAAATCGATTGTGCTTTCGAGACGGCGCGGTTACGCGTGGCGGGACTGTGGGTTACGAGTAAAGGAAAAGAGGTCAAGTCCGTGTCGTAGCGTCAAAGTAGGGGACTCCGTGGCTCGCGTATATGTGGTTCGCACGTATTTGTAATGAGCAATGAGAATTGAATTACTTTTAACCCCGCGTTGTGTCACACACATCTCAAAAGTTCCGCGCCACTGGGTCATGTTGACCCGGCCAATCTTCAAGCCGCAGTGGAAAGTGAAACGGCACGATTCCAGCGAAAACAATCCATGAATATACGAGAAACGTTGTAAAATATTTAATAGACGTCGTTGTGTGGAAAAATCGCGTTTAAATTATGTTTGAAAAAAAAAAATCGTAAAGTGTATTTGCAAAAAAGTGACCTTTTTTTCTAGGAAAACGTGTCTAGGTTTTCAATTTTTTTAATTACCCCGAGCAGAAATTTGTTCAGGGTGAAATCCGGACCGGATCAGGCTGCCACAATAGCAAATCCGGGCCGGGTCAGGCAAATTTAGTGCGGCCCTGATCGGGGATGTAACGCTTTTGCAAATTCAGGTCCGGATCAGGCACCTTATCAGGCTCTGATCAGGCGCTTCATCAGGCCCGGACCAAGCAACTTATCTTGTTGCGGATTACGAAATCTATGTATACTTATCCATGCGAGTCGGCAACGTTCAACATGTGGCAAGTAAAAAAACGGAAACAATTAAAACATGCTCATTGGTATCTGTCGATCGGAAAATGGTGTGTTTGGATACGAGCAACAACGACACGGAAGAAAAGATCTGGGTGGTGTCTCTTCTCCACTGATAACAGAAAAAAATACGAGGTTCGTTTCGCATTAAATATATTACAAAATATAAAATTTAAGAGAATAAAAATACGTATATATTTAAAAAATGCATTTCTAGACTGACTGTATGGTTGTGCATTACAATCAATCGTAAAAAATTGATTAAATTGTTCTTCAAACTAATAGTAATCTCTATTTTATCATTTTATTGCCAATATTTTAGCTTGTCCGGCGCAAATCAGGGGTGTCTGATCAGGGCGCCTTATTAATGCCTGATAAGGCTCCTATCCGGCGCAAATCAGGCGTGCCTGATCAGGGCGTTTTATTGATCCCTGCTCAGGCCCCTGTCTGGCTCAAAGAAGGCGTGCCTGATCAGGGCGCCTTATTGATCCCTGATCCGGCCCTGATGAATCCTCAGGCAGCCTGATTAGATTTCTGCTCGGGACATTAACGAGTATGGTTTTAAGTATCCTTTACAACTTTTGTGTAGAAAAGTATTTATAAATGTGGTAGATAAAAACTATAATGAACACAAATAAAACGCATTTAGTTTTTGCATGAAATGATCACGTTCGCCACGTAGGATTTTTTTGAAATTTTCATTTTTGACGGAATTGCGACCGTTTTAATTTAACATTCGGTTTTCGTTCGCAATTTCCGACGATTTTGGATTGCATACACATTGCATAAAAAAGCAATGGATCAATCGAATGAAAAACCCCTACGTGGCGAACGAGAAAAAAACTATCGAAGAATATTGTATCCAAATTTGGACAAAATCGGACAAGCCGTTTTCGAGATACATCTGGCACCGACTTTGAAAACTATGTTTCGAGATAATCGCGTTTGAATCGCTTCCAGTGAACGAATTTATTTTTAAAAATTCCTAAACATACCTCAATGTACATATTTTCCAATAAAAAAAAACCCGGATCCAATTGAAACATTAGTTTTTGAGATAAAAATTCCCGAAGTTTACCTGTTTTTCTCGCCGTTTACTCAGATACCTCCCCTTAAACCAGCTTCGACCTGTCGAAAAAAATTCCGAATTGATACGTGGTTGTTTGAAAAAACCGATTTTTACAAGTACGGACAAATGTCAATAATCGATACCTAATGCTTTTACGAATAGTGTCGAACGTAAACGATGAATAGAAGCTTGTCACATTAACGGGCTACATCGGACTAGGTGGGTCCACCGCCAAACGCCGCGAAAAAAATGTCATGTTTTCTGTATTTTTTGGTGACTTTTTTTAAAGGCTTTTAAGGGGTCTTCTCACTTTAGACGCTAAAAAGGCTATTTTCATGAATATTTTTGATAGGTTTATATTATAGATATTTATATAAAAGTTGTTACACTTAATAAACACACTTTCAAAATACATTTTTAAAAATGTATTTATTCATTTAAGTCATTATTTGTAGACCAAAATGGTAGTTAAAAAAATGTCCTAAAATAATTGTAGGTTTGCGCTGTTGTTCAAATCTCGGAGATGGACCATCCGAAACAAAAAATCAAACGGTTTTAGATTCAGTATGTTAATGGCTATAGCGCATATCATACGATTTTTTATATATGCAAAAATAACAAAATGGCGTACACTTTTCGAAAAAAAATTAAAAAAATGTGCTTTTTTACCGTTTTTAGCAAAAAAAAAAAAGTAAATATCAACATTTTTAAAAATCCTTGATATGCGCTATAGCTATAGTTGTAAGGGATATGTGGTTAAAATTTCATAAGGATCAGTAGTTTCGAAGATTTTATCGACAAGCCGTCGAAAAACGTTGTTTCGAGAAAAACGCGTTTTAAGTTTGTTTACGTTACATAAATACATAAAATTAAAAAAAATGTGTTTCGAAAGTGTATTTATAAAGTGTAACATTTTTTATACCAATATTTATAATATAAACCTATCAAAAAATTCACGAAAATAGCCTTTTTTAGCGTCTAAAGTGAGAAGACCCCTTAATATTGTGTTGAAATTCAACCTTGGTGTTGAAAAAATGCGTTCCTCCTTCGCCAACCGTTTCCCAGACAAAAAATCGGTATCTCGCTATTTTTTCGGGCCTCTAGTTAGATGTAATCCCTTAACGGAGACTTTGTCCTTGAAAGCAGCGGGAGATGTTAGCGGCTCAACATGAGCAGCTAGAAGAAGAGGAGGGATGCCTCTATGGACCAGGCATTGCCGATTAGCGGTAATTATAAACACATTTGTGTAAACACATTACAAAACTTTAAACGCGTTTTTCTCGAAAACACGTTTTTAAAAATGGCTGACATTCTCCTGACCGCTGTAATTAACATATCGACCTGAAATTTGGAGAGCATACTCAGAAAATATGTCTTCACGGAATGACGGATCGTTTTTTCGATAGATACATTTTTGCATTTATTATTTATCTTTTTATGCGAAAAAAACGCGAAAATTCGATTTTTTTTAATTGCCGCCATTTTGCGAAATTTGTACTAAACGAAAAACCCATCCGTCATTCCATGACCAAAGGGTCACATATTGATAATATGCTTTGAATTTGTGTTTCAGATCAACAAAGAGGGGGCAGTGATGTCAGCCGTTTACCTCCCGCGATTGAGGACCTGTTTTCGCGGAGCTGCAACGGCCGCCATTTTGGTTTTTTTTTTTTAATTTTTAACGTTCTGTATATCATGAATAAAAGTAAGAAAAAAACCGCACTCAAAAAGCTTTACTCGTTTCCTTTCAAAAAAATAAAATGTAAACACCTGAAATATGGCACTCCAAGGACAAAGTCTCCCTTAAAAACCGGAAACTGACTATTTTAAAGTAAACGCAATAACTATCCTCCAAGCTAATGACCGAACGCTACAAATTATTTCAGACTTCCACACTGAAGGTTTGGACTAATAGGAAGGGGAGAGGGTCACTCTTGATATGACAAAGAGACACGACTACATTATAAGGATTACCAGCCTGGAATCGCAAAATAAGAAAGAAAAATAAATAACAAGCCGAGACGAAACAAATAGACGTTTCGCCTGCGCGGTTCGTATATATCTGCTCTCTTATTTGCCTCTTGTATTAATTTTAATTGAACGTTGCGCCGACGTTAAAATCATCCCGCGACACGTCGCGCGATCACAATGATGGAGACGATGTATGATTTACGACGTAAATTCGATATCAGCGTTAAGACGCGGTTTTTCGCGTTTCAACGCGTTATTACGCGGGGCGGCGGGAGGGAAAGGAGGGGGGGGGGGGGGGTTGAAAGAGACCTTGAGACGCCACAAGACATTGGGCAAACAAGCGCCGGATGATCTTGAATTTTTCGCCAACGAAAAGAACGCTGCTGCTTTGCGATACGTCACGATTATATGCCGCACCGTTTTGCCATCTATAATTTATTCGCCGATCTTGTTATTGCTTCAAACAATTATTTACATAAAAATACGCAACGGCCCGCGCGCAATGACGCAAAGTCTCATTACGGCCATTCATTGACCGGTTACGACCAACTGGTGGTTGGAAAAAAAGAGGCATTTTCGTGTTTTTTTCTGCGAAAACGTGGGCAGGTTTTTGAATTATTTTTTTACATTGAAGAGTGAGGTTTTAACCGTGACGAGGCATCCCATTTCTGTTGCCTTCTACGGAGCACGTGGGGTCCTGTGGCCCCACGAGCCTTCTCGGTTTAGATCGCTTTCTTTGAACGGAAATTGAGTTTATACAGGATCTCTGCCACTCGAAATAACTCGGTAATTATCGACGTCACAAAAAAAATGCTCCAGACAAAAGTTGTTCGGTGTGAAGGGGGCCATCAACTGCGACCATTTTTTTTTCCTTTTCGATGCAGGCGCTGACGCACAGTGAAGGTCACCTCCACTTTTCTTACGAAAGTGTCTTACGAAAAGGGATGGATGGATAGATGGATGGATGGATGGACGGATGGACGGATGGATGGATGGATAGATGGATGGATGGATGGATGGATGGATGGATGGATGGATGGACGGATGGATGGATGGATGGATGGATGGACGGATGGATGGATGGACGGATGGACGGACGGACGGATGGACGGACGGACGGACGGACGGACGGACGGACGGATGGATGGATGGATGGATGGACAGACAGATGGATGGATGGATGGATGGATGGATGGATGGATGGACAGACAGATGGATGGATGGATGGATGGATGGATGGATGGACAGACGGATGGATGGATGGATGGATGGATGGATGGATGGATGGATGGACAGATGGACGGATGGATGGACAGATGGACGGATGGACGGACGGATGGACGGATGGACGGACGGGCGGACGGACGGACGGACGGATGGATGGATGGATGGATGGATTTTCGGTGCAAAAAAACGCTCTATTTTCGTTGATAAAAAAAAACTATGCATCGAAAAAAAAATAACTCCGTTCAAACACTGCTTTTGATATCTAAAAGAAGCTTGCCAAATTTGATGTTGATCGCTGCAGTGATGAATGGATGAATGGATGGATGGATGTTCACATGTACCGGTTTTTTATTACCCGAAATGTCTGATTACTTTTTCAATGGCACGAGATAACTGCGCTTTGTGTAATATCTGTAGATTTTTTTCATTTCAGATTACCAGACCCGCCCATACCAATTGGCCATGCAGCGACGGCACACACACACACACACACACATGGTGTCGTGTTATGAAAGGATAATCCTGCAACTGTCGATACGTCAGATCATGTCTTACTATATGCTGGAACTTCAGTTTAGTAAAAGTCCCACGGTTTTCGAATTCAAAATAATCTGCTTTTGGTTTTTCGCATGCCATTTCTACAAATGATAACGTTTTTGGGACCTGGTTTTTATAAAAAATACTCTTGGTTATTTGTTTTTACTAGAAAAGTCTTCTTTTTAACCTTAAATGTTGAGGAAACTTTATGAAAAAAGATCTTATGCAGAATTTTCATACAAACCAATTCGAACATCTGACTTTGATAGCCTGCAATGTAAAAAAAATGTACTACGCATATCGTACCAATTACTTAAAAAAGTTGCTTAGTTATTGTCGATTCATATCATTTGTAGCCTTCCGTTGGCATTATTATCAACCTTATCTCTGGCCACGAATTTTACACACCGGGCGAATTTGTGAGCCAGATGTTACTTCATGCACCTACCAGTAGCAACCCTATTTTAGGTTTTCCATTTTTTTCAAATCAGGAACACTAAAGTTTGCATCGTTGGAATGCAACGAAATATTTTTTCTCTCAATTCCCGAAATTTCCGTTGGCAGATTTGAGCTATGAAAATCCGGTGAAGACTTTTTTGGATCCCTATTCAGCGATTTACAACGTAAATATGTAAAATATGATTTTCAATCGTGATAAGAGTAAAAAATTGAAGATAATTTTCGTTGCGTACCAACGATGCAAACTTCAACTCCATGAACTTCAACACTTCATAATATATCGGCATCATTACAGTCGACAAATATGAACAAAAATAAAGAATTATTTTAAAAAATTTAATTTTGGAGAAGCAAACATTTCATTTAAAATTTGTCGGGTCAAAATGAACCAGTGCGTGTCACCGGAAATGAGATTAACGTTTGCATCGTTGAAATGCAATGAAAATTATTATTTTGCAATTGCTCGAACTTGTTTTGCCGAATATTTGTTACGAAAATTCTTCGAACATTCTTTAATTCCCTTATTTAGAGATCTAGAATTTAAATCTGTGAAAAAAAATATTGTAAAATAAATACAAATGAGGAAATAGGAATATAAAAAAGAATGTTCGTTGCATCCCAACGAGACAAACTTCAAGACCATCAGCGAAAGGTTAATTATTTCACAAAAGGAAATTAAAAATGGAAAGAAAAATAGACCCTTGTTTACATGGAGACACCTGGCAATTCAATAATTCTGATTGAAACACACAAACACACACACATGCATTCATAAACACTTGTATTAAAGCATTATCGATTAGGAATCGGTATTGATGAAAATTTTTATCTGAGTAAATGCAATGCGCGCGCGCGCACACACTCGTCAATGTGCTCACGTATATCAATATATCCTTCATTATTCGAATATTTTTTTTCCCTTATCAAGAGATATTACGAGATTCGTTTGATTTTTATATCGCGATCGCGGAATATCTCATTCGATCGTGTAAAGAGATAGAAACATTATCGGCTGATTGCATATGAGTTATTACTTTCCGGTTGGGGTTGGTCATCCGCGAGATCGTCTCGATAATTCCAATTCGCGATAATTCACGGCGCAGCTTCATTAATATTGCTGTTTCAAATTACGTGATCGTACGTCTCCTGCCGCGGTATATACGAAGCTGTCTACCAATTAATGAATTGCCGTGCGCTCGCGTACTGTGCGCGTTAGTTTGTCTCCACTTGGTCGAACGATTTTGGCTGAGTAGCACCGTGCAAATTGCGATATATGTGTGTGTGTGTATATATATATATTTTTATTATTTAATTATTTTTTTTATTTAATAATTATTTTTTATATAATTATTTTTATTTAATAATTTTTATTTAAATATTTAAGGGGTCTTCTCACTTTAGACGCTAAAAAAGGCTTTTTTCGTGATTTTTTCGATAGGTTTATGTTATAGATATTGATATGAAAGTTGTTAGCTTTAATAAACACACTTTCCAAATACATTTAAAAAAATGTGTTCATTTATTTAAGTCACTATTTATAGACGAAAATGGTAGTTAAAAAATGTCCTAAAAAAATTGTACGTCTGCGCTGTTGATGAAATTTCGGAGATGGATAATCCGAACCAAAAAAATCAAACGGTTTTAGGTTCAGTATGTTAATGGCTATAGCGCATATCGTACGATTTTTGATATATGCAAAAATAACAAAATGGCGGACATTTTTCGAACAAACAAAAAAAAACGTGTTTTTTTCACCGTTTTTGGCAAAAAAAAATAGTAAATATCAAAATTTTAAAAATCCTTGCTATGCGATATAGCTATAGTCGTAAAGAATTTGTGGTAAAATTTCATAAGGATCGGTTCAGTAGTTTCGAAGATTTTATCAACAAGCCGTCGAAAAACGTTGTTTCGAGAAAAACGCGTTTAAAGTTTGTTTGGGTTACATAAATACATAAATGGTGAAGAAATCATTCCTTAAAAAAAAATCACGGGCATCAGCCATTTTCTCCTTGTCTAAAGGAATCTCCTCCTTAACGGGTTACACCTAGCTCGTGGCCGGAAAAAAATACGAATTTTCGTGAATTCTTTCTGGGAAAACGTGTGCAAGTTTTTAATAGTTTTTTTTTAATTTAGAGTATAATTTTAAGTATCTTTTATAATTTTTGTATTGAAACATGTTTTTCAAATTCGTAGATAAAATGATTTGGGCAGACCGCTGTTTGACAAACGTCCTTCGCAGGTTCGCGGAACCTACCTATAAACGCCCATAACAACGCCAATTTTGAACGGATCGATTAAAAAATTTTAGATAATATTTTCGAAATATTATATCTTGAGAATCCGTCAAGAACCAAAAATCGATACGTTCCACAATTTTAACTAGACCTAAGCCCTTAATAACAAATTATCTGAGTTTTTTTTGTCGAAATTCAAACTTTTTTATTCCTCATCCGGCCATTGTCGTTATTTTCAAAACTTGAAAAAAGTATCCGGTCATTCGGAAGTTTCATTATCATAACAAAAGTGCATTTTTTGTATTTTTCATGCCGAAAGACCCTAATTGCCAGAACGACGGCACTTTGTTCAAATAACAATAACTTAATTGTTAATAAATATTTTTCAATTAAAAAATAACTCAAGCTTGGCAAGACTACGTATTCATTACGCGTAAAATCCCGACAGCGTCATCCCAACATTCTCATCGAAAAAAATATTGAAAATTGACCGGTTTTTTTTAGGCCTCAGGCAGACTCGTTAACGACTTCACGTAAGTTCCAAGGAAAACTCGATGGATCGCTAACTCGCAAGATTCAAAGTTCAGTACATTTTAAAACGCGGTGGACGAGCTGGAGTGACCTTGACGACTTCACATAAGCTTGGAGGAACATTTGGTGAATCGGTACCTTGCACGTTACGATATTCAATGGATTTTCCTTTCGCACGTATATTGTTTTAGGAGCTGGAGATTCACGGGTGGCTCCATGTACACACATTATGACTGCGTGCTTCGGACGCTCTATATTTGGACGAGGGCGTTGGCAAACGAATGATAAATACATAGACATCCAACGGAGAAGAAGGAGAAAGAGAGAAAGAAAGCGAAACATTCTAGACACAGGGGGGAGAGAGAGAGAGAGAGAGAGAGAGAGAGAGAGAGAGAGAGAGAGAGAGAGAGAGAGAGAGAGAGAGAGAGAGAGAGAGAGAGGAGAAATTTTTTTTATTTGCATATAGGAGCCCCCCCCCCCCTTATATACGGGGTGTTAGGAAGGTCGATGCCAAGCCTTAAGGGGGTGATAGGTCACCTCGTTAGGAACATATCTATCTTAGGTTAGTCCAAAGTCTAAGGATTTCGAGTTATCGTGGTCAGGGTTGCGAAATTTGTTATGAAAAAGTAATGCATTATTCATTACTTTTTTCATGGGTAATGGAAAAATATTTCATTACCCATTAAATTACTTTCAGTAATGTGAAAAAATGCCATTACTCATTACATTGGATTTTGTAATGTAAAAAATGTACATTACTCATTACATTGTATTTTGTATTGTAAAAAATTTCCATTACTCATTACATTACATTTTCTAATGTAAAACATTTTCATTACAAAATGCAATGTAATGTGTAATGACAAAAAATTTCATTACACATTACATTGTAATGGGCAATGGACATTTTTTACATTACAAAATTTAATGTAATAAGTAATGGAATTTTTTTACATTACAAAATATACAGTAGTGACTATTGGAATTTGTTCACGTTACTAATGTAATGTAAAAAATCTCCATTACTCATTACAAGCTAATATGGATTATTATTCGTTTCCGATAGGGTCAGATGGACCCAGTGCAAAAACCGCTGCCCCTAATGGGAAACGAATAATAATCCTCATACTCATTCACATTGCATTGCATTAGTAATGTGAAAAAATTCCAGTGCTCATTGCCTTATATCTTGTACTGCAAAAAAGATCCATTCCTCATTACATTGCGTTTTGTAATGTAAAATATTTTCATTACCCATTACATTGTAATGGGTAATGAAAATATTTCACATTACAACATGTAATGTAATGATAAATGGAAATTTTTTTCATTACAAAATTCAATTTAATGAGTAATAGCAATTGTTTGCATTACAAAATGTAATATAATGAGTAATGGAAATTGTTTACATTACTGAATGTAATGTAATGAGTAATGAAAACGTTAATACATTACAAAAAGTAATGCATTATTTGCAACCCTGATCATGGTAAGTATGATCTTTGGAAAATTTTCCAACATTAGGTACTAACTCTTTTCCCTCTTATGTTAATGCTATTTTTTTAGATACCATTAACATAAGAGGTATTTTTATTTTTTTACAAGTTTTTAATTATTCAACACGTCCCATTTAGTTAGTTGTGTGGATACAGATGATTGTATTGGTGTTTGTCGATTGAATACACATTAAGCTAAGACGCAAATCAATTTTTAGTTACCAATTATTGTCTGTTTGAACATTATGAACAAGTACCTAATTTTGGGAATTTTTCGAGAAAACATACTTACCATGATAACTCGAAATCCTTAGACTTTGGGCTAAGGTAACCTAAGTTAGATGTGTTCCTAACGAACTGACCTATCACCCCCTTAAGGCTTTGCATCGACCTTCCTAACACCTTGTATATATAGGGGGGGGGGGGGGCAGTTTTGAAGATATTTGACTTGGCGAACCGTCTTCACAGTAGACAATTGTCCCCATCCTCAACATTATATAACACCGAAAATCTTCTCTGAAATCGAGAATTCGCTAAAGGGGTTAGACTACTGTGAAAATAACGAACGCTCGTTCGTCCCTTGAGGCAACTCAAATTGAAGAGGATAGTCCAACATATGGTGCAGGAATCGCAGATTTAAGGTAATTTTATGATTACAATGATAGAGCTGCTAGTAAAACTTTAAGAGCGTTTTTCTGGAAGCGATGTTTTTCAAAACGGTGTACCTGATTCCTCGACATCTAATGAACGGATTGACTTGAAATTTCGTACACTTATTCAGTATAATAGTAGTTTAGTCTTCACCGACGTTTTTCTTCATGGCATTTTTTTTAAATTAGTTATTAACAATAGTTTCTTCAATTGTACATTTTATAGAAACGGTGTAGACGATCGACTTAAAATCTAGAGAGTGCATTCCGTATATAATAAAGAATTTACTGTATAAATTTAAACCAAATGGTAACATATTGTCAATTGTCCTGAAACTCCTTAACGCGGTCCTCTAGTTTCTCGGCTGTTTTTTTACGGCTTTTTCAATAATTTTTTACGGGCAAAGCATCGAAATAATCAATCTCATTGTTTTTGCATAATCTTTATTAAGGCGGTCCTCTAGATTCTCGGGTCGAAAAAATCGTTTTTTTTTTTTTTCATAAATCACATCTACAACATGTGTAGAAAATGTGTGCCAAAGGATTTTTCGATATTCGAAGTGGTTCACACGTTACAGCCCTGGAACGGAGCAGGTATACTTTCAAACGCGTTTTTCTCGAAACACCATTTTTCGGAACGGTGACCACGATATTTCAGAAACTACTGCACCGATCTTGTTCAAATTTATACAGCATCTTTAATATGTTATAAGCCAGCGATTGAACTAGGATTATCATGATTGCTTCGATAGTTTTCTTTGTACGAGCGAAAAACTTAAGAAAAAATGAGTAAAAAATAGAATGTAATTTTCAAAAGTGTATAAAAAAGTCAATTTTTGTAATTTAGAATTCACTCTAGTTCAATCGCTAGTCTTAAATATGAAGATTAAAATGCCGTTTGGTTTTTTGATTTCAGATAAGCAGAACAGCCGCAATCTTGGTCACCGTCAAGCGCCTCTTTTACTTGATGTCTTCCTGTCGGCCACTATAACGTTTATACTATTATATATTTTGACTTCAAAAAATTTGTAAAGCTTATTTAAATATTAAGAAAGATTATGCAAAAACAATGCGATTGATTATTTCGATGCTTTGCCCGTAAAAAATTATTGAAAAAGCCGTAAAAAAACAGCCGAGAAACTAGAGGACCGCGTTAACATTTAAATAAGCTTTTTCCTCTGGTAGTATAGCTAAGAAAGGGTTAAATATGAATGTCCAACCATAATTTTGTCGATAAGGGCCTGGGACGTAGTATTTTCGGCTTGTAGCAAATTTGCTACTAACATTTTCACCCGCGCGGTTCGAACTATTATTCTAATTCAATCAAAAATCTTCAAAGCCTAGTTCGTCCAGTCAAGCTTCCTTTACACAATTCTATCAAAAAATATTTCAAGAATTTCCATTTGCTTACTTTTTTGGACAAAAAACGGGCAGCAGATCGAATGCTGGGGCAAGCGTCGTAAATTTTTACAATAACATTGTTGCCATGTTAACATAATTCATATGTTTACGTTTGAATATCAAGCTCTTTCGGCATTTGTAGCTGCATCTAGCACAGATTGATGGAACTGTGAAGTAGCTTGTTCACTATAGCGTCCTTACGCTTTTACGGACGGGGTCAAAGTGAACGTAGCAAATTTGCTACGATGGCAGCTAAAGGGTTAAAGAAAAAAAAAATTGTCGCCGAAGCTGCGAGCGGTCAAAAAATATTTAAACGTCGCTCAAACCTCTCAAAAATTTAAATTTTCATTGAAAAATCGTTTTTTTTTCTTCTTCCACTTCTCAACCATGAATTTTACGCTTCATAATTTTTAAATTAACCTCGCGAAAGCTCTAGCCGGCCAATGAAGATTTAGTGGTCGCCTAAGTTTTTCGAAATTTACAATTTCCGTAAAAAAATAAATCTCGCATGCACTATAATTCCTTGTAGCATAAAAACAAAATAAACAGCGAAGTGTTACATTTTCTGAATAATTTATTATAATAATTTGTAACAAACACCAATTAGACGATATGTGTTATTATGTATTATGATGTATTATGATGTATATTATTCGATTATGGCGTCGCTCGTCACAGAGTACAGCTACAATTGATCCGCAGTTTGCCTAACGAGACCAACTGTGTGATGCATTAGGATGTGCGAAAAACAGCTGCCATTTGAGTTTTACGAATAAAACGACCTATAATTTTGTTTACGGACAAGAGCTCTGAAGAATTATTTTATGAGAACAAATATTATAATTCTTAGGTTAGAGTGTAAGCTGAGTTCGAAAAATCTGTTTGAAAGAAAAAAAATGAATTGTTTTGCAAATTTTACAAAGCGTCAAATTTATGAGTGTGAAAAGTAAAAAAAATTGGCTAAAATTGGAAATTTCGAAGCTCTTGGGCGACCACTGAGTATTCATTGGCTGGCTAGAGCGTTCGCGAGGTTAATTTAAAAATTATAAAACGTCGAATTCATGGGTGAGAAGTGAAAGAAAAAAATCAATTTTTTAATGAAGATTTGAATTTTTGGGCCGCTCGAGCTACCTCTAAATATTTTTTTACCGCTTGCAGCTTTCGCGACAATTATAAAATCATGTGCGAATTTAACAATTTTTTTTCGTATGAAAAAGTGATTCACTCATAAAATTAATTACACGTCTATTTAGTATGAATATCAAGCTGTTAGATTTTTTTTCGATGTACAAAATGGCCGACTACTAATATTTTCTTTTGTTATCTTTTTTTAGGCGCTCCGCGGCGTGACATTTAGCATCCACAATTTTTTACCTAGAACAAAAAACGAAAATTCTCGTCAATCTACATTAGAATACCTAGAGAAGTACGTACGGAATTAAAAAATATTGTTTTATTCAAAAGTTGTAGGTATTTGAACTTAAGAATTGAATTTTCAGTGAAACATTTCGTTATAACTGCTCATAAACTGCTAATAAAATGAAAGTTTTTCGATTAATCCGAAATTCCGTATGTACTTCTCTGCGAAATGCAATTAGGAACATAACTTGAATTTTAAGTAAATCGAGTAAAAATTGTTGAAGTTATTTGTCACGCCAATTGGAAAAAAACGGTTTCGAGAAGTTTCGAGTAGTCGGCCGTTTTGTACATCGAAAAAAATATATATTTTTTTAAACAGCTTGATATTCATACTAAATAGATGTGTAATTAATTTTATGAGTGAATCACTTCTTCATACGAAAAAAAATTGTTAAATTCGCACATGATTTTATACCCGTTACTGTGGCCTAAGGCCTTAAAGAAGATAATTGGATGGTGAGAGAAAAAGGGGAAAAAATAGAGCTCCAATTTGTCCCACCCTACTATATATATATATATATATATATATATATATATAATGTGTGTGTTCCTCTTCCCACGCCTTCAGGTAGGCAGAAAACGCAGGATTGGGTAGCCACGAAGAAGGATCGCAGAGCGTTGGAAGGTCAGGCCGGGTTTTCCGTGGCGAAACCACGCAGAGGAGGCGCGTGGATGTCATCGATGGCCTTGAACTTGACTGTTCTTCAACGGTTTTTGCGCACGACGTTCGCCCAAACAACCCACAGCGCTAGCGCCATACGCAAACAGGCACGCCTCGATCTCAGCCAAGCGAAGAAGAAAAAAACATACCAACTAAATCGAGAGTTCACGCGCGACATCTGCATTAAATCTTGCGTTGGGTCGAATTTTTGCGTCCGCCCGGGACACGATAGACGAACACTTTTTGCGTCGAGTCATGGAGTTACGAAGAAAGACCGCGAAAACCGTTCCGATACAATGATGAAATTACTTCCATTGGTTTTTCAAATAATTTCTTGTTTTGAGCTCAGGTTTTTTTGGTCCGGAATTTTCCTCTCTCTAGTCTCGCATTTTGTCGTCCGTGCTAGAGCAGTCACCCGGCGTTGAGGTAGGACACAACTGCCAGACACAATCGCCGGCTCTCGCGTCACGCGGCCGTTACAATAGACCGATCAATATGGCACTTTCGCTTTTTCGTTATATATATATAGACGGGAGCGCTCTAGTAAACTACGCGCGTAGTTTGCGAGGCAAGCGCGAGCGTAAACGATCTCCCTTGTGCTGACCCACGGTACTTGCTGGTACATGCGCACGTACCAAGTAGCGATTACGTCGGCAACGGCCGACGTATGTCGGCATGTCGGCAACGTCTTCCTCTCGTTGCTTTCTTCGCCTACCTTTCTTCATACAACTAATCTCAAAGTATGTTGTTTCTTTTTGTTTGTTTCATGCGGACGTGGGCGGTTGAACTTCGATGCTTCGACTACTTACATCGCGTTGTTTTCCAGAAAAAAATCATTCGCATCCGGGCAACTTGGTACAGCTTTTTTTTTATTTATTTTTTTCAAATTCGCGCCGAAATTTGGGTTTTGCGCGAAGAGTTTCACCGTGAAAATGTTGGAATACAGTGGAATCCCGATTATTCGGACTGACTGTCCGAAACCGTGGCGTTGAAGTTTGCAACGTTGGAATGCAACGGAAGATTTTAATTTTTTTTATTTTTGTTATTGTAAATCATTTTTATTTTCTTCATTTTTATTATTGTAAATCTTTTTTTTTATTATTATTGTAAATCATTTTTTTTCTTCATATAGGTACTAATGTCGAAAGTTAGGGATATAACCAGTGAAGAATTCAGGACATTAGTATATGACAAAAATTATTTACAATAATAAACATGAAAAAAAAACTTTCGCAGATGTGAAAAACCGTTTGAACGATTTTCATGGGGTAAATCGGCGAAAAAATGTAAGCAGCAGAAAAAAAAAACTTTCGTTGCAATGCAACGACGCAAACTTCATCTTCTGAGACCAGGGGTAGTCCGGATAATCGACAATCCGAATCATTCCTTTTTTCATTAAATAAAAGTAGTGTTAATGGATTATTTAAAGAGATTATTTAGATTAATAATAAAGAGTATGGTTTTAAGTATCTTTTGCAATATTTCGATACAATTTTTGTATCGAAAAATATTTATAATTGTGGTAGATGCAGTGGTTTGTGCAGACCGCTGCTTTAAGGGGCTATACCAGTGTGACACTTTGAAAAAATCGATATTTTTTTTCTTGCCTTTTTCGACAGTTTATCCTTTCAATATCCCGTAAAAAATTCAAGCCCTTATCTCTAGTCATTTTATCTTGCAAAATTCGATAGTTAAATCTTTTAACGCGTTTTTCTCGAAATGAGATTTTTCACATTTGCTGACATTCTAACTCAAAGAGCAATTATCCGATTGACTTGAAATTTAAACTGGGCACTCTTGAATATATTCACTCTGCAATGACGTAGGATATTTTTGATCGGATGAAAATTGACGATTTGGCATTGAAGAAAACGACCATTTTATAGGCAAGAAAGCAGACTTTTTTTCATAACTACGCCATTTTGTTAGATTTTAATATTTTTCGAAAATCCTACGTCATTATACAGGAAATACCTTCCAGTTTAACGATATTTTTTCCTTTTTCGGCTTCAGCTACTCAATCGGCCGGATTCATGTCAGCAGTGAAGGAATTTTTTTTTGCGCCTCCGAAGGCAGCGCATAAGTCGCTTAGATCTCAATATTTTTCTATAAAAAAATTATGTAATATAGGTCAAATATAGCCAAATATATTCTTAATTTTCCGAAACATTTAATTGAGTACTTTTCTTCCAACAAATTCCCGAAAGTCACCCAAATTTTCAGTTTTTACACTGGTATAACCCCTTAACGTCCTTCGCGGTACCTCATATTGACATCATATGTACATCTTCTCTGTGGCATAAAAATGCTCACGGTTGTGTGAGAATTATGAATTATGAATTATATGAATTATAAGAATTATGAATTATAAGAAAAACACCCTTATAAGTGCTCCCCTTGAAGTCATATTGTCATCACATGATGATTCACAATAGCACATTCAAATGAAGCAAAGATGTTCTCACGCGAATATGCATGCCGTGAATTCATCAGACTAGAAAAATCGGCTCATGAATATCTAACAATAAGTGAGTGCATATGGGGCCCATGTGGGTGTCACGGCGTGAAGAAATTGTAGTGCTCCTACGGAGCTCATATTGGCGGCATGGCGCGACGTAACTATGTTGTGCTCATATGGAGCTCATGTGAGTGTCACGGCGTGAAAAATAAAGAATCCAAAAATGTTGAAAAAAAATCTGGTGGTATTTTTATTTCCATATGCTGTATTTATGTTCCTGCCTAATTCTATGCTGCCGTCATGGAATGTATCACTGAGAAACATGCATATCGCCATCATATTGTGCTCGTGGGATGTGTCACTGACAAATATACATATCGTCGTCATATTGCGCTCATCGAATGTATCACTTACAAGGAACATCCCTCTGTCACCTGAGGGATGTTCCTTGTAAGTGATACCCTTCGATTTTGTTGAAATCTGGATATGTTATGAAGCACCGAAAAGTAAGCGATACTTTTTTTATCGGCGGAAAAACGGGTTTAAGGGCTAAACGCACCCTCAAAAATGGGGATGTTTTTCGTTTTTCATCGACGACGTTTTAACGTTTTTGTATGATATTAAAAATATATATTAAACAAAAATGAAAATACATTATTAAAATATTATTAAAATTAAATATATTAAACAAAATAGAAAAAAAAACAAACACATTTAGTTTTTCCATGAAATTATCTAGTACTCGGACGACGTATTTAAGAAAATATTGACTTTTGAAAAAATTGCCGCAATCCAAAGAAAAGGTATCGATTTTCTGTGAAATAACGCTGTATTTTCGTTGATAAAAAAAAAACGATGCATCGAAAAAAAATTGCTTTTTGATATGTAAGCGAAGCTTGTAAAATTTGAAGTTGATCGGTGGTGATTTTTGAGATATCGTGGTCACCGATCTTGAAAAAGTGATTTTGAGAAAAACGCCCATAACTTCCTCAATGTTAAATGGAACGAATTGGAAAATTTCGGAGAATATTTTTGAAATTTTATATTTTGAGAATGCGTCGAAAACCAATATTCGATATTTTCGAATCCGTCGTATCACTCGATATGCTTCAAAGTCTGTAAAATATTCGACAGAACGGATTCAGGCTCGCATAAAGTCACTTGGAGAAAAATTTGACGCGTGAACATAACCTGCGTGATGGCTTTGAACACAGTAACTTTGATGCCACAATTTCACGATCAACTGTAAAAATTTGCGAAAAATTCATTATCTCGCGAATTTTACCGAGTCTTCGAGCTGTCGATCTCTATAACGAATCAGCGCGGCTAATAAATCACAGATCCCGAATTGGAAGTCCCAGATGGCAATGGCCGAAAAGTTGGCAAAAGATCGTCTAAATGGGTACAAGATGTCCGCCTGGAAGTTACCTTGAGTTATAACACATAACTTTATAACTTATAAGTCATAGCTTATCATTTATTATTTATAACTAATAAGTTATCATGTATCCAAAAGTTATCTTTTTGGATGGTCCTCTTGGAGGTAACTTCCGGGTGGACATTTCTTTTGGACAACTTTTTGAAAATTGCTACTTGGGTTGGTAATCCAGCTCGACTAACTGGCAATCTTGCCTGTACGTTTCAACGCAAAGTGTTGTAGTTTTCATCGTTGGAATGCAAGAAAATTCTTTATTTTGTCATGTCTTCATTTTTTCCCATCTAAACTTCTTTTTTTCCGACTTCAGGTTCTGGATCCCTAATGAGAATGTTAAAAAAATGTCCCAGTGATTTTTGTAGCTTAAGTGTGGTAAAAAGAATTAGGCCGTACGAATAGAAAATATTTGCGTTCGATCCCAACGATGCAAACTTCAATACCATCATGCATATGTGAATCATTTGTCGCTTGTAACGAAAAAATCGGCAGCGATCTAACAATCGTTTGCTCGTGCCACCTTAAGAAAAATGGGCTGCAGTTGTTACACCTACTCGAGATTAACTGCGCGACTAGCTCTCGGTTAATTTTTTTTCTTGCATTTTTTAATCTTGCTCTGTATGCCTTTGCAGGCTTTTGCGATCCCAGCCCCTTCACTTTTACTTTTCTAGAGGAAACCCCCAGAATGGTACTCACAGCTGCTCGTTGCCTAATGCGCTACTGTATCGCATTTGCGCAACTTGGCGAAACCTGCGCTTATCCGGGAGCAATGTTTTTACCGATTTTATTGAGAAACACCTCGTGGAATATGATTTCGACGAAACTTTCTCTTAAATACTGCTTCGTATTATCGAATGGAGAATTATTTAGAATAGCGCTCCAAGATTTGGTGAAATCAATAAGCAGGCATCAAAAAGATCCATCCCTCGGGTATCGTCGACTTGCGAGAGAAGGTACCGCTACCTCGGAATCAGGTTCCATTCAGGAAGGCGAGGCCTATCGACGATGTTGAAGATCGCGTCGTTGGAACACAACAAAAATTCTTATTCGTTGTTGTATTTATTTCCTCTCTTCCTTCGAAACCTACAATCCTAAAGTTTGCATCGCTGGAACGCAATGAAAGTTAATTCATTTCAATTGCTCGTAAGTTTTTCGGCCTCTTTAGACTATGAAAATGACCCAAATGTTTCTACGTATTCTCATTAGAGACCTGCAAGCTTAGTGTGCAAAAAAGGCTTTGAATAATGAAAAAAGTGAAGAAAGGAAAAGTAAACGAAAGAAATCGTTGCATTTGAACAGTGCAAACTTCGTCAGCAAACCCGTTCCTTGCAAATTTAAGCTGTCGATCTCCATTGAGCATCCTGGAGGACGGAGAGATTTTTGCACCCCAATTTGGCAACGATGAACACGGGCGACAAAATTTCTGCTGCGTCCACGCGATGCTAACTTTGCTAACGTGGTCTATTGACAGTTGATCCACTTCGGTTGGTCAAATTCTTTGTGTAAGAATGTACGGGTAGTCGGCGCATGTACCAATGTTCCATCGGAACTGAGACGCGATGCACCAGCGGCTCAAACCTCATACAATACCAATCAGTGATGTCGCAGTTGGCATCATTGGAAAGCAAAGAAGGATAATTTTTCTTCAATTGATCATTTTTTCTTTCGCTGACTTAGGGTGCGAAAATTGTTTAAATGATTTTTTAAGACCTCAATCAACGAAAAAAAACTGGGATTACAATGAAAATAGACAAAAAAAATCCCTTCTGTTACATTCCGACTATGCAAACTTTAATTAGTTCTAGTTTTCATTAGAAATTGATTCTCGGTACCAATGTAATTGTTTTGCACACTACTCGATTGGTACTACATATTGCGTCTCAATGGTGCGCAATATTGGCCAAATCATAAAACGCTACGACACAGGAAACAGCAAAGTATTAGTATTGAAGTTTGCACCATTGAAAAGCAACGAAAATTGATTTTTTATCCCGGCAAAGCATTTCTTTTGCGGATTTGGGCTGCAAAAATCGCTCAAAGATTTTTCAGGATCCTTATTGGAAATCTACAACAGAAATTGGCAAGAAAATATTTTCGATAGTAATAAAGATAAAAGAATAAGAATTTTCGTTGCATCCCAACGGTGCAAACTTCAACACCGTGCAAAGAGACGCTCAATGCAAAGTAAACGATGTAACGAAAATAAAAATCGAAAGCTCAAAGCGGTATTTGCATGACCAAAATTCGCGTACTTGGACCATTGCGGGTGAATTCTGCACAGGTTATCTTTGCGGCACGAAAAATGATATTTCAAAATCGGTATTGTCTGGTGTCTCCGATGGTACGGAAGTTTGAATCATTGGAATGCAAATTCTTTCCAATTTCTGCTCGTTCTTCATTTTCTCACTATTCAACATTCTCCTTTGTCGTTTTTCGTTGCAGATCTCCAACGAGGATCATAAAAAATTGTTCGGCGATTTTGTAGTCTCAATCCGCCTAAAACGGTTATGCAAATACAAAAAAAAAACACAATTGTCATTCCAACGACGAAAGCGTCGCATCATCGTCCCCGTTGAACAGTTAAGAAGTAAAGAGAATGGGATATTAGTATCCGAATATTCGGGATACGTTGATTTTGCGCGAAACGCGAGTGGCCTGATCGCTCCATCGTAGTAATAATTTTCAGCAAACGAAGAGTGTGTTGACGAGAGGAAGCGAAAGTTGCGTTTTTTAGACTGTTCCCAAGCTGGGGGCCGACGAGGTTACGGAGTGAAATGTAGAATTTCGTAACGCGGTTCTCTCTCGAGAAGAATGAAGGTCGCAACGATTTATTGTGAAACGTACGACTGACATGCGTCACTTTTATTTCCAACCTAGAACGTTGATTCGTGCCCGAATTTTCCACGCACGAGAGAAAATGTATTGATTTTTCAAAATCGGGGTATTTTTTATTTTTAATTTTTCGATCGCCAGGAAATAGGCATCGACGAGGCGGCGTGCTAGAGAAATCCTTCCGAAAGCGACACGGAATGTGTGTACATACACGCGCGGGCGATAACAAAGATGGACGCCGCGTTATTATCACTTGGCGTGTTAGATCACGCTTTGGGTAACTCGCCACCTCCGCCCCCGCATTCGCAACCGTCACGGCAACGAAATATTGACGAATTATCGCTGCGTTCGAACGTACGACACAATGCACTCGGCACTTACCTCAGCATCTGTAAATCCTCGCGTAATTCTTCACGAAGCGCGCGTACACACACGTAAACACACACACGCGCGCGCGCGCGCGAGATCAGCGTTGTTTTTTTTCCGCGGAAATTCACGAATGAATCGAACAATGGCCGACTCTCCGCGGAACGCACTGGATAGCAGAAAAACGGCTGTACCTCGGGAACGCGAGGAGAGTGGCGCCACCGACGCGCTTGCCGGGAATAATCGCGGCGAGTGAATTCGTCCCGCCGCTAGTTGCGATGCGCCTGCCCTGCTTGGACGGTGCTGCCACCTGGCGCGCGCCTTCGCCAACTCAGCCGCTGGCCGTAGAACAAATCGCGATTTTTCGACGGCGAAAATACGCTGGAATCGTGTACAATCGAATTGCGATCGTACTCGGTTAAAAAAATCGGCTCGCGTACAGCGCGTAAAGGAGAATGATCTTTTTATGCTTTTTTTTCGGGCTGGTTTGATATGAGAGTAAAGGAGAAAGGCTTCCGTGGACGGCGCGTAGCCTCGAACTCCGGCACTTCGGTAGAGTGCTGGAGATCGGAGAGACGCCGAATCCGTTCTTGTTATTGGTCGGTTTTATCGGTAGGGAAAGCTGTGTCGACGGGTATCTCAATATGGCGGCGATCTTAGCAGTCGAAACAGGGAGGCTAGAGTAGGAGGAGTCCGATCTCTTATGGAGAGACTTGAAAAAAGTGGCTACAAAAATATGGTCCTACCGGGATGGCGCCACTATCTCCAAAATCTCGAGACACGAGCTGGGTGTGACAGAGACGGAACAAGTAAATAATGAGAAGTGAGCTGCAGTGCAGCCAGATCGCGCGCAAAAGTTACCCCCTCTCTAGTCTCTTGCGCGCCCATCACACAATCATAGTAGCGCGTGTCCGTGAGCGAGCGACGCTCGGACGTCTTCGGAAAGAGCCGAGCGCCATCGAAGTTTCCCGACCGCGCCTTCGGCAGCTACACCAATACATGGACGCTGAGCACGTTCATGTGCGGCCAAGCTGAAACGAAGGCTTCGAGGGAAAAAGCAATCTGAGCACGACTCGCGCGTGGGGTCACCCGACGGCACGAGCGAGGCTTTTAGATGATTTCAATGCTTATTTAGCTCTTGATTCTCTGCGTTATTAATGTATACAAAAAAATGTATCGCACACTCTGATCGCTTATTTTTTTAGTTTATACGTTAATTTAAATATAATAATAAATCTAAATTACAACTTATTTATCTTCTAAAATATTGTTTACGCTTTACTCACACCCGTCCTTACGCCAAATAAATTATAATTCATAAAATTAGGCGGAAATATATTTATATTCGTATTATTATATTAATTCTCATAGCTCTCATATGAAAACTCTCATATGAAAAACACAAAAAAAAACTTCAAAACCTTAGATTTCAACGAACCGAGAACATACATCTTCACATTTTCAATCATGACGAATTTTTAAGAACAATATCATCACAAACACATCTGAACCAAAACAATATACATTACCTAAATTATCAAAACATAAATCAAACAACACAAAATCACAACATCTTATACCCAACTCTTACCAATAGACAACAGGACACAAATAATAATCTTTCCACTGATCCTCTGAATAATATAAATTCGACAATCACATTAAATAAAAGGAAAGAATGGCTTCTAAATCTCTCCAACATTGATATTCCGCTACACATTTCCACATTCTTGTCTCTAGGTGAAAAGTTTTGTTTTCCTTACCTGAAACTCTCAAACATAAAAACTCATATCCACAAATCGATCTCCGAACTTGAGTCCAAATTAGATTTTTTACTCGACAAACCTAGACAAATCGAAATTAGAAGCAGATTCACTAAAATCTTAAACAAAATAAATATTCCAACATCATTTTCCAACACCAATCAAATTATAAAACACACGTCCTCATTCTTAAAAAACAACCCTCAACTTTTAGTTACACGAGCTGACAAAGGAAATTCAACAGTCATTCTTAACAAATCAGATTGCATTACAAAAACTCATAATTTACTCGCAGATTCCTCAACTTACAAATTAACAAATAGAACTCCCATCAACACTCTACAAAAAGGCATTAACAATATTCTCTCCAGATGGAAAACCCTGAAATTCATTGATGAAACAAAATACAAATACTCAAAAGCTGAAAATTGCAACATATCTCGTCTTTATTGTCTGCCAAAAATTCATAAAAATAATTATCCACTTCGTCCAATAGTATCATCAATAAATAGTCCAACACATAAACTAGCTGAATTTATACAATCTAAACTTTCTAAATTAATCAATACGACTAATTCACACGTCAACGATAGTTTCCACCTAAAACATTCACATTCTAACATCTCAATTCCACTCAACTACAAATTGGTCTCGTTTGATGTTGTTTCTCTCTATACCAACATCCCATTACAACTTGTTATTCAAAGCCTTCAAAGAAGATCAAATCTATTTTCAAAAACATTTATTTTAAACGAAATAATTAAAGTCATGGAATACATCATGTTCTCAACTTTCTTTATATTTGAAAATAAAATTTACCAACAAATCTCAGGGTTACCAATGAGCTCACCTTTGGCTCCAATACGGCATATAGGGCATATGAAAAAGAGAAATTTCTGGGAAAAAAATGAGAAATCATGAATTTTCAGTAAAAAAAATGTGTTTTTGGGAAATAGACCAGAACTTGAATATGTTTTAAATAATTTTTTCTCCGAAAATCTCAAATACGACTAAAATATGAGAAATTGTGAAAAATTTGGAGAAAAATTTGCACTAGGGACCCCTGCGGACCGAAGTCAGGAACGCTACCAACGGGACCATCTCATCGCTTGTAGAATATGTACACTTTCTGGTACTTAGGATTCGCGGCCGGATGGATGATTAGCTTGTTTTTGGGGATAATGCTTTATCGCTTGATGAAAGTATGAGAATTAATATAAATACGAATATAAATATATTTCCGCTTACTTTTATGAATTATAATTTATTTGACATAAGGACGGGTGTGAGTAAAGCGTAAAAAATTTTATATAAGATAAATAAGTTGTAATTTAGATTTATTATTATATTTAAATTAACGTTTAAACTAAAAAAATAAGCGATCAGAGTGCGCGATACATTTTTTTATACATTAACACCGCAGGGAATCAAGAGCTAAATAAGCATTGAAATCATCTAAAAGCCTCCCGCGTGCCGTCGGGTGAAGTCACGTGCGAGTCGTGCTCAGATTGTTTTTTCCCTCGAAGCCTTCGTTTCGGTTTGGCCGCACATGAACGTGCTCAGCGTCCATGTGTTGGTGTAGCTGCCGAAGGCGCAGTCGGAAAACTTCGACCGTGCTCGACTCTTTCCGAAGACGTCCGAGTGTCGCCCGCTCACGGACACGCGCTACTATGATTGTGTGATGGGCGCGTAACAGACTAGAGAAGGGGTAACTTTTACGCGAGATCTGGCTGCACTGTCTGGCTGCACTGTTTCCTGCTCGAGATTTTCGAGATAGTGGCGCCATCCCGGTAGGACCACATTTTTGTAGCCACTTTGAATTGCACAGATCGGCCTCCTCCCACTCTAGCCTCCATGAGTCGAAAGTTTGGGTCAAGAAGACTAGAGCTAAGGAGTCCGAACGCTTACGGCGATCACGATCCAAAAACGTCCACGGAAATCCAGTTATTAGTGGTTGGTGGTTTCACCGCGTGCGTCGCTGCTCATCACCGAACCGAAATGAACTGAGCGACAAGAACGCAACCGACGCCATCCGCCAACGATGATTCCTGCTTGTCATCCATGTTGGAATAAAGCGTGTGCGGACCGTGCGGACTAACGAATTTCGCGTTTAATAAAAAATAATTGTGTCGGTGTAAAATATATTTATCGTGATCTGCGGCGAAAACTATCGAAGGAGTGTTATGTATTGTCTGATGTTTATAAATAAATTTTGTTTGTTACTGCTTCCGCAACGATAAGAAAACATATCGACTGAATTTCGGTATTTCGTTATTATTTTTTATCTGTGCAACGTATAGTATAATATGGGAATATGATGTGTGATAAATTGTAAAACTTTTATCTGGATTAAAAAATTCTTATGAATGTTCTTGTGTTTATAAATAAATTCTGTTACTGCATCCACAACGAAGAAAAAATATTGTCTTAATTTCTTTATTTCGTTATTATTCTCAATCTGTACAGCGTATCATCAGTGTGAATATAATGTGATTCAAAATTCGTATCAATTTTCTTGTATCTATAAATGTATTTTCTTAGTTACTGGTTCCGCAATGAAAAAAAATATATTGTCTTAATTTCTGTACTTCGTTATTATTCTCTATCTGTACAGCGTATCATCGGTGGGAATATGATGTGTGATAATTTGCAAAACCTCAGTCGTGATTGAAAATTCTTATAAATTTTTCTTGTGTCTATGAATGCATTTTGTTAGTTACTGCTTCCATAACAAAAAAACCATATTGACTTAATTTCTGTATTTCGTTTTTATTATTTATCTGTACAACGTGTGATCATTTGTAAAAGCTTTATCTGAATTCAAAATTGTCATGAATTTTCTTGTATCTAGAAATAAATTTTTTTTGTTACTGCTTCCGCAACGAAAAAAAAACATATTGACTTAATTTCTGTATTTAGTTGTTATTCTTTGTCTGTACAGCGTATCATAATGTGTGATAATTTGTAGAGGTTTTGTCTAGATTCAAAATTATTGTGAATTTTGTCAGAGTCATAAACTATTATCATGTCATGGGAGGATCCTTTCTAGCGTGATCTAGCGGAAAAAATCAAATCTGTGAGATCGTTTTATCTGTACAGTGTATCATAACATGTGAATGTGATGTGTGATAATTTGTAAAAGTTTTGTCTTGATTCAAAATTCTTATGAATTTTCTTGTGTTTATAAATGAATTTTGTTTGTTAGTGCTTCCGCAACGAAAACAAAAATATATTGACTTCATTTCTGTATTGCGTTATTATTATTTATCTGTACAGCATATTATAATGTGTGAATATGATATCATAATGAGTGATAATTTTAGAAGTTTTGTCTAGATTCAAAATTCTTATGAATTTTCTTATGTCTATAAATGAATTTTGTTTGTTACTGCTTCCTCAGCGAAAAAGAAAACATTGACTTAATTTCTTTATTTCATTATTATTCTTTATCTATACCACGTATCATGATGTCTGGTCATTTGTAAAATTTTGTCTGCATTCAAAATTCTCATGAATTTTCTTGGGTCTATAAATAAATTTTGTTTATTGCTGCTTCTGCAATGAAAAGAAACATATTGACTGAATTTTCACATTTCGTTATTATTCTCCAAAACAATCTATATTATCTATATAAGACTTCTATCTATCTAATATAAAGAAATTTCCTGCACCAACTGGTTTCACAATTAATTTGATCCAATTACCGTTCCATATGAAGAAGAAAAGGGTGCTTCTTGCATATCGTACGGCACTGTTTTTAAATTAATTTGATCAAATTATCATATGAAGTAGCAAGGGGTGCTTTCTGCATATTGTACGGCACTGGTTCGTTCCTGATTTCAATTCGGTTCGGTGGAGAGCAGCGCCACCCTTCTCATCTGGATTTCCATGGACGTTTCTTCAACACTGCGTTCGTACTCCTTACCTCTAGTCTTCTTGGTTTGGGTCTATGCATAAGTCCGTAGCGAAATTCCGACAGATACCGTTCGCGGTTCTTTCTCTGCTTGCGCACGCGTCGACAATATGAAATTTCGCATATTAAGTTAGTTATGTAGTTTTGGTCAAATCTTAGGAATTGGCTGAAATCTAAGTATGATGTAGATATGACCGCCATGGACTGATACCCAAAAATTCAATTCGATTCACCGTTAGTTCATGAGATAATTGCAATTGAATATGGGTATTTTGTACGCGATCGCTATACCTAACACGTAACCCGATAGGAGTTTGCTCGCATTTCTCGATATAGGTTCTAAACGGATCTTAGGATTTAAAAATAAAAACACACGTGTACGCAGTACTATTGCGGGATTGAATTTAAAAAATGACAAACTGACCGTTTAGTTTCGGAGATATCGACTTATGAAAAGTGGTAATTTTATTCCACACCGAACTCGGGCCCAACCATATGTAACGGAATGGCAACAGTGTACGCTGCAGCCAGCTGATCGGCGCGAGGTCTGGGAACTCGAAGCGTTTTTTCCCCCGAGTTCTAGTAATTCTGAGACGGATGTGAAATAAATTTATTCTGCGAACAAATTTAATTTGTTCAATTCACGAGTGTATTTGTCTTTATTACAGCGAATACAATTTAAACTGTCGGCAAGATGTCGTAAATCCACGATCCTACGTCCTTCGACAGCGAATTTTTGTTGCTGATCGTTGAGGTTATGGTTATTCTCATTGCGTTTAGCCGCATTTGCTCGACACGTGGCTGCCACAGCTTTCAGTCTTTTAGCAAACGCCTTTTTTCTTGTAAGCTTTCCTTTGTATCGCATTTGGGTTGACATTTTCACGCTTTTTTAAATTTATATAAAATATTTCGCGAAAGGCGGATCGTAGGAAGCTCAACGCTATGACTGCAGGAAAATCGCGCTCTGTTGCCACGATTACAGCGCCGCTCTCTATACGAGTATGGGACCGATCTATGCATGAGGTGCGAATGTGTGGGACATTTAGAGGGTACAAGCTCTGTCAAAAATTTACAACCAACAGCATCGTATAGGCATTGGATGTTACTATACGCTTCGACCGAATCTTTTGGCTCATACGTGTACCTACAGAACTACCTTAAGGTAGTGCAAGCAAACAATTGTGTTAGACAGAATGTTTTGTAATTTAACGGCAATATTGTCCAGAATATACTGCACATGTTTGTGAGATTTGAAATATATTGGACACCCCGTTATCGAGATATTCGCTTTTGAAATAGACATTTCTAACACGCGCTGCATAGGACAAGTCCTGGAAAACATAATATTTCTCTTGACAAGTTGAAAAATGGAGAGATAGCAGCTCATAAAAATCTGTGAAACGAAAAATGGATGTTTTGCGGTTTTTTAAGGCGTTACCCCCACTTGTAGCGCAAAAAAGGCCTTTTTCATGAATTTTTTTAAACAAAACTACAAAACTTTTTTAATCGATCAATATACCATCTTAAAGAACACATTTTGAAGAACATTCAGTAATTTTTTTATTGAAAAATATTACATTGTTTAGTGGCACATGGCCGTCAATGAAATAATGTTTTTATATACACGGTTTGCGGTGACCAACATTGCGGCGAAGTGGATCTGAAAAAAAAATGCGGATGGATGTAGTCAAATATAAGTATAAACTAGTCTTTAATCGAAGGATTTTAAAAAATATTCATTTTTCACAAAATGGCGGACAGTCAAAGTTAATGGTTCGATTTTAACGAAAAAATCGGCCGTTTTTTGTCTATAAAACGGTCATTTTTTTTAGAAAAAAAAAATCGAACGATTAAAGACTACATTTTTATGTATTAAACAAGCCTGCAAAATTTCAAGAAGATCGGTTCATTAGTGTTCGAGTAATCTTGGTCACCGACTTCAGAAATGCCATTTTGAGAAAAACGCGTTTAAAGTTTCAATTTCAGTTTACACGAAGAAAATATTTTTTTTTGTAAACTTACATAGAGTCATCTATTCCGGGCCCATACAGAAGTTATTCTCAGATACTTGTACATAAAAAAAATGCAATAAAAAAAATCGATTTTTTCAAAATCGCAAGTGGGGGTAACCCCTTAAGAAAAAGATTACTTTTAACCATAAACTTATCGATATACGACTGCCCAAAGTCTGAAATACGCGATGAAACCTGATCGGCCGAATGAGTTGATGCGGGCGACTCGGCAACGGTGCGAACGATGCGCGTTCTATGAACTACGTTTTTGAAACTCTAGTCTTTGCAAATAGTTCTTTATTGAGCAGCTGATTTTTCATTTTACTAAGTCTTTGGATTTGTACACCGCACGAGTTGCAAGAATTGCACTGTAAACAACGGTAATAAGTATGGTTAGGCTAAGGGATTGATTATGCTTGCCAGCGACGTTGCCACATTTGCATGGATCGTATGCTCGGATGTTAGCATACAAACGTGCGTATACACAAACTTTCCAAGTGCGGCATATGCCCCGGGCAAGCCCTGCTAAAAGTTTGCTACCGGAGACCAGACCGCTATGCAAAACTTATTGTCGATCAACTCACAACGTTATTTTTAACTTTCGGATAGTACGATATCCTACGTGTGTAGTGTTAAAACAGGTAAATTCAGTAATTTTTCAAAATTTTCAAGTTTTCAAAATTATGTATTAGGTTGCCAAGAAAGTCTTTGCGTTTTATCAGCAAAAATAAAACGCAGACATTCTTGCCAATCCAATAGTACCTTGAAATACTAAGATGGCGTCTGTTTGGTGTGTAGATGGCATTGCTAGCTCCGCGACTGAAGCCTGCGGAAACTGCCGAAATTGTTTTCCCACGCCTAGACCTATACGTGAGACCATGATGAACGGAACGAGAATTGGGAGCAACGGGCGGGCGCAGTCGTGAACATTAATCTTATCGTAGACGCTCTCTTATCAATCACCCAGCGTAAAATTTTCGAAAAATCGTTTTTTTTTGTATTATCCGATAGTATACACGGTTTTAAACGTTCTGTCCAATATTTAGATCGAAATTCGAATTATTTCGGTCGCTACAGCCTTTCTTAGAAAAAATTATTGGAGCGTGAGATCCCGCACTCCGAGCTTTAAACGCGTTTTTCAAAACGGTGGCCACTCTCAAAGGGAGAGTTTTCAAGCTATCCGTTTGAAATTTTAACAGAACATTCTTCACGTAATTCCTTATTGTACTATGGAAGCTTTTTTTTTTACGAAAAACTGTCGGAAAAAGGCTAAATTTTATACTTTTGGTTCAAAACGCCGCCATTTTTTCAAATTTCACTAAAGAAAACCTCCATAGGAAAATAGCGGCTTTCCTACAGATTAATAAGCATTTTGAAATTTTTATTTCAGATAAAATTTGCGGCCGCAATCCTGGCCGCCATGGGACACCATTTTTTTCCACGCAAGTGTCCGCGAATAAAAACAATGTTAAACAATAAATAAAGAAATTTAAAAAAATATTTCGTATTCTTTATCGGTGATTCAATTTGTAAAAAAAATTAGACCGATTAGCTTATCCTATCCACCTAAAAATAATCGGCTATTTTTCGGGCAATCACACTGTGATGATCCCTTGAGGTATTCTTTTCGCGGAGGGCCGTATTTTGTGGGAGCATAAGCAGAGCCCTTCTGAATCATTGGTAAATTGCAGTGGCGCTCAATAAAAATAACTTACAATCAATTATTATACCCAATGAAAAACTGGAATGAAAAATTTCGTGAAAATTCAGTAGATTGACATTTCTACATTTTCTCTGAAAAGTCGCGGCTACGAAAGTTCTTCTGCTAGTCACATTTTTCTAAGTTTTATCATTAATATTTTCTTTAAACATTCGGTGAACTCCGGCTGTGATTGTCGTTACGGAATATTTAGAATTGTTTTACACGCGTTGAGCAGTTTATTTCAGATATCTAGAGCAGGGTTGCAAATAATGCGTTACTTTTTGTAATGCATTAGCGTTTTCATTACTCATTACTTTACATTTTGTAATGAAGAAAAATTTAATTACCCATTACATTATTTTCAGTAAAGTAAAAAAATTCAATTACTCATTACATTACATTTTGTAATGCAAACAATTGACATAACTCATTACTTTAGAATTTGTAATGTAAAAAATTTTCATTACTCATTACATTGGAATTTGTAATGTAAAAAATTTCCATTCCTCATTACATTACATTTTGTAATGTGAAATATTTTCAGTGCCCATTACAATGTAATGGGTAATGGAAATTATTTACATTACCCAAAACAATTAATGTTGAGCCAACATTTTCTTTGTGTAAATCGTACTTAAACTATTAAAAGCGTTTTTCTCAAAACTGTATTTTTCACTTTGGCTTCCATATTTCAAAAACTATTGAACGGATTAGGCTAAAAATTTTATAGCATAGTCAGCACATCTATAGCTCTCACCAGAACTATAATATTTCTGACATCTGCCATAGTTTGTTTTAAACTGAAAGTCGAAAAAATGACGAAACTTGGAACTTAACTTTTAAAACCGTGTCGAAAATTCAATTTACGGTATTTTTACGGCACTCTAGTTGCGGCGATAGCTTCAAGTCTACAAAATGCCGTTTGATTTTTGTTTTTTCATTTGCGAAAAACCTCCGGAATCATGGCAGCCGTCGACCAAATTTTGTTTACACACGAGTGTCTTGCGAACCATGTAAAGTCGATTCAACTCGTTATCTTTGTTTGATAGAATTCTGAGGGATTGTAAAAATGTTAATAAATGTGTGGTAAAAGTTCAAAGATAGTGTGCTTTAATGGTTTATAAAAAAAAATCGAGAAAAATAGCATTCACATGGGATGACCCTCTTAACCCTTTGTGGCACTCTGAGAGTGCCACCTGTTTTGTAACCATTTTCTGAGCAATTTCGACCGAATTTTCGAACTTTTTTTGGCGTTTCAGCAGCAGTCATATATTCAAGAATAAGAATTGATGTGCAATCATTTAAAATCATGGATTCGTCATCAGCAACCCCAAAGACCCCGAGTAATGAATTTCAAGCCGATTGGACTAAAGGAAAAATGTGTGAAACAAAGAGACCCAAAAGTTGAAGGCACCCAAAGACCTTGTCGATTATTTCTTTATTGAAAAATAGATTTTATTCTACAAACGAAGAACACAATCGTGCGTCAACGTATAGTTACAAAGTAGTTTCGTTCTTGTTTTTTTTTCCATTCTGTTTTATCGACGAGAGTCGTTGATATCAGATTTTCAAAATTTCGCAATCCACCTGTCGCTTGGTCCAGGAACCGTCCGAGCTCGGTCTCACGGCGATTCGCGCGTACGAGTGCTTGTTAACGCGTTCCGGATTGACCACGAGGCAATCGTGCGTCCATTTGCAAAAGTGTCTCATATCCGAGGGTAGAAGGAGAACGTGCGGCTGCTGATACATGAAAGCGTATTTTTCCCAGAGCTCGGTGTCCACGTTCAATTCCTTCGAGGGTGGATGCAGCGGGTAGAAACAGCCCTGGGAGAGTAAGTGATTCGCCAGTCGACCCAGCCGATCCTTTCCGGTCATATTTCTGAAAGTGGCACGCGTACATTCGTTTTGCATTCCATGAACGTCAAGTTTTCGTCACGATCAATTTCGAACAGGAATTTCGCGCTGGAACTCACAAATTGACTTCCTCGCCGCCCAAGTGACGTATGATGTCGACGGAAGTCGCGCCTATGGTAAGGCCCTCGATCTCCAGCATGCAGGGATCCGGCATCAGATGGAGATTCGGGCTGTGCATGGACTTTGGCAAAAAGAATTCGGGCGTCGGGTACACCGGGTCGTGGTGCGCGTCCCGAGACGATGGAATTAACACGACTTGCGTGCATTTACTGAAATGCAAAAAATGCGGTCAGGCTGGATCGTAGATTGTGGACACCATATTTCCGGGGTTGAAAATACGATTTTTTAACTTCAAGGCCTTATGCCACAGTAACATATAAAATCATGTGCGAATTTAACAATTTTTTTTTCATATGAAAAAGTGACTCACTCATAAAATTAATTACACATCTATTTAGTATGAATATCAAGCTGTTAGAAAATTTTTTTTTTTTCGATGTACAAAATGACAGACTACTATTTTCTTTTGTTTTTTTTAGGCGTGACATATAGCATCCACAATTTTTTACCTAGAAAACAAAAATTCTCGTCAATCTACATTAGAATACCTAGTACGTACGGAATTTAAGGAATATTGTTTTATTCAAAAGTTGTAGGTATTTGAACTTGAGAAATGAATTTTCCGTAAAAAATTTCGTTGTAACTGCTCATAAAATAAAACGTTTTCCATTAATGAGAAATTCCGTACGTATTTCTCTGCGAAATGCAATTAGGAACATAAATTTTAAACTCGAAGTAAATCGAGTGAAAATTGTTCAAGTTATTTGTCACGCCAATTAGAAAAAGTTGTTTCGAGAAGTCGGCCATTTTGTAAATCGGAAAAAAAAATTCTAACAGTTTGATATTGATGTTTTTATACGCGTTACTGTGGCCTAAAGCCTGAAATCATACGCTGGGACATGGGTGGCCAACCTTTTCAGCATGCGGGCCAAATTTCAGAAACAATATTTCCCATACTCCCATAGTAATATTATATGATACGAGTGCCCCATGATGTTATGCTCTTTTGGTGATATGTACAATAAAAGTTAACATTTATGTTCATTTGACCCAGCTCCACGGGCCACAACACGACCCTCGGCCCCATGCTCTAGGATCCTGGGGGGGGG
This sequence comes from Ophion slaviceki, assembly GCA_944452715.1. Classification (NCBI taxonomy): domain Eukaryota; kingdom Metazoa; phylum Arthropoda; class Insecta; order Hymenoptera; family Ichneumonidae; genus Ophion; species Ophion slaviceki. The sequence goes on along the minus strand of OX101783.1, from coordinate 16,245,199 downwards.
GGCGAGGAAAAAAAATGCTGATTCTCATGATTTTTTTCAAAAGGAAAGATTTTTCACCATATTTAAGACTCGGGGTGTTTTATTAATACTTTAGGCTGATACATGGTGTTTTTTAAATTATTAATCTTTAAAAATGGCGGAGGTGTGGCAGTCTTCGAAACTGCATTTTCAAAACTGGCGTGACGTACAGGTAAAAAACTAATCAACCGATTCTGATGAAATTTGGTAAAAAGAATTCTCACCGTATTGTCTTAAACGTAGCCCTAAATGTGTTTAAAAATTTAAAAAAAGTATTTTTTATTGTAAAATGTAGCCATTCTATTCGGAAAATTCAATCTTTTTGTTTCAAAGCGTACCATTTCATCGATTTTCAACAGTTCTCACTTTTTCTTGGTTCATATTCAGCGTATGAGTGTTAATGAAAGAAAAATATCCGTTGGCCTTTTTTCAGATTAATCCTGCCGACGGTACGTGTCACGCCGTCTGACAACATCCACCGCGGCCCGTTAAGACCGTGCCATACTTCCGCCTATTTTGAATATTAATAAACGAATACCGAGTAACAGCCAAAAGTAGTAATCAAACATACCCTAAGTATAAAAAACGGCGAAGAAATCTTTTCTTTAAAAAAGTCATGAAAATGAGCAATTTTTTCCTCGCCTAAAGTATCCCCCACCCCCCTAAGGGTTTAGGCTACTGTGAAAATGACGAACGTTCGTCGCTCCAGGCAACTCGAATTGAAGATGAAGGTCCAACATATCGTGCAGGAATCGCAAATTGAAGGTAAACTTATGATTACAACGATAAAACTGCTTGTGGAACTTTAAACGCATTTTTCACGAAACTATGTTTTTCATAACGTTGTTTTTAAAAACATTTTTTTGTTATTACGAATTAACAATCATTTTTCTTCGAAAAATCGAGAAAAAATCAATTTTTTATAATGATTAAAACACGATAACGAAAAAAATCCCGGTCAAGTTTTAGGCAATATTATCTCTTTGAAAAAAAAAATCGATCTCTTTGTTTTAGATCAATCGGATAACCAAAATCAAGTACACCGTTGAGTCTCTCACGTTCAAGAGTCTTTCACGCGATTGTTCATAAATTCTTCAATTATCAATATTTTTTACAACATTCGGTACACGACTGTGTTAAAATACATACAAATAAATGTCCAAGCGATTTTTCCATCTTACTTGTGCCTTCAAAATTAATTTTATCCAATAACCTTGATTTTCGGGTCGCCACAGTAACCCTTTAAAAAACTACCATTGGTCTAACACCAAGAAGTTGGGTTTTTAGCTACTAAATTTGTACATACGATTTGAATATTATATATGCTAAAAGTACATTTTCAATTTTTCATCAAATACCACCCTAGTTGCGAGAACCACCTACACCAATCGACCATGCAGCAACGACGACATTTTGTCCAAATAATAACTCCATTGTTTATCAATTTTTTTCAATAAAAAACCTCAATCTCGGCAATACTATGTAACGTGCGTAAAATCTCAAACCCGTGATCCCAATATTCTCATTTAAAAAATCAAAATCGACCTTCTGTGGGCCCCAAGCTTATACAGACCCGTCAGATATCCGATTAAGGGGCAACACCACTGTAGAATCTTCCAAAAATGTTTTTTTTATTGGCTTTGAACCATCTAGAATGAGGAGGAAAAACTTTGGTACCTATAAAACAAAGGTCCACAGGCCCGTGTGCGAGACGTAGACAGTTTTTCTTGGACCGCAATTTTTCAAACCGGCATGCAGCATAACGCCAACAATTTTCATTGTTTTCACTCCAAATTTAGAGCACATCTTTAAAATAACATTCCGAAGAAAAATACGTACAGGATTTTCTATGAGTTATTTATAACATCAGTTATTAATAAATTATTCTCCGTTTTTCTATCAATAATTGAGTTTTTACTTTAAATGCTTGCCAATTACACAAAAAATCATAAGTTTAAAATCACGTACGTATTTCTTTAGCGAATTCAACATGTCTCGCGAGAATGGCTCTAGCGACACCATTTTGTATAATTTTTTAATATAATTTTTTTTTTGTTCACTTGAAGATATGACTAATAACATCCTTGAATGTTATTATTCTCTTACTTACCACCCGAAACAAAATCGCGAAAAATCACTTAACTTTAGACGTTTACAGTCGTGTAAGCCCTTAAGGGGTGTGGCCACAGTAGAATTTCCAAAAAGTCGATTTTTTTCTCGCTAAAACGGTGCTTATCATCATAAGAATAAGTTACTATTCGATTTATAGCAAGAACATTTTTTTCACCGACTTTAATAGTATAAAATAAAACAATATTTTTTAAATTCCGTACGTACTTCTCTAGGTATTCTGATGTAGATTGACGACAATTTTTGTTTTTTGTTCTAGGTAAAAATTGTGGATGCTAAATGTAACGCCGCGGAGCGCCTAAAAGAAAGATAAAAGAAAATAGTAGTCGGCCATTTTGTACATCGAAAAAAAAATATAAATTTTTTTCTAACAGCTTGATATTCATACTAAATAGATGTGTAATTAATGTTATGAGTGAATCACTTTTTCATACGAAAAAAAATTCTTAAATTCGCACATGATTTTATACCCGTTACTGTGGCCTAACCCCTTAACGTTTTTTTTTATTTTTTTAGCACGACGATGTCCTAAAGTTACTCCTATTTTTCGTACCCCTCCAATTACGTGTACAAACTGCCCGGAGTTCGCCCAAAAATAATATTCATCTTACATTCCCAACCGAATCATTTGCATTGACGAAAACGTGCGCCATGCCCGTACAAAGAAAAAATCAAATTTCAACCAATCGGGCTTCGCCTCTCGTCGGCCGTCTCTGCGCGTACCCTTTGACGAACGTCATGACTTTCTCAACGAGTTCTTGAAACAATTCTTGAAAAGTGTCGAGTATCGTTGCGTCCCGTATGTCCGGATGATTGGCTGGTACAAATGGCCCGACGAGTACGAGAACGTGGGGCTCGATTTCCGCGACGCGTTCCATCAGTTGAAAGAGGGGCTCGTAGTCGAGGCCCTCGTTGCCGCCTGTGAACGGCCCCGAGGCAACCACTAGCCGCAAATCGTGTTTGATTTTCGGTGCTGGCGACGGTTTCGTGTAACCCGACGAGAATATCGTGCGTGCGACGAGTTCGTTTCCGGTTGGATTAGTGGCCTCCACAGCGAGTATCTGCCCGGGAAATATCGAGTAGCTGGAAATACCCGTGAGATCCAAAGAGACGATAGCCGATGCGTCCTGCTGTGCCGAATGTTTGCAGCCTTCCAGCATTATCGCGGTGGCGTTCAATTTACCATCCATCTCGCATATTATTCGACCCCAGGTGCGAAAATTCGTCTGCGACTGATTTCTCACGTTGGCCGTTAAAGCAGGCGCGTCCGTGCCGCTCGCTTTGTACCAAGCGCTGCACAATCTCGCACCGTATTCGCGACAGACGCGTTGGATGTTGTTCGCTTTTTTGGAAAGCAGTTCGAACATGTACATCGCTCCCGCGGGCACATGGGGATCTTTCGTCTTGCTGACTTGCGCCTCCCATCTTACGGACGTCTTCCAATCGACATCCTCCTCACCGAACTTCTCGAGGATCTTTCCCCTGGTCTGGCCGTCGAAAACTCTCCTCGGCGTGTCCCTGAAACACATTTTCGGATCAAAACGTCGCTCGTGCGCTTTCCGCCGTGCGCATTCGGTACTCACGCTCTTTTGGAATGGCCGGCGGGTGAGTAGGCCGTGTCCAGGGCGCGTATCTTGTGCCGCGGAGCGATGGCCGCGTCCGCGCCGTCCGGACTTCTGGTCCTCTTGATCTGATGAAAATGGACAGGCTATAGGGGCTTTCGTGTCTGGCTCATCGCGATCGACGTAGAAAATATTAATTTTGCGCGTGCGTCGCTAATACTTTGCAGACTCGCTCGGCAACTGGCGTTTTCCGTGTACCCCGTAGACGAGTGTGTATCTAGTCACGGTTGCTCAAATTCTACGTGCACCAAATTCATACTCGTCTATGGGATTGCCCTCAAGGCTTCTTCGGCTACAATGGAGAAGCAAAAAAAAAAAACAAAAAAGCACACAGAAGCTCAAAAACAAGGAATATGTTCGTATACGGTGAATACTCGATTCGGAAAGTACTCGAGATTGATACACGCGTGCACCGAGTTAATTGAACAATTAGATAGTTCGCTGCCGTTCGTCTCTTCGTAATCGATTACGATTGGCGAGTCCCCGCAAGTGGACGTACGCTCGATCGTAAAAACTGACGCGGGATGAGAGCCACTTGAGCCCTCCCCCCCGTGTGGAGACACCTGAGAAAAAGCCACGCGACTCTCCCGAACACGATCCGTTGTTCAAAACAAAACTTGCTTAATGAGTGTGGATCTAGTCACACCTTTGACACATGCGCACTAGACCATCACTCACTTAGCACGTTTTAAGCTTCGTCGAAAAGGCAAAAGAAAAAGATCCTCCGATGTACACACAGCGTCTTCTCCGCTTGCCTCGTTAGTTTTCGCATTTCTCCTCCGCCGTGGCGTGTATTTACCTGGCTTTTATCGTGGGAATGAGACGCCACGATTTGCGGAAAATCCGTAGAAATTCCGGTGAGAACCACGCGCAACCCCCCCCCCCCCCCCCCCTGCCGCGTCGAGTTACTCTAACCTGTTGCTTCGCGGGCAGCGGCGCTCAACCCGCGCGCTCGCCGCTTTGTCTCTCGCGTGCGTTACGCGGCCCATCACCTCCCCTCGATTGACAAACACAAGCGCCCGCGCGCACACATAGGCCGAAGGACGAAGCCACCGAAGTGGAGATTCGAGAGAGACGCGGATAGAACCGCGAGCAGAATCGCTGACTCGTGTGTAACTCGTCGTTGGTCGAGATGCGGGAAGGTTAACTGTCGTTAACCTGCCTCGGGAAACGAGACAGCGCGTTAGTCGCGTACGCGTTCAACTTTTACCACGAAGCCTACCGAGAGAGAAAGAGCCTGTGCGTGTACGAGATTCATATTGTGTACACACGTATACATGTGTTTACACAGATTGGACGTATCAAAGATTAATAGACTACAGCGGACCACGAAACGGATTTTTTCAACTCCGATAAATCGGATCCGTTGACCGAGCGAAACGCCATAAACACGGGATTTGTCGATTTAGAGAATTTATCGCGGCGAGATTTTCTTTTTTTTTGTTAATATCGAGACATATTCGACAATTTCCAGTTATCGCGCACACTGATTTCGATTGGACGTAGGGGATTCCAGCGTATCCACCGATCGTTCGGCCTTCACCGCGGGTTTTTTTTGCATACTGGCATGAACAAAAGAGAGCGGAACTGAGCAACAGAAGGGTCGGCTCGGTACTGTTCGCTGTGCGAGCAGCTAGCGTAACGCGCTCGCCTGAGAGAGGGGGGTAGAGGAACCGGTGGGGGAGGGGAGATTTTTTTGCCGTTCCGGATCGTGGAGGTTTTCGGGTCGGTCTCTCGACGATCTATCCCCACTGCCGCCCCTTCGCCGGTCGCTACACGCGCTACGAGCCGCAGTTTCTCCACATTTGTTCCCTACAGCTTTCTCGAGTCTCGAGACCCTCGGCACTTCGCCTTTCTCGCACACTGACAATGAGACGTACGTTTCCCCACGCGCAGAGAGCGACTCTTTTTTGTTTTCAAATCTCTTGAAGAACTTTTCTACACTTCGCGTCTAGTTGCTCGTGCACGCGAGGCTGTGGCAGTGCCGGCGACGATGCGCTGCCGGTGCGGCTGCTACACGCGCATGCGCGCCGTCTCACCAATCACGGCTACGCGGTCTCGCAGCTACAAAGCCATGACGCGCGCGCGCGTCGACCAACCGCTAACCGCGCGTTACGTGCGCGAGCTCGAACGAGCAAGTAGAATAACTCGTCCTTTTCTCTCGCTCGCTCGCTCGGGCAATATTTCGCGCGGATTTCGCCTTCGTCGAAGCCGCGAGAGGGCGCCGGAAGGCGTCCAGTGCTCTCCCCCGTGAGCGCTTGCGCCCGGGCTGGAGGCCCCGTTGGCTTCTACACGACACACACCGTGGGAAATGACGTTGAACTTTTGCCAGTCGCTCGTCTTTCACAATGCGGGAAACGACGGCGGGGCAAATGGCGCTTGTGAACTCTCTTTCACCCTCTCTCTCTCTCCGTTCCTTTGCTCACCGCTCTCCCTCCGCGACGACGCGAGACGCGTAAAAACTGTCGAAGTTTATCAACGGAATTCTCGCGAGAATGTCCATCTCTCGAACCTGAACATTCGGAGACGTCTACTCGGCGAATAAAATACCGGAATTTTTTTCTCCTACATTCCGAACAGACATGATACGCGTTTCGTCTTTTTACAAAGCGTAGACACTTTTTCTTCCGTAATATCAGTTCAAATGAATGTCTATTGCCCTCGTGGCGCGGCCTCGGTCGGTGTTAAGACAAACACGCTCAGTCGGTAACCGGAATCAACGCTCTCAACTTTTTCGTACGATAAAACTGTTGCTACTCCGCAAAAAAATCAACGCCTCCTCGAGAACAGTCGAATCCGAAACTTGGAGTAGGGAGTTCAAGCCCAAATTTCTTTTACCGGCCGTGGTATAATTTTGCGAGGAATAAGTTACGAGCGGTCGTTCGCGCTCTCCGTTGGGGCGCGTGACACGAAAGGTGAATCTGCGAGCGAACGATAAGGGCAGACGTCGCGAGCGGCTCGGAATGAGGCAGCGAGAATATCGGGGAGGGAGAAAGGGGGCGGGGCCGGAAGGCGACAGCGAGCGCGCGGGATAGAAGGGGGGGTAGTATAGAAAGAAATCGGGCGGACGGTTACTTTCGCGTTAACTACGCTCAATTGCTCGGGGGCCTCGAGTGACCGGCATAATTTGCAATAATGTTCTCGATAAAAACACGAAGTACAATTGACAATCGAACGAGTTGAAGCGCGCGGCTAAAATCGTCGCATGGTGAGCGACTTTTTTCACATTTATTCTCCAATACCCCTCCACATCTCCCTACGCCAGATGCGAGAGATCCTAGAAATCCGTTAGAGTTCTCTGCTAGCGTTCTTTCAGGTATTGCCGGCGATGTCGCTCACCCCTCCGGCTATTTTTTCCAAAATGGCTGACGCCATTCCCGCTCTTTTCTTACCAGGATTCACGAATTATTAGCAATTACCAGGAATTAAAGAAACGAATTAGTTTCACACGCGCTTGTTCTCAGCCAATAAGGAGCAATTACGTTGACCGACGTTTGTGAGAATACGACACCGAGAGCCCCCCCACTCGGACGTTCGCGATACAATTGAAGTTACGTAATTGGACAAAGGACCGCGAGGGGTACCGTTGGGGACGAAAAATACCGGAATCCTGGCAGCGTCAGTGATCGAATTTATTTTTTGCCCGTGTGGGTACATTGATCGATAAATACATAAATAAGACCCCCGCCCGGTGAAATATTCGTACGGAGCGTTAGGGTCATGGGAAATGTTTGCTCGAGTACGAGCAACGTATCGATGAATTTTAAGCGATTGGCAAATATCCGAGCTTTCGTAGCTGCCGAGCGGGTATCCGAACCGTTCGATGTTCCATCTTGAGCTGTGCCGTTGGTAAGTCTCGTGCGAACAAAGGATAGTTCGGAGTTCGTTATTATCGGGACGAAGGGAGGGGGGCGCAATCGATTCGAAGAAGTCGCTCAGTCGTCGACGACACCGCGAGCATGTAAGACTCAACCAACGAAAGTGGCGAGCGAGGGGGGGGGGTGCAAAAAGCCTATAGGGAGTGGGGGGCCGCGGTCTGTAAATCGAGAGTCCAGTTCGAACCGAGGGAGACACGGAGAACGAGAGAAGGTGGCGGAAGAAGAATAAAGCCGAGAGTTGCACGCGACGAGACAACTGTAACGAACAGATTTGAAGACGACGTCATCTTTCTTCGCGAACTTCGAAAGATCGCGTAATCCTATGAAGACTTCGGAGTAAAAAATTTAAAAAAAACATGATTGAAAAGCAGCCAGGTCAATCGCCTAACGAATATTCGTGTAAAATGAGATGCGCACGGAAAAATGGGTGGAGTGATCCACGGTGAAGGAGGGGGCTCGAGACGGACGATCTTTCGCGTCGGCGTGCCCGATTGAAAAAGAGCAACAGGTAGCCCCAGCGCGCGAACGCCGACGCAAGAGCGTCGCTGGCGTTCATTGCGTCACGAGCAGCGTCCAAATACTTCCTTCGCATGGGGGGGGAGGGGGAATAATGTAATCGCTTCGAAGTTGAGAGCTTAGAGGATACTCGCTTCAACCCGTTTGCTCGTATAGACTGTTCGCACTTTTTCCTCCTCGATCAACCACTAAGACACGAGTGTAACTAGCGTATAATCATTTTATTGAGATTTCGGAAAAGAACCGTCATTTTGTCGGAAGATTCAAGGGAGATAAATTCCTTAACGGGCTACATCTACCTAAGTGGGTAAAAAATCGCATTTTCCAAAAATATTTTCATTCGATAGTACCACCTTTTAGCTATATTCCGTGAAAATGTCATTGAAATATTCGGAAAATTGAATGGGCTATAGCTTCTAACATTCGGTCGGGCGAGCGATAGCGGCGTACGTCAAACTTTGAACGCGTTTTTCTCGAAACAGTTTTCAAAGTCGGTGGACATGATATCTCGAGAACCAGATTATGGATTCTTTCCAAATTTACAGGAGATACAATGAGAAACATTTAAAGGTCGTTGACGATCTCACTTTTTTAAAATCGATCTTCGTTTTTTATTAGTTACGTAAAAATGACGACTTTTTTCGTAGATTTTATATGCTCGAGTTTGAATTCGTCGCCATGTTGGTGAAAAAAAATGATTTAAAAAATCGACGATCGTCGACGACTTGGTCTAAAAATAGTTTGGTTTTTAGATTTCGGATGGACCGTTTAAGACGGAATGACACCTCATCGCGGTCGGTATGGTAGAGCAATTGTAGATACCCAAAAATCGCTGAAACGGCTCTTCAGATCCCGTCGAAACTTTGCCAAACGACGTCAAATAGATAGACGAACAGCTGTCTGCCCCTCAAATTTTCTGAATTTGAGAAAAAAAACGTAGATCGGGTTATCATAAGCCAATCTACGGTTTTTTTCTCAAATTCAGAAAATTTGAGGGGCAGACAGCTGTTCGTCTATCTATTTGACGTCGTTTGGCAAAGTTTCGACGGGATCTGAAGAGCCGTTTCAGAGATTTTTGGGTATCTACAATTGCTCTACCGTACCGACCGCGATGAGGTGTCATTCCGTCTTAAGGGATCTTCTCACTTTAGACGCTAAAAAGACACTTTCATGAATTTTTTGATATATATATATATATATATATATATATATATATAAATATATATAATAGATATTGATATAAAAGTTGTTGACTCAATAAATACACTTTCGAAATACATGTAAACATTTTTTTTACTTATTTAAGGCACTATTATTAGACGAAAATGGTAGTTATAAAATGTCGTTAAAATGGTAGTGTAAAAACTTTTTTTTACTGTTGTTGACAAAAAAGGAAATATCAAAATAAAAAATCCTTGATATGCGCAATAGCTATAGCTGTAAAGAATATGTGGTTAAAATTTCATGTGAATCGGTTTCGAAGATTTTATCAACAAGCCGTCGAAAAACGTTGCTTCGAGAAAAACGCGTTTAAAGTTTGTTTGGGTTACATAAATACATTAACATAAAAAAATGTATTTATGTATATATTATATATTATGTAACTTTATATATGTATAAAGTGTATTTATTAAGGCCTTAGGCCACAGTAACGGGTATAAAATCATGTGCGAATGTAACAATTTTTTTTCGTAGGAAAAAGTGATTCACTCATAAAATTAATTACACATCTATTTAGTATGAATATCAAGCTGTTAGAAAATATTTATATATTTTTTTTCGATGTACAAAATGACCGACTACTCGAAACTTCTCGAAACAGATTTTTTCCAATTGGCGTGACAAATAACTTCAACAATTTTTACTCGATTTACTTCAAATTTAAAAGTTATGTTCTTAATTGCATTTCGGAGAGAAGTACGTACGGAATTTCTGATTATTCGAAAACTTTTCATTTTATGAGCAGTTTATGAGCAGTTATAACGAAATTTTTCACTGAAAATTCATTTCTTAAGTTCCAATACCTACAACTTTCGAATAAAACAATATTTTTGAAATTCCGTACGTACTTCTCTAGGTATTCTAATGTATATTGACGAGAATTTTTGTTTTTTGTTCTAGGTAAAAAATTGTGGATGCTAAATGTCACGCCGCGGAGCGCCTAAAAAAAGGATAACAACAGAAAATATTAGTAGTCGGCCATTTTGTACATCGGAAAAATAAAATAAAATATTTTCCAACAGCTTGATATTCATACTAAATAGATGTGTAATTAATTTTACGAGTGAATCACTTTTTCATACGAAAAAAAATTGTTAAATTCGCACATGATTTTATACCCGTTCCTGTGGCCTAAGGTCTTAAGTGTAACAACTTGTATATATATTATGTAACTGTATTTATGTATGAAGTGTATTTATTAAGTGTAACAACTTTTATATCAATATCTATAATATAAACCTATTTTAAAAATCATAAAAATAACCTTTTTTTAGCGTCTAATGTGAGAACACCCCTTAAGTTGGGGACTTTCCACTGCCAAACGTCGCGAAAAAATGTCATCTACCGGCGGCCATGGTTTTGTTGTTTTTCTGTATTTAAATGTTTTCTAAACTTTCAATATACGTACGTTTGTGTTAAAAAGCGTCTCTTTTTCACAAAACGTTTCCCAGAAGAAAAAAAATCGGTATTCAGCCATTTTTTCGGTTTTCGGGGTAGATGTAGCCCCTTAAGTGGTATCGATATTGAGCCTCAACTACGGATGTCACATACTACTCCAACCGGTAATGAAAAAACACCTGGCCCCGGTTTCGTCGATGGGTGGCCGATTTTTTGCAAATTCGGCCAATATTTCTGCAGACCCGATATCCTCCGTTTACTTCACCTTAGCCTCTTGTTTGTCAGACTATTCGTCGCACCAGCTTCGAAATTTGCATTTCGCATAATATTTCAAGATGTGCGAACAAATTGATTCAACAGCCCCGTGCCTACTGGAAAGTGAACTTTGCAATAACTTCGTACAACTAAACGAAGTTATACGAAGTTACACTTCACAACTAAAAAAAGTGCGATTCCAAAAGTTTCTCCCAGTTACCTTATGCAGTCCAATCCCTTCAGCAGGATCTCACGATCTTTTCGCACACTCTTATCTTTCGCTCGCACAAAGTCTTCTCCACTTTGTGTTTTTCCGCAGATAAAACAGCCACTCCTTTTCCCGGTATTTTCAGTACGAAGCGTTACGCGCAACTGGTTGTTTGGCGGATATTTTCACGCGCGCCACGTATGAACGGTAATGGACCTCACGATGAAGGCGTTTGTGCGTTTGAAAAAAACGAGAAAACTGACGGACGCAGGGAAAACGCGGTTTCGCGGTTGTTCGACCTCGCATTCCCTGCACGTCAATGGCCGTTTAGAACGTTATCGTAGACTTTATCGACCTCGCGCACATTGTGTCGATGTTTGCCGCGCCATAGACCTTGAACTATCAATGCTGCGAAAAAAGTTTGCCACCCGATTTTTAGGAAAACACTCGATTTCTAGGGAAATTTTACGCTCTGCGAGATTGTTGATAACTATTTATATTCTACGCTGAACTGCTGAGCAGATATTTAAAAAAAAAACTATTTTTAGGCAACGTCGACCCGCTGTAACTCAAAAAATATTAATAGTACCAAAATAACGCCTCATGAGTAAGTTATAGAACTCGTTTCCCTCTACAAAAACGGTTCTAACTATTTTCATCCTAGGATCAACCGGTCGGAAGATATTTTGAAAGAACTGATTTCCAGGATTTCCAAGATGGTGGCTGCAGCTCAAGTCCTCCTGCCGCCCCAACTGATTTCAACTAGCAGGAGACATCTCTGACCAAGTTCCAATCGGAAAATCACGTGCAGCAGAGTTTGCACGGATTACCAGTTCCAAAAAAACAATCGAGTTCAACCGATTCTTTATTTATGCCGGCATATTTTTATCCTGCGTTTATCCTGATCGCGAGGGACCCAGGAGACGCAAAACAACCGTCGTGGCGTTCCAAAGCGCGCATCGTTTCGATACTTCCGAAGCTTTTTCTCCCGTTGACTCCCCATTTTGCCAGGTAAACACAAACGTACATACAGTAAACTCGCGTGACTCGTGTTGGCGAAACGTCGAATATATTCGACACACTCGCCTCGAGTGATACGAAGGCGCGATAGAGACGGGCGAAAAAACAAAGATCACACAGTTTCGTTCGTCACGTTCGAGAGGCAATGCCGGCAAGGAATGCGATCGGAGCGTTCTCGTGCGAGGGAAACTTTTGAACGCTCGAATTGCGCGAAGATTCACCGAGAGCCCGAACCGACCCGAAGAAGCACGACTGGCAGAATCTCGAGCGTCGCGATTGCGAACGAGAAGAATATAAAGACGAGAGACGCACCCATGGTTCGCGGCGTGCGTCGACGACGCCATTGTGAGAACCAAAAGGGGGGGGGGGGGGACTTGACTCCGACAACGTCCGCGAAGACGTTATTCTTGCACCGAACTATCGCAAACTTCTCTTTGCTCTATACCCAATCACTTGGCGCGCGAGAAAGCGGCTTTCGCGAATTTCGACGTGTACCCGCCGGAGAAAGCGCGCGCAGCGAGGCAGCCGCGAACTATTAGGCGATTTGTCGAACAACGAAAATTGAACGGCAGAGCCACGGAGTACGCGAGAAGTGCGAGAAAACGAAAATCGCCGCGATCGCTTCACGCGAGAATTCGGTTGTTCGTTTCAAAGACGCGACGGTGAGAACGACAGCAGGGCTTCGTGGCGCGCGCGTCCTTGAAAACTGAAATTATGCCCTTTGAGAGAAATCCGGTCGGGACTGCGGCTGACGGTTGCGGAACGGAGAGTCGGAGGAGACATTTCTCTTCTCCTCCAGTCGTTACTTCGTGAGCGTTGCTTGGTAGCGTCTCTTTTACCAACGTGCCCTTGTACCGGCTCTTTTCTCTCTTCGGAGACGTGCCCCCCCCCCAGCCCCTCCACTTCGGCGCTTGCTCCCCACTGCGCTTCTGGGCGTAGAGGTGGCAGCAGCCGAGGAGGGAACGCGTCTACGTGGGAGCAATTTATCGAGATCTGGTGGGGATAATGGCGGGCAATCTACCTGAAGGATTTTTGTGGCGGGAATTACGGAGGCTTTGCTGTATACGGCGTTTTCTTGATACGTCGAACGAAATCGAGTGCCTACTCAAGCCCCGAACCGCCTGAGTAAACCCGGTAGCCAAGGGCTTCCAACGAAAAATACTTTACACGCGTCGATGCTCAAATTATGGTGCCCTCGTAAAGAAACTTTGCTACCTGACGCAGCACTTTTTCCCCCCGGAAAATAAAGGCAGATGTTGTCTCGTTCTCGTCGAGGTTTGTGGGAAACGGAAAGAAAAATGCGGTAGTTTGAATGCATGTCGATGACGGGAGAGGAAGAGTAGAAGACAAGGGGGGACGCCCGCCAGGGTTGAACGAATTCGCGATTTTCACGTCCTAGAGGTTGCGCAGCGATATTTCAATATGGCCGGTCAAAGTGTAGCCTCAAACGTAAACAATTACACCCAGAAAAAAGATTTATTATGTTCTAATAAATTGGCACATTAGAACACAATTTATTGGAAATTAACAATCGTTTACTCGTATGGAGACGGTTTTTATGTGATTGTAACTACAGCATTTATTCGGCATCACTAAATATGTTTTTTTACGTGCCGATTTTTCATATAAATTAAAAGCCATATTTAAAATTGAAAATTTGAATAAATATTTCCTCAAATCAAATAAATACTACTTTCCAATCACGAAAACCTCTTATTTCGCGACTACGATAGTAATTAGATGCTAAGAAAAATTCTTAGTAAATCTTAGACATAAACTTAAATAAAAAAATGTCTTAATACAATCGTAGTAGGCCGACATACGGATAAGAAAACTTATTCGCCGGGAGACACATTTCTTTTTCCTTAATAAATCTTTTTTCTGAGTGCATGGGCGATTGTAAAGATCCTACTGCAGTATACTAGTTTTTTTCTTCCTTTTTTTAAGCTCTGTCAGCTCTGGATTTAGATTTTAAAGGTTATGAGGGTCCCTTGCAGGTTTCGAGAAGGGGTCATTCTATTTTTCAGAGCATACTTTTTGTAAGGGACGTCTGAAATTACACTGACAGAAAAATTCTATTGATATGAACGAATCGGGGCTATTTGATTTTTGTTTATTTGAATTAACTAGATTTCTCGTGGAATCAAATTTTTCCTATTGCATTCCATTATTGAAATTATTTACTCTAAATATATTTATTTATTCAAATCAAAATATATTCAATATCGTCCAATAACTAAACATTTATTTAATCCTAATAAATCTGTGATTCGGTTGCATCAGCTCAAAAAACAATTTAGTTGAATCCACCAAATGGATCTACTTGATTTTTTTAAATTTAAATTAAATAGAATTTTCGTCGCGTCTACCATTTTTCTATTTGATTGAATGGCCTGTCTTTATTGCAACACACATATCAAAGGGGTGTGGGGGCAGAGAGGGTGGAGAGAGAGGAATTATATATATAGGGTGTGGTAGAAAAATAGGGTATGGTAGAAAAATATATAGCATGTTATTCGATAAAACTCTCTAATTATCACAATGATATTGACTAAATGATCTAGTTCTAGGTTCGATTGCCATATAGGTGAAATATTTTCTTCGATAGAAATCATCTCATAAGGCCAGGGAATGACGAATTACGATACAAAATCGTTGTCGTAAAACTCTCAATTAAGTATTTCATTTCATTTTGGATTTAAGAAATATTTTATGTATATAGTACACTTAGATTTACAGTGTACATTGTAAGCAAATAGAGATTTAGTTGAATTGAATCTTTTTTCATTCCATTTGAATATATTCAATATTTGAAAAGAATAGCTGAAACAAATAAAAATTGATTTAGAACTTGTAAAGCTTGCGAAAAAAGTCTTTCGCAAGTCGAAAAAAATATTTATAGGATATCTTGTACAATTTCAAAAATTGTTGTTTATAATCTAACCATACTTCTAGTGGATTTTCACAAAGCCGGCAAACCGGTGTCCTCAAGTAGACTGACAGCTCATCAGAAACACTGTTTTCAGTTCTGTCTGATATCCAGTTTCGATGAATCAGTTTATGATGATCGCCTCAAATATTGAAATCCTCCGAAGTTTTGTCCCAACTATCTGAATCAGATTCCGTACGCCTTTCTTCAAGAAGGTCATTTTTCATCATATCTTTGATCTTTTAAACAGCTTTTGCACAAGCCATCGGGTCTTTAAAGAGTAGTTTTTTTAATCGTGGTTTCAAGGTCGCGACAGCTAAAGATGAGACTTGGTCAATAAGGCCCATTCGTTTGTTCATTTCTTTCAGGATGAGGTTACGTACTTCCATTGCTAACGGTTCATCGATCACACGGGTTGTGAGTTTTTAAACCATGCAGTGCACTAAAGGGATTACTTTACTGCTGGTACAATATCTATCGCCAGATTTTTTTTGAGTTGCAGTTTTAAGTGGACGCAGTATGCTAAGAAGCGATGACGCTGTGCCCAATTCCAAACCAGACAACATTGGAGGTGCTGTTTTATGGCGAATCAATATATCATTCACAGCATATGTAGCTACAAAAAATTTTGAATCATGTAATACGTGCTGTTGAAACGTGTTGGCACGTCCTGTATGAACTTTGCTTCAGCGCTCACTGACATACGCGATTCATCGCTTGCCACACAGCTTTGTTTAAGGCCTTATATACACTTGTAATGGTCAGAAAAATGGAAAGTTTTTCGATTGCATATTCTTTAAGGGGTTACCCCCACTTGCGATTTTGAAAAGAAAATCGATTTTTTTTATTGCATTTTTTTGAAGTATAAGTATCTGACTTCAGTCAGTATAAATGACTCTATGTAAGTTTACAAACAAAAAATATTTTCTTCTTATTTTCATTAAATATTTTCTAAAATATATTATCTTATTTTCTTCTTCTTATTTAATACATAAAAATGTAGTCTTCAATCGTTCGATTTTTTTTTCGAAAAAAAATGGCCGTTTTATAGCCAAAAAACGGCCGTTTTTTTTCGTTAAAATCGAACCATTAACTTTGACTGTCCGCCATTTTGTGAAAAATGAATATTTTTTAAAATCCTTCGATTAAAGACTAGTTTATACTTATATTTGACTAAATCCATCCGCATTTTTTTTTCAGATGATCCACTTCGCCGCAATGTTGGTCACCGCAAACCGTGTATATAAAAACATTATTTCATTGACGGCCATTTGCTACTAAACAATGTAATATTTTTCAATAAAAAAATTACTGAAAGTTTTTCAAGATGTGTTCTTTAAGATGGTATATTGATCGATTAAAAAAGTTTTGTAGTTTTCTTTAAAAAAATTCATGAAAAAGGCCTTTTTTTGCGCTACAAGTGGGGGTAACGCCTTAAGTATACTATCTTAAGAATGTTCTCACCAAATTTCATAAAGATCGAAGCATTAGATTCGCAGTTATAGGGAAATCAACGTGTTACTATTTTTGAATAAAAAACGTGAAATATTTTTGAATAAAAAAAATTGTACAAGTACATGAAAATATGTACTAATCGATGTTGTTCACAGTTTTTCAATAAACATTTATTATCCCGACGAAAAAATCAAGAAAATCACATCCCTTCGCCCGCTACAAGTGTATATAAGGCCTTAAAGAAGCTAACGATGGTCTTTATTTTCGACAGTATACATTGCATCTTAGGAATTTGCAAAATATTTTGAGTTATTTAATTTAGAGTGTGAGGGAAACAAGGGAGGTGCTTCTGCTTTCCGAATGCTATTTCCACAGCTTTCACCATATTCGCGGCATTATCAGTAACGACTGCAGAAACTTTATCCGCGTCAAACCCCCACTCGTTGCACGTTTTAATCAGCATTGGTGCTATATACTCCGATGTATGTCTTTCATTGAGTTTATAAACTCCCAAGGTGACCAATTGGAACTCCGGCCTAGACCGAAATGAGCCGTGGCGGCCAAAAAGCTGTGCATCCCCATGTCTGACCAAATATCACTAATTAACGTGAGGTTTTCAACATTGGATTTTAATATTGTTGCCAAGACGTCATACTTGTCATCAAGTCACCGTGTCGCAGTAGCTCTGTTGGGATTTTTATAATGAGGAGCAGTAATTTTAAGGATATTTTCGAAACCTTGGTTCTCTCCCACGGGAAAAGGCTGATTCTCTACCACGGAAAAAGGCTAATTGTCCTTACCAATCATGTACAAAATAGCATTGTTAATTTAGTTTGCTTCGTCACCAGTTGTAGAAGCGTATGAGTAAATTTCTTCAAAACTGTTCTTTATTGATTTCTGAGTCTTTAGACCATGGGTGGCAAACCTGCGGCCCGCGGAGCTGGGTCAAATGAACATAAATGTTAACTTTGATTGTACATATCACCAAAAGTACATTACATCAGGGGACGTTCGTGTCATATAACAGTACTATGGGAGTATGGGAAGTATTATTTCTGAAATTTGGCTCGCATGCTGGAAAGGTTGGCCACCCATGCTTTAGGCACTTTAGGGATGACTACGTCGCAATCTGTCGCAACGTCGATAGTCTGATCTGCTGGTGCTGCATTAGATCTTTAGATCATTAGGGTTTAGGTTTAGCGTGCTGGTGCTTTCAATAACTTCCTCCATTACCTTTATCCATGTACTTGGGCTTGATAGGTCTGAATCTGAGTTTTTTTCCACATCATTTGTTTTTTTCAATTCTAGATCAACATATTTGTGGACGTTCTCTATATGCCACATTCAATTGGTAGTATTTCCAGCAGTTCGTATACAGTTTTAACATATTATTCTTGGGCATCAAACATTGCGTAAACATTGTTGGTCCGTTAATTTCGCAATTTCCAATTTTTTAATCTATTTATACAACTATAATTTTAGTGTATTTATTCTTTAAATTTAACATTAAAAATTTAAATTCTCTAAAATTTTATGGTATTTATTCTTGAGCATCAAAGAATGCGTAAAAGCGTTTAGTTCTGTTAATTTTTTAATGTCCAACTTAAAAAAAAATATTTATATAACTTCTATTTTGTGTTATTTATTCTTGAGCACCGAACATTGAGTAAAAACTTTTTTCCGTTAATTTCGCCATTTCCATCTTCTTTTTTATATTTTTATAATTTTTATCTCGTGTTCTTGATTCTTAAGCATCAACCATTGCGTGAAAACTTTCATCCGCTAATTTCGGAATTCCTAATTTCTTTTTATATTCATATAACTTTTATTTTGTGTTATTTATTCCTGAGCATCAAACATTGCGTAAAGACTTTTTCCGTTAATTTCGCAATTTCTCACTTCTTTTTTATTGATACTCGCTGTCGTACCCGGCACCGTGCGGGTTCTCAAGATTTTCACTATTTCTTGCTATGCACTTGTTTTTCGCACTCGCACGGTTGCGATCAAGTGCGGATTTCCGTTTCGGCATTGTGAAAACGTTAAATTAATCTCTGTGATATTCAAGTACGTAAGTAACGTCGTCTGATCACGAAAACAGAAACAGTCGACTCGACATGTCGAATGGAGCGCGTGGTGGCGCGCACTCGCTCGGTGACGTTTTCGCTGTCAACATTTTTCTTCAGCGAGTCTGATATTGTTGTTCGCTGCTCAATATTAAGAAGATTGGAGGGATGACCACAATCAAAGATTGAATTAAAAAAAAAATATATGTTATTGTATAGACTGTCTACGATTTTTTTTTAATTCTTTCACCCCCAAGCACCAGAGATAAAAAATATTTTAATGTATGTAACTTTTCGTGTGGTTAGGTGGGCAAGACGTTTACGCTGCGGTTGATGTAATTTTTTTATAATCTTCATTTTATAACCTTTTTATTTTTTTTATTTTATGACACTTTTCATAACCCTTATAACTTATTTTGCGTTGTTTATTTTTTAGCGTAAAACATTGCGTAAAAGCTCTATTTCCGTTAAATCAGCACGTGACCAAAAAATGTAGTGCGTTTCGCGACGATTCACAAAAGTTAAATTCATTCATAGTCGATGAAAAAAATCGTGCCAATTTACACGAATTCTAGATAATTGCAGATTTTTCGATCAGATTACTTTGACAAAATGTTTTGCCGTGTTTACTTCACCGCCTTTGCTCACTGTCGATTTCACGAATCTTATAGCGCGCGACCGTTGGCAATGCACGTTCTTGAACGGCGGCCACTTCGTGTAGCGCCACAAGCGCGGCCGATGCAAGAACTGCCGAAATCGTTTTTACAAGAGACTCGTCCCCACCGAGAAAATATCCAGGCCCGTGTGGCACGGCCGTGTCCATGAACCCTGCGAATATTACAAAATATATGATAACGCGCGGCTCCGGCCAATCGCTGCTGTCTGACTTCACTGTGGTGCGCGTTGCGGCATGTGCCTCATTCGTACAAAAAACCTCGCGAGCGCGTTTGATCCGTGAGACGACGCAATGAGTGAGGGTAATCGTTCTTACGACTTTTGCGAACAAGGCTACCGAAGAGAGCGGGGGAGAGGAGAGTAAACGGAAGTGGCGAGGAGGGAGACAAAAATGAAAAATGGAAAGAGCGAAAAAATGAGAAGGGAGAAAGGCAAAGGTGAAAAATGAAAGTCTGGATGAGAATGGACATAGAAGCCTCGAGGAATCGGGCGTTTGAACGAATATTTCTCCAACTTTCGGCGAACCGATGAATATTTCTCTCGCTCTTGAATTACTCACGTAAAAATCTCAAAAATTCTGTACTTTTTTCCATGGTGACGTTTTTCATTTTCTCATCGTTTCTAAGAGCAAGGCAACGTTCCACACGAACGCGTACAACGAGGTACTACACTCAGGAAAAAGATTTATTATGTTCTAATAAATTGGCACATTAGAACTTAATTTATTAGAAATGAATAAATGTTTACTCGTATGGAGACAGTTTTTATGTGATTATAACTACAGCATTTATTCGGCGTCACTAAACATGTTTTTTTACGCGCCGATTTTTCACATTAATTAAAAGCCATACTTAAAATAGAAAATTTAGATAAATATTTCCTCAAATCAAATAAATACTACTTTCCAATCACGAAAAGGTTTAGTTTGCGTTAATCCGTTGTTATAAATGGTTTATCTTAGTGCCAAATATCAAAAAAAGATACATAACCCGTAGCGTGGCCGGCTTGGCCATCCAACCGCACGTAAAATTACGTACGTTAAACTATTTTTTATCTCTGGTGTTTGGTGGTGATTTTTTTTTTAATTCGCAACGACTCAGTATAGTCTAGTCCACCGGTTCTCAAACTTTTTCGGCAACGGAACCCTTTTGAAACACTAAATATTTTACAGAACCCTAAAATAAGCGAAACCTGGTTTTATGTTTATTTTTTAATGAAAATCATACAAAAATAGGTACTTTACATAACAATGTTTTAATTCCACTGTAAATTGATGAAATTGTTTCCATTTATTGGGATGTATGAAGTGCTCCGCCGAGCACACTTTGAGCATGGCGGGTCTAGACAATAACATACATATATTTTTGGAACTTGGACTGTGGCGAAGTTCCTTATCCCTTACGTTCATGGATTTTTTAAATCGGTCTATATTATAGATATTGATATAAAAGTTGTTACACTTAATAAATACACTTTCGACGCACATTAAAAAAAATGTATTCAAGTTACAATTTATAGACGAAAATGGTAGTAAAAAAAGTCCTAAAAAATTGTAGGTTGTAAGGATCAGTTCAGTAGTTTCGAACATTTTATCAACAAGCCGTCGAAAAACGTTGTTTCGAGAAAAACGTGTCTAAAGTTTTCAACGAACAGATGAACGTGCTCGGGTAGTAAAGTTAAGGTCACACAAAAGTACAGTTAGACTCCTCCGATCTTCATAAAATTTAAGTATGATACTTTTAGATACGTATACTTTCGAAAGATGTAGTAAAAAAATCGTTTTTTTGAAAATTGTAAAGTGAGAAGACGCCCTAAAGCGAGGGTTATCAGAATTATAGGTCCCCAGAATTAACGCCCTCTACCCTCCGCGGTCGCCAGTGTCCTTCCCCCTCCGCTGCGCCACAGGCGCGCGATCCGCGTACTACTCCTGTAGGTGTCAACGCCACGCGGATATCGCGTCAGTCCAGTATCACGAACACGGCTACGCGTGTTGCGCTTCTAGAGCCCTCAGCTTCACTTCGAATCCACGAGAAATAAAGCGGAAAAGACGAAGAGAGGAGGGAGCGCGGGATACACATACCTGTCAAATAACTCTAGTTCGTAATGGCGAGTTGAAAACTCATGTCAGTCCTACAAGCCTAGCAGCGGGGGGGGGGGGGGTGTAAAAAAGTGGAGCGTAGCGCTGAGAGCGCCGCGGCCGCTCTAGTGCAGGGCGAGGCGACCGAAGAGAGGGGAAGAGTACGGTCGGGGGTGGTGGAGGGAGTAAACGATCGCCGATGGGTGTACGTCCCTTCGACGCAGGTACACGCATAACGTGGCGGGTACACCGGGGGCGCGCGCCCAGGGACCCCGAACCAAGAATTGGGTCCACACAGGTAGACTCGTTACGTCATTACGACTATGCGCCTACCACAAAGAATGTGCGGAACAGCGTTGCCAGCGCTTCCTCTGTAAATCATCGTCGACGTGTTGTGCGAGAGCTTTGAGCGGGGGGGGGGGGGGGGGGGAGAGAAAGGGAGAAGCAGGCACATAAACGAGGGGAAGAGAAGAGACGCGGTAAAGACCGAGTGGACGGATGGTGGGCATCGAGAGGACGAAATTTATTGCCCGCCGACCATCCATGGGCGATTTCGTGTATCGACACCGTTAAGGGGTGAGATGCAGTCAGAATTTTCAAAAAATCGATTTTTTTATTTACATTTTCTTGAAGTATGATGTTTCGAAAATATTCCCTGAAAACTTCAAGTAAATCCGATGAATAGTTTCCGGGTTATCCCACAATTAGTGAAGGGGCGTCGGGTCCCCATGGCAGGTAGCGGCTGACAAACGCGCAAACGATAATACCCGGGAAGGCAGAATGCTTCGAACAACAAATTGATATTTTGGAAGTTTTCACATCGGCAGAAGCCCTATTGTATGGGCCAGGAATTGATGATTCGATGTAAGTAATTTTTTAATTAGTATTTCTATACATAAATCAAGTGTAAAATTGGAAAACTCTTTCAGAAATTTTCAAAAATTTATTACTCAAAAACTATGAACGCTAGCAAAATTTTATGAAGAATACTTTCGTTTTAAAATTGCCTAAAATATTTAAAAAAATAATAATTCATCCCGAAAAACTTTAATTTTTAAAAAATTGTTTTAACAATTGTCTATAAACAATTGAATGCTCGACTTTACGGCAAAAAAATGCGATATTCGGATTCAGCGGATCAAAATACATAAAAAAAGTTTAGCTTCATCCATCGAGCTCAAAATTTTACGAACATATAATACCGTATCCACATCGCAAAACTTTAAACGCGTTTTTCTCGCAACTATGTTTTTCAAGTCGGTGACCACTATAATTCAAAAACCACTCGATGGATTTTGATGAAATTTGGTGTGTTTATTGATAGCATTAAAAACGTGTCCTTAATCGAAGGATTTTCATTTTTGTTGAAAATTTCAATTTTTTTTTACAATAAACGAGTGATTTTTTGTCGAAAATCGAAAATTCTGTCGGAAGCCGCCATTTTGTTAATTTTTGAAAAAAAAAAGCTTCAACTAAGACCTAGATTTATTATTAAACTAATGATTTTTTTTGGTTTCTAGATTTCAGATGATCCAGTAAAATTTTATGATGGTCACCCCGCAAAGCACTACATGCCGAAGGGGGTCCGACAAAAATGGCGATATTGTTATAAATAATCAATATTTTTCTTTAAAAATGTGTACAAGTCAAGTGGAAATATAACATAAAAAGTCTGTGTAACCAGTTTTGTGGAACAAACTTAATTACTATAAATAAAAATTATTGAAAATGCTCGTTTTTTCACGCCTCTGACTGCATCTCACTCCTTAAAGTATCCTTTTCACGAACCCGAATATTTAACAAATAACGGATTTTTATCTATAGAGTGCCTCAAAATGACCTGACATTTTAATTAATTGATAAAACGTATTATTTATTTGAAAAGTACGAATATTTTTATTTTAATATAAGGTACAAACGTGGAGGTTACGTGTGGAGTATCTGATAAATGGCCGCCTCGTGCCTGTTTACAAACGTTGATTCTTCTGACGAAATTTTCAATAACATTTTGGCATAATTGCGCACTAATTTCATTCGTGGTGCGTCCAATTGCTTCCTTGAGCTTCAGAATGGTCATTGGCATACACTTTTCCTTTCAGAAAACCCCAAAAAAAGAAGTCCAATGGCGTCACATCGCCGCGGCGCGAGATAATACGACTACGAAATTTCGTCTGCAATATATATACAGTAACAATGCAGCAAATAACAATTTATATACGTCGCTCGATCGTGTAAGTCTCTGTGACTAAACCTCAATACTTCCTGATGCCAGTTGCCAAAGATTAGCACTCTATGTTCGCCACAATAAAAAAATGGCGCGCAATTTAAAATGTCAGGTCATTTTGAGACAACTTTTATAATGAAGTATAAATACATTTCGCTATACTGGTAAAACTACAAGCCAAGATACCGAATTTTTAACGAAAAATGACGACTCTAAAAATCGTTTCATTCATACGGCGCTTTATGGAGATAACACGCTGGCCACATTCTTTTCTAATAATTTATACGCTAAGTAACTCTTGCTATATTTTATTGAGATTATCTTAAAAGTTCCCTTCGAATTATTCGGTGAACCTATATTTTTATAGTCACGTTGCAATCTTCAGATTCTAATTTACAAGTAGCAACTTCAATATCAATACTATCAAATCGATAGGGGGATGAATTCGGTAATTACAATGTTGACGGAACGGGTTTATCATAAAACGTCGGGTTACCTTTTCGATTTTCAACCTAACATTACGTGTTGGAATTTTCGGTGAGGTATCAAATATTTTCACTATATAAAAGTTTATCACATAAACCCGTATATATTTAAAAATCGATAATATATCTAATAGCGACTGTAGCGAGACTCCTACCTTAAGCGCCACTGGAATTTACCAATGATTCAGTTTAGTTTATGAGATAATTGCAATTGAATATGGGTATTTTCATACGCGATCCTTATACTTAAGGGCATGTACAAGGTCAACATAACGTCACAAATTTTCCAACCCAATTTTCCCATAGAAGGTTAATTTTTTTTAGGAAAAACAAAGCATTAGGCTCTGAAGAATTACCTGACGCAGAGCTTGATGACTTCCTTTTGCCCTAAATATTATTCATCTCTGAGAAATCTCTGTTCGAAAATTTCAGCTATCTCTCTCGCACTCATATGTCACGGGGTAGATCTTCTACTTCGCCTTAACACGTAAACCGATAGGAGTTTGATTGCATTTCTCGATATAGGTTGTAAACGGATCTTAGGATTTCAACATAAGAACACACGTGTACGCAGTACTATTGTGGGATTGATTTAAAAAAAAAATGACAAACTTTGACCGTTTAGCTTCGAAATAGTTGTAAATAATAGTTGTAAAAAATGATTTAAATGTTTCAATTTTGAGAAAGTGAGCGTTTTATTTCAAATTCGTCCGGGTCGAAAAGACCCAGTGTGTCAGGGTTAAAGTGATACGGAAAAAGATTGGACACAGAGGAGATTGGAGCCCTGAAGAGGGGGGGGGGGTCGAAGTTTCGCAACACACGTGACATTGTTAGTCAAAACCATCGCGTACGTACGAGCTTTTCACCCCCTTTCGCCACGCGAAAAGAAGACGCCGGTCCGACTTCCCTTTCTGGGTCCATTCATCGTGTGCGATTGCGTATAGTCGCGTGCTTTCTTTCTATGCTTCGACGTAGCTCGCGCGCGTAACGCGGAATGAGAACCACCGAGAGAGGGGCCGGCGAAGAGGAGGGAAAGTGGCTCGTAGTTTTTAGAGATGTTCGGTGAGTTCACGTGGCAACGACAGAGATTCGTGCTCCCGGGACTGACAGGGTTGCCAAGCGGCGAGAGATCACGGTACCGAAGAGGTCTTTACTGAATACACGCACGGGTAGACCGACAAATCCACACACACACACATATATATATATATATATATATATATATATATATATATATATATATATATATATATATATATATATATATATATATATATATATACACACGCATAAACACACAGGGTGTCCGGTAATTTTGGGTTTTGTTATCTTGTAAACAAAAAAAAATCATCCGCTTTTGGTTATTGTCGATTCATATCATTTGTAGAAATGTCTACAAATGATATGAATCGACAATAACCAAGCAACGTTTTAAAGTCATTGGCTTGATATGTGTACTTTTAAAGTACATTTTTTTACACCGCAAGCTGTCAAAGTTAGATGTTCGAATTGTTTTGTACACGGAGAGAATTAAAAAGTAATTTTTGTTGTGAATTTCACGGTAAAAATTACCGTGATATATTTCAATGTGGTGACAAGTGAGAAAAACATAATAATTCGTATGCGACAAGTTTTTTTTAATTCACGTCACAGAAAATTTCAAATACGTTGCAAAAATTTTACTATACAAGAGGGGTAGAAATTGAAGACAGTCAAATTTAGCATGTTTATTCGAAAATTTACCTTCTGTCGGTTAAAAATTACCAACCGCACCGTACGCGGTAATTTTACGATACTGCACAGTAAAATTTACCTGCGTCAACCTCAGAAGAAAAATTTCCTAAAAGGCTGGTAAAATTTATATATCTTCCCCTCATTGTGGCCGTTTTTTCCTCTACTGTTTTTTTTGTTTACCTTTTTTCTCTCCACCTTCTTCGCTGTTCCCCCCCTTGCGGCCCAGCCGACTTCCCCCTCTGTGTCTTATTTCGCCGTGAAATGCCGAAGAAAAACATTTCACGACGAAATGTACGCAACTAGGTTTCGAACCCGGGACTCTCGGTTTGAAGGCGAGCACGCTAACCACTAGACCATCGCTCCGATTCCTTAGTAAAATGTATGTTTTCTTCAAAGACCGGTGCTATAATAATCATAATAATAACCGAAATAATAATAACCATAATAATAATAATAAATATTATTTATTATTGAAAAATTGGTACAAATAAACGCTGTTCGTTTTTTGTTGGGAATTTTTTTTTCTCTCATATAAATTGGTATACTCAACAAACGGATAAGGAGAGAAATTTAATTATTAGAATTTATTTTTCATTTAATACTACCATTTTTTACAATACATTTCGTACCATCGTAGGCTCGAGTGATGTGACTAATTTGCGCACATATTATTTTGTCAACATTTGAAATCGTAAAATCGTATTCACTCTTAAAAATTTCATAAGCAGTTTATGTACACAGTTTAGACGAAATTTTTTTGGAAACTCCCATCGCGCCATATAAGGAATAGATAGACCACTGAAACCGAACCGCGCACCGCTACTTGGTATGAAGGGGAATTTTTACCATGCAGTGCCTCAAAATTACCGTACCGTACCGCACGATAATTTTAACCAAGCGCGCACGATAATTTTTACCGAGAGCACAATACATTTTCCTAAAACACATTAAATTTTATAATAAATCTTAAAATAGCTGTTATAAAGACGATACTTTTTTATAGAGATTTTTAAAAGGCATAAAATAATAAAATGCACAGTAAAATTTCGCTGATATTATATATTTTTTAAATTTAAGTTTTGCGCATTTTGTTGCACATCAAAATTTACTAGAAAATCTGGTAAAATTTTCTATCTGAAGACGAAATTTTATTTTATTTTCGTGAAAATCTGTGTTTTACTCAGCAATAATAAGCGAAGTTTCAGGGTTGTCATCTGGTTACCGTTACTGCACGGTAATTTTTAACATTTAATTCTCTCCGTGTATGAAAATTCTGCATAAGATCTATTTTCGTAAAGTTTCCTTAACATTTAACGTTAAAAAGAAGACTTTTCCACATGAAAAAATAAACCAAGAGTATTTTTCAAAAAGCTGGGTCAAAAAAAGTTATCATTTGAAGAAATGGCATGTGAGAAACCAAAAGCAGATGTTTTTTTTAAATCACATAAAGCCTAAAATCTCAAGAACTGTGGGACTTTTACTAAAATGAAATTCCAGCATAGAGTAGGACATGATCGGACCTATCGATAGTTGCCGGATTATTCATAAATTACAGGAGACTGTGCACACACACACGATTCCAAGAAGAAAGAGAGGAACTGGAGGAGGTACTAGCGGAAGCACCAACTCCAGAGACCTTGGTAGGACTCATGATGATAACAGAAGAGAACTGGGCAGCGATTAGTAGTTTCGCTACGGCGGGGCTGAAGAAGAAAAGAAAAGAAGAAGAGAAGAAGCGAGACAGCGACGATAGCCGCTGATGCTTGAAAAAGGAGGAAGAAAGCCCGTCGGCACCGTCGGAGGAAGAGCTACGGCTGTGATTACTCTCGCGAAGTAATGCTTGGCGGCGGTCCCGCGGGAATACAAAAGGTCAATGAGAAAGAGGTTTAGGGTTTTAGTTGGTATAGCAAGTGCGCGAGTCCAACACACGGGTTGCAAGGGCAACCTACGGTGCATAAAGCATTTCCCCTCTCTGATAATACAAAACACACGCGCACGCACACACACACACACACACACACACACACACACACACACACACACACACACACACACACACACACACACACACACGCACGCACGCACGCACGCACGCACACGCGCACAAGGAATCGCGATTTTTAAGCATTAAGCTTTAAGGACTGTCATCATGGTGCCCAAGTGCCCCTGTTCTCACCATTATGTAAACCACAACATCTTCAGAGTAACCTTTGTAAGAATTCGTAAGCATATTAATATCAAGGTCATTCCCAAGATTGTCCCGGCACCAAAAAACAACGATACATTTCTTTTTAACCATCAGGACTCCTTAAGGGGTTACCCCCACTTGCGATTTTGAAAAAATCGATTTTTTTTTATTGCATTTTTTTGAAGTATAAGTATCCGGGCCCATACTTCTGTATGGGCCCGGAATAGATGGCTCTATGTAAGTTTACAAAAAAAATATTTTCTTCGTGTAAACTGAAATTGAAACTTTAAACGCGTTTTTTTTCAAAATGGCATTTCTGAAGTCGGTGACCAAGATTACTCGAACACTAATGAACCGATCTTCTTGAAATTTTGCAGGCTTATTTAATACATAAAAATGTAGTCTTCAATAGTTCGATCTTTTTTCGAAAAAAATGGCCGTTTTATAGCCAAAAAACGGCCGTTTTTTTTTTCGTTAAAATCGAACCATTAACTTTGACTGTCCGCCATTTTGTGAAAAATGAATATTTTTTAAAATCCTTCGATTAAAGACTAGTTTATACTTATATTTGACTAAATCCATCCGTATTTTTTTGTTCAGATGATCCACTTCGCCGCAATGTTGGTCACCGCAAACCGTGTATATAAAAACATTATTTCATCGACGGCCATTTGCCACTAAACAATGTAATATTTTTCAATAAAAAAATTACTGAAAGTTCTTCAAGATGTGTTCTTTAAGATGGTATATTGATCGATTAAAAAAGTTTTGTAGTTTCCTTTAAAAAAATTCATGAAAAAGGCCAGTTTTTGCGCTACAAGTGGGGGTAACGCCTTAAGGTATTCCTCTCGCGGAGGGCCGTAGTTTGTTTGGGGAGGGGGCGGGGGAGCCCTTCTAAATCATTGGTAAACTACAATGGCGCTTCATAAAAATCAGTCGAAAATATTTTCTTGCCAATTTGTGTCGTAGGTTCTCAATAAGGATCCTGAAAACGTTTGAGTCATTTTTTAAGCTCAAATCCGCCAAAGAATGCTTTGGCAATCTAAAAATTTTATTTTCACATGCGTGAGCATTTTATATGAGGCATCTGGTGTTATTTAGTGTATGGATTATTAGATAGAAATGTGGTCAGTGTGTCGGGTACATAAGCGACCGTATAGATGAGACGATTTTTAGAGTCGTAATTTTTCGTTGAAAGTTTGGTAATTTGGCTTGAAATTTTACCATTATACTGGGATGTGTTTTTGCTTGATTATAGACGAAAATCAGTTAATTGGTCAATATTCGGGGTCGTGAAAGGAATACTTTAAGAGGGGAGATCTTTTTATAACGTAAAGAAGAGCTTATGTCCGAACGTGATCTCAACGAGGTCACGTTCGACGACTTTATTACCGGAATCGCAGATTAATCGGTACGTTATTTAGCCCCAAAATGTTCGAGTCTCGTCACTTCAAATGCGTTTTCCTGAAAACCACTGTTTCGTGAACCCCGGGCAACATAACGCAAAAACTGTCGAATCGATCATTTTCAAATTCTGCACACTTTTAGATAACATGATTCCCGTCTATGTGAACCTCAAGTTCCTTGAAAATTAATTTAAAAAAACTGCTTTTTCATTCATAAATACTATAGTCAAAGTTTGGAGAAAAATGGAACATTTTTTCAAACACGTGCCATTTTCCGAATTTTCACTTTCTCTTTAGATTGTTTAGGTTCACATAGAGGCTGTAGCTCTAAAAAATCTAAAACTTTTTGGCTCTGATGTTTCAGATCAATGCACCAGACGCTAGGTCGTACGCCGTGGAACTCAGGTGGCAACCGTCTGAAGCAAGTGTCGTGCAGCCGCCAGTTAAAAATATTTTTAAGTATTTGAAAAATTTAACGATGTAATAATATGTATATCAAATTTCAAATATGTAGAATAAATAAGATCGACACCAAAAAATCTTGAAATTTTGCCTATTCTCGACTTCTTAAGGGGATTCGGGACAATTGATGATATTTTACCATTTGATTCAAATTTATACGGTAAATTCTTTGTCATAAAGCCATAACAGACGATCGAATATGGTTCGCTGTCGAACCATATTCTAACGACTTAAGGAGTTATATACAGTTAATATTTTCGAAAAATCGATTTGAAAAAAAAATGTTTTCGTAATGTACATATATTTAAGCAAACACAGAAAATTTCTTGTCAATCCGGCGAATATTCTCGAAATTACACGCACATTTGTAATGACGTGTCAGACCGTTCGAAAGTGCTTTTGAAACTTTAAACGCGTTTTTCTCAAAACTGTTTTTGAAGTCGGTGAGCAAGATTTCTCGGAAACGGCTGAACCGATCAGTCTCAAATTTTAACACAATCTCTTCAAGTATATTTTTTAGTAATTAATCGAAATTTTTTTCTCACCGATAAGGATTTTCCATTTTATAAACAATTTAAGGTCTACATTTTTGTCAAAAATTATTATTTTGCTTATTCCTTCGATCAATCACAACATAATCCATTATATTAACGAAATATTTTTGTGTTTTTTTTCATTTTAGACGATCCAGTCCAGAGATATCGTGCTCACCGCTAGACGCCTTTTTTAAGAGGTGCTCACGGTGATCAGATATAGCAGCTTTTGAAATAATTATTTTTACAAATAAAAAATGTTAAAATACGGTTAAAAGTTACCATAATATGTGTACAAATTTTTACGTTAATAGATTTAAAGGTCTTGTCAAGAAAATTCGTGAAAAATCAATCTTTTTGGGCCTCCCGACTGTACATAACCCCTTAAGTGCCGAACGGTCCACTGCTGTGTCCAGACGAGCGGATTTGGTGTGGAGCGCACCAAGTTCGATGTGCGAGCCATCGAACCAACCGTACCAATAATAACAATAATAATGTACAGCGTACCGCTCTCCACACGATCGAATATGGTTCGACAGCGAACCAAATCCGTGGTGCGGCCGAACCATATTCGATCGTCTGTTAGGGCTTATATACTGAATGCACCCTCCAAATTTTTAATCGATCGTTTACACCGTTTCTATAAAATTTACAATTGAAAAAACCGTTTCAACATAGGGAGATGCCTACGCTCATCACTGAATGGCAGTCTTACGCATGAAATAGTGTGAAAAAATGTTTAATATGTTATGAAAAACTGGCACATCACTTAATCCATAATGACACTGTTGACGAAATTGTCATAATGTACTCAAAAAACGGTCAAATCACTCAGTACATTATAAAAATTTCATCTCCCTTTACATTGTGGCAATTAGGCATCTCCCTATGTTAAAAAGGGTTTCTTCAATTGTTAATTTTATAGAATAGATGTAGAAGATCGATTTAAAATTTGGAGGGTGCATTCAGTATATGACAAAGAATTTGCTGTATAAATTTCAATCAAATGTCAATCATTTCGTCGTTGTCCAGAAACTTCTTACAGGCATCTCCTCCTTAAGGGATCATAACAGTGTAAAATTAAAAAAAAAAACCGATTTTTTTGCCTTATCTGATAGTATAGACAGTTATAAACATGCTGTTCAATTTTTGGGGCGAAATTCGAATTATTTCTCGATTCTCTCTCTCTCTCTCTCTCTCTCTCTCTCTCTCTCTCTCTCTCTCTCTCTCTCTCTCTCTCTCTCTCTCTCTCTCTCGATTATTTCGGTGTACACTCTCAAAGGAAAAGTTTTCAAGCTATCCGTCTCAAATTTTGACACAATATTCTTCACGCCATTCTTCACCTTGTTATCAAAGCTTTTTTTTTTAAATCTTCATGTTGTTTTAACGAAAAACTGTCGAAAAATAGGCTAAATTTGATACTTTTTTATTCAAACCGCCACCATTATGTCAATTTGGATTTTTTTAAACCCCATAGCGAGTTAGCAGCTTTCGGACTGATTAATAATCTTTTTACAAATTTTGATTCAAATAATATTTACGGCCACAACCGTTAAAAAAATGTAAAAAAAAATAAACGTTTAAACGTGCATTTTCTGTTCTTCATGAGCGCTTGATTTTACATAAAATAATCAGGCTGATTGGCGTACTTTAACAATTTAAGAAAATCGCGAAAATTAGTTATTTTTCGACCCGTTACACTGTGCTGATCCCTCAAGGTGACGTAAAAATACGACGTGAAGTATGCCCCCTAGAGGCATAGGCGAAATTTTCGAACCGAGATTGCTCAGGGACTAATAATATTCAAAGCAAAGTGAAATCGTCAAGCTCTGCGTCGATGAACTGTGTAGAGCCTGACGCTTCGTTTTTCTGAAAAACTTGACCATCTATGAGAAGACTACGCTTGAAAATGTGTGAGGTTATGTCGACATCGTGTATGCTCCTAAATCAGACGTGTGTGCTAATGGGCAACGATGCATAGATATAACGGGTTAAGGGGCCAATGTGACACTTTCAAAAAATCGATGGGCGGGTCCTCCCGAAGAGGAGGGGCCATTGTATGGGTATAGCTGATTAGCAGTTTTTATGGTAAATATCATTTTATCTTGCCAAAATCCATAGTTAAATCTTTAAACGCGTTTTTCTCGAAATGAGATTTTTAAATTTGCAATTATCCGATTGAGTTGAAATTTAAACTGAGTACTCTTGAATATATTTACTCTACAATGACGTAGGATATTTTTGATTGGATTAAAAGTGACGATTTCGCATTGAAAAAAAAACAACCATTTTATAGGCAAGAAAACAGACTTTTTTTCATTACTACGCCATTTTTGTTAGATTTTGATATTTTTCATGAATCAAGTCAGCAGTGGAGGAACTTTTTTTTTTGGGCCTCCGAATGCAGCGCATAAGTCGCTTGGATCTCAATATTTTTATATGAAAGAATTATGTAATATAGATCAAATATAGCTAAATATATTCTTAATTTTCCGAAACATTTAATTGAGTACTTTTTTTCCAAGAAATTCCCGAAAATCACCCAAATGTTCAGCGTTCACACTGGTATAGCCCCTTAAAAATATTGTTCCTCTAACTCTCTTCTCGCTATGTGTAACAGACCGAACGTCATAAGCGCAATTGTATCCATATATCGGCTAAGTCGACCATTTCCATAGATTCTCATATAAATTTCTCGTGCCAACAGAAAAGGAGCGTAGAATTCGCGAATGATGGAATATAATGCCTTTTTTTCGCCATCGCTGGTGACGCGGTACTGCCAAGCCTATCATTGTGTATGTGCAGCTTTAGCAAAAAATATCAGGTCCTCCATTATAATGCCATTACCTCAAAATTCCTCAGTCGTAGAAAAAGATGAAGGGCATGGCACGTTAGAAACAAATTTATACATCCACAAACGTATTATCTTGCAGGTTCTGTCTTTCCCTCCATTGGCGGAGCACCGCAGTCAATTTTACCACAAATGAAAACTGATTTGTAGCGAACTAGTTCACATTTACATACTCATTGATTTTGTAAATTTGTGCAAAATATAAAATGTATAAGATATTTTTAAAGGGTGTCTCAAAATGACCTGACTTTTTAAATTGTGGGCCATTTTTTTGTGGCGAACATGGAGTACCAATCTTTGACAACTGGCGTCAGGAAGTATTGAGGTTTAGTCATGGAGAATTACACGATCGAGCAAAGCATAGAAATTATTTACTGCATTGTTATTGCAAACGAAGTTTCAAGGGCGTGTTATCTCGCGCCGCGGCGATTTGAATTGGCCACCAAGATCGTGCGATTTGACGCCATTGGACTTCTTTCTTTGGGCTTTCCTGAAAGGAAAAATGTATGCCAATGATCCACAGACCATTCCGGAGCTCAAGGAACCAATTGGACATTAATGAAATTAGTCCGCGATTATGCCAAAATGTTATTGAAAATTTCGGCAAAAGAGTGAACGTTTGCAAACAGGGATGAGGCGGCAGTTTATCGGATATTGTGTTTCACACATAATCTCCATGTTTGTACCTTATATTAAAATAAAAATATTCGTACTTTTTAAATACATAATACTGAGACGCCCTTTATTTGTATATAAATCTAGTTCGAAAGGTTTTTTTTTCTCCAATAAAGCAGAAACTTTATGTGTGTGCGCGTGAGTGTATTGGGGTGAGGCAATTATTATATATCAGTGCAAGGGGCTCGAAGTTTTTGTCAACTAGAAAATCAGTGGTCTAGTAATTAAGGACGTATATATTTTTAACGCCCGTATGCTCGTTTTTTTATCTTGGAAATATTTCGAGATAATGATGCTATAATGGGAAGAAGGGATACTTTTTGCAAGACTTTCTTTCAACACCCGTACCCATATTTTTTCTATCATAGAATTATTTCGAGGTAATGACACTGTAACGGGGAGGAGGGAGTCTTTTTGCCAAGACTGGATGCGGGACTGAAACAATAGGGACGATAACCCGTTCCCATAGCATACGATAGTGTACCTATTCATTCGAATGTGCGCGCACACACACACACACACACACACACACACACACACACACACACACACACACACACACACACACACACACACACACACGCACGCACGCACGCACACACACACACACGCACGCACACACACACACACACACACACACACGCGCGCGCACGCACGCACGCACGCACACGTGTGTGTGTGTGTATATATATATGTATACTCGTGTGTACACGTTGATAGTGTGCACACATGTTTAAATACATACGAAGTATTGGCCATTTCCATGATCACCATTAAAGGGGTTAGGCTACTGTGAAAATGACGGAGAATCGTTCGTTGCTTGAGGCAACTCAAATTGAAGAGGAAGGTCCAACATATGGTGCAGAAATCGCAGGTTGAAGTTGAACTCATTATTATATAACGATAGAACTAACTGCATGTCAAACTTCAAACGTGTTTTTCTCGAAACTGTGTGTTTCAAAACGGTGTACACGATTTCTCCACATCCAATGAACGAATTGACTTGAAAATTCGCACACTTATTCAGTGTAATAGTAGTTTAGTCTCGACCGAGGTTCTTCTTGCTAACATTCTTTTTTTCATTAGCTATTAACAATAATGATGTCATTGTTCCTCGAAAAAAAAAAAGCAGGCCTTTTTTATGATTGAAACACGATAACAAAAAAAAAGCTTGGTCAAGTTTAGCCAGTATTATCTATTTCAAGAAAGATCTCGTTTTTCCGGACCAGGTCAACCGGGTGGCCGAAATCGAGTCACCGTTAAGCCCTTCACGCTCAAAGGTCCTTCACGAGATTGTTTATAGCTTCTGAAGTTATAAATTTTTTGTTTGGGATATTTGGTACGCAACTTTCTTAAGGGGCTATACCAGTGTGACACTTTCAAAAATCGTTTTTTGCCTTTTTCGACAGTTCATACTTTCAAGAATATCATTATCACTTGTATAATTTATATCAATTACATTTTATCTTGCAAAAATCGATAGTTAAATCTTTAAACGCGTTTTGCTCGAAATTAGATTTTTCAAATTTGCTGACGTTGTAACTCAAAGAGCAATTATCCGATTTCCTTGAATTTTTACCTGAGTACTCTTGAATATATTTACTCTACAATGACGTAGGATATTTTTGATTGGATGAAAATTGACCATTTGGCATGCACAAAAACGACCATTTTATAGGCAAGAAAATAGACTTTTTCCAAAACTACGCCATTTCGTTAGATTTTGATATTTTTCGAAAATCCTACGTCATTGTACAGGAAATACCTTCCAGTTTAAGGAGATTTTTGCTTTTTCGGTTTCAGCTACTCAATCGGCCGGAATCATGTCAGCAGCGGAGGAACTTTTTTTTTGGCGCCTGCGAAGGCAGCGCATAAGTCGCTTGGATCTCAATACTTTTCTATGAAAAAATTATGTAATATAGGTCAAATATAGCCAAATATATTTTTAATTTTCCGAAACATTTAATTGAGTAGTTTTCTTCCAAAAAATTCCCGAAAGTCACCCAAATTTTCAGCGTTCACTCTGAAAACAGCGTTCTTCCTTCAAAATTGATTTTTTTAAGGAACCCTAATTTTCGCCCCGCCACAGTAGCCTACCCCCTTCAAGGAGACTACCAGTTTAGACCCCCGGGAAAAGGTGGATTTTGACAACTTTTTACGGATACCCAGTTGACGGAATGAAAATTACGTTCAGTGACCTTTATTCTACATATCTTCAAAAAAGTTTTCACAAGATTTCGCAACGAAATGGCGACGCTGAAACCGAATGAAGCGAGTCTCCTTTGTCTGATAGTCGTCAAAAGAGTGATCGTTTGCAAATAGGGACGAGGCGGCCATTTATCGGATATTGTGTTCCACACATAACCTCCATGTTCGTACTTTACATTAAAATGAAAATATTCGTACTTTTCAAATAAATAATACGTTTTATTAATAAATTGAAATGTCAAGTCATTTTGAGGCACCTTATATTAATCTCCGAGAAGTCTCCGCCCGAAAATTCCAGGTATCTCTCTCTCTCTTCCACTCGTCGGTCGCGTGGTACAGCTTCTACATCACCTTAATTATATCAATTTTCGTACGAGCGACTGTCCTCTAGTCGCTTTATTCTTCAACTGTGCGCGTAACTTTTCACGAGCACAGCTTCCTTATCTGCCGAGCGTTTGAGTGAAAGCGCGCGAGCACGCGGCCACGTAAAACGACTACGAGCCGCGCGGTCGGTTCGAATGACTAACTATTCGCGCTGATCACTCGGCGAGCGAGCAAAAAAGAAGAAAAAGAAGGCAACGCACACGGCCGCAACGGGGCAGACAACCACCGCCATACACGCGATCGTGATCATTCGAAATATGATATTTCACGAGATTCGCGGAGCGATTTGGCAACAACGTATTTTCAAGGGGGAAGCGACGCTTTTGCAAATGTGCGCGCGCGTGGTGCTGGATGGAACCGGGTCGCAATAAGATACCCGACGGATGTAACGACGCTGAGGTTCGAATCGCTGGATGGCATTGGAAATTGAGGCAGTACGAGACCAGTAGCTAGTCGAGAAAAAGAGAGAGAGAGAGAGAGAGAGAGAGAGAGAGAGAGAGAGAGAGAGAGAGAGAGAGAGAGAGAGAGAGAGAGAGAGAGAGAGTTTACGTGTGAAAATGTTCAAATTTGAAGTACTTTTGAAATTTTTGAAAATATCGATTTTTGATTTTCGACGGGTTTGCAGTATATGACATTTCAAAAACATTCTGTGAAAATTTCGAGTCGAATCCTTCAAAATTGTAGGAGTTATAGAGGCGTTTTTCTCAAACTGACTTTTCAAAATCGCCGCCCACGATATGTAAAAAAATTACTGCACCGATCAACTAAAAAATTGACAAGCTTTTTTTACATATTAGAAAGCAGTGTTCAAGGGGGTAAAGTGTTCAAGGGCCCTCTCTGAAAACTTCAAAAAATCGTTTTTTTTGGATATTGTTATAGTGTGAACTTTCAAAATTAATTTAAGACCAACCGGACCATGACATTTAAAAAATTGACGAAGTTAATTCTAAGTCACACCTATTTTAAGTGGAACGGGGTACGTCGGCTTTACCGCGATCCGTCGAGGTTGAACGCGATTATCTCGAAACTACATATCTTGATGCGGCGAGATTGATATCTTGAGTAACTTCCACACTATTGACTTGAATTTGCATAGTTAGCGTTCAAACAGTAGTCATTTTCAGTTCACGATCGCATTTTTTTATTGGAAGAACCATTTGTTAAGGGGTCTTCTCACTTTAGACGCTAAAGAAGGCTATTTCCATGAATTTTTTGATAGGTTTATATTATAGATATTGATACAAAAGGTGTTACACTTAATACATACAATTTTTTTTTATATGTATTTATGGAACGCTAACTAACTTTAAACGCCTTTTTCCTCGAAACGTTTTTCGACGACTTGTTGATAAAATCTTCGAAACTACTGAACCGATCCTTATGAAATTTTAACCACATATTCTTTAAAACAATAGCTATAGCGCATATCAAGGATTTTTTAAATTTTGATATTTCCTTTTTTTTGCCAACAAACGATGACAAAAACACGTTTTTTAAAGAAAAATGACCGCCATTTTGTTATTTTTGCATATATAAAACATCGTATGGCATGCGTTATAGCCAAATTTTTTTCGTATGAAAAAAGTGAGTCACTCATAAAATTAATTAGACATCTATTTAGTATGAATATCAAGCTGTTAGAAAATATATATATATTTTTTTCGATGTGCAAAATGGCCGACTACTCGAAATTTCTCGAAACAGCTTTTTTCCAATTGGCGCGACAAATAACTTCAACAATTTTTACTCGATTTACTTCAAATTTAAAAGTTATGTTCCTTATTGCATTTCGCAGAGAAGTACGTACGGAATTTCTGACTAATCGAAAACTTTTCATTTTATGCGCAGTTTATGAGCAGTTATAACGAAATTTTTCACTGAAAACTCATTTCTCAAGTTCAAATACCTACAACTTTTGAATAAGACAATATTTTTTAAATTCCACACGTACTTCTCTAGGTATTCTAATGTAGATTGACGAGAATTTTCGTTTTTTGTTCTAGATATAAAATTGTGGATGCTAAATGTCACGCCGCGGAGCGCCTATAAAAAAAAATAACAAAAGAAAATATTAGTAGGCGGCCATTTTTACATTGAAAAAAAATATATATATATATTTTTTCCAACAGCTTGATATTCATACTAAATAGATGTGTAATTAATTTTATGAGTAAATCACTTTTTCATACGAAAAAAATTGTTAAATTCGCACATGATTTTGTACCCGTTACTGTGGCCTAAGGCATACTGAATCTAAAACCGTTTGATTTTTTTGTTTCGGATGATCCATCTCCAAGATTTCATCAACAGTGCAGACCTACAATTTTTTTAGGACATTTTTTTAACTATCATTTTCGTCTATAAATAGTGACTTAAATAAATATGTTTTTTTTTTAAATTTATTTCGAAAGTGAATTTATTAAGTGTAACAACTTTAATATCAATATCTATAATATAAACCTGTCAAAAAAAATTCATAAAAATAGCCTTTTTTTAGCGTCTAAAGTGAGGAGACCCCTTAAATCGAAATATTATTTGAGCCCCTGCAGTCCTATAACTAGTGTTATAGGTCATGTGTATTAACAAATGGATAAAGGTTCAACTTGAACGTTGAAAATCTCCGAAACTATGTTGTGGAACGGATTAATTTGTGGACGGCTAATGCATCCTAAATTAGTATATCGATCATATAAATTTCAATCGTCTACGAGCATTTCGATTTTAGTCTCAAAACTCCTTAAATCGCAAGGCAAGGGTTTATCCTCGAAATCTCACGAACACGTGGCGCTCTTTATTCCTCCATTCGTCCAATTGGCGAATGCAAAGGAAACGGAGAACATCTATGAAGCCTTTTCTCTAGAAAAGAACCGCGCTAAATCTCCCACCTTCGAGTTTATATATTCAGCCTAGATAGCCAGTAACTTCGCTTGAGTTTTTAGACACACGTACCTACTCGTGCGTACGTTAACTGAAGCATGTAAAAAAGATCTAAAATGTTTTTTTGTCCCATTCCGGGTACGCAAACCGCCCAAACATTTTCTTCCAATGGTAGAAGAAGAAAGTAATCCAAAGAAACTCACGTTCGGCGTTGTTGGTCCTTTGTACCCGTACATTTCCAGGATATCCTCGTTCTCCCTGAGGCGGAGTGAAGGAAATATGCGCCCAAATACGTTCTCTTTCCCCGAATCTCGGATGTCGCTGAAGTTTGCATCGTTGCAACGAAAATCATTTTTAATCGTTCGAATTTTTTTTTAACTATGAAAAGCACAACAAAATTTTCACCCATTTCTATTAAAGATTCACGACCTCAATTTGCAAAAGAATGGCTTTGGATGAGCAGAAAAATAAGGAAATAAAAAATGAACGAAAAAAACATAGTTGCGTTCCAACTATGGAAACTTCAACGACATAGTGTCGGACTCGCGACGAGAATGTTCCCCGGGCCGAACGGCTAACGGGTTATTAGTGATGTTCAAGGATACGAATAGTGTG
Organism: Ophion slaviceki; assembly: GCA_944452715.1. NCBI lineage: Eukaryota > Metazoa > Arthropoda > Insecta > Hymenoptera > Ichneumonidae > Ophion > Ophion slaviceki. Next base: position 16,205,092 of record OX101783.1, on the reverse strand, counting down.
CCGTAGAGCGCGGAGCCTCAATGATGGGTATAGAAGATTCGCTCCGTGCCGAAGCGACCGCGACGATACTCCTTTTGTTGTCTTTCTTCAGTACGGAACGTTCCAGCTCTCCAAGGGTGTCCAGCGTTGGCTCCAGCGGACAATTTTTTTCCACCATACACGCAACCCACATTTCGACGAGCAGCTCGCCGCTGACATTGTACAAATCGCAGAGATCCAGGCCTGCGCAACGACAAGAATGTAAACATCAGCGCATATGAGGATGGTCCCCTAGCGCTGCACTGTTCATTTAAGTTTTTCTTCTTCGGAGCAACTTCCAGGGGCGATTTTTTATCTTGGCGCAAGTAAGCAAACGGCCAGAAATTATGTGTGTCAACGAAGAGTGTAGCAACGAGACAATCATGGTATTGAAGTTTGCATCGTTGGACTGCACAGAAAATATCTTTTCTTCGTGTAGCCGATTTTTTTTCACGTTTAGACTATGAAAATGACTGGAACGTTTTCGAGGATCCTTTTTGAAAATTTATAACCAAGACCTGCAAAAAATGATTTTCAATAATAGTAAACATAAAGAAATGAAGAATTTTTGTTGCATTGTTGAAATGCAACGAAAAATCTTCTCGATTATCTCATTTCTTTATTTTTATTATTATTTGAATTTTTTTTTATAGCATTTGTGTTATACATTTTTAATAAGAATTGTCAAAATTGTTTCATTGTCTTAGCCTGAATGTTTCAACAAAAATTTAGGAATACGAAAAAAATATTTTCTCGTTGCATTCCAACAACACAAACTTCAATTCCATCGATGATCACAAGGATCAGAATGGTATTGAAGTTTGAACAGTTGGAACGGGCCAAAAGTTTTTTTTTGTATTTCTATTTCCTTATTTCCATTACTAAGACAAATCTTTTTTTGTATATTTATATCGTGCATCTCTGAATAAGTGTCTTAAAAAATAATCGAGAGATTTTTGTAGGCTCAATTCGCTGAACGAAGTTCATACGTATTCATTTCCTTTGCATGGCAGAAATGCAAACTTCAATTTCATAGAAGCAAAAAACACTTTGCTCCACTAACTTTATACTTGTCGATGGTCATATTTGTTGATCAGCAAGGCAGGGCTGGCTAAATTATTTGGGCAAATAATCCTTCAAGAGTGGAGCGTTGGGTGAATCGATCCAAATATCGATTCTTATTGAGACAGAGATACTGACGTTTTGAACGGAAAAAAAATTGACCTCCCAGCCATTCAAACTATAGTATAAGCAACAACGCTTTAGGTTTTTTTTTATTGGATGTATACCATAAATTTGTTCTTTACGTACGGTGTTAAAATTTGCTTTGTTAGAACGCAATGAAAATTCTTATTGCTATTTTCTCATTTTTAACCCTTCAAAAATTCTCATTTCTAACCCTTACTTATCACTATGGGGTTCGAAAAACCCCACTCATTTTTTTTCTTATGCAAAAATGTATTGACGTGTATTCTACAAAAGTGTGGGAAGGGTTAATTTTTATTTTTGGCTAAATAACCCACATGGTCTTTTAAAGTGAACTCCTTGGATGATGGTACAAAATTTCCAAGTAAAATTAATCAATAGTTTTTTTATATAACAATTTTTGTCGCAGAGGTGGGTATCAACCGCAGTGTGGCAAGTGCGTGATTCTACAGAAGTGTGACACGTGAGGGTTGATATAAAAAATGTTTTTTTTTTCCTACAGATTTAGGTTTTAGATGTCTGGGTCCCCTCAAAAATGTTTGCACGAGTTTGGACGCTAATATTTTCCAAAATAAATGTAAGAGATAAAAGAAATTGTTCATTGCATTCCAATGATGCAAACTTTAAAGTCATCTTTGCGTTGAAACTCAAACGACTCAATGAAGAATCGATATTTGCCAGATCTGATTGAAGATTCTCAAAACTGACCTTCACAGCTTTGAATAGCCTTTTTTAAAACCTATATCATTTTCCCTACACAAATGACAGCATTTTTAATAGAAATTATTGTACTTCTGACGAGAATAAAACGTATTTTTCCAATAGCTGAAATCTGTATAGCATATGCAGGTTTGGAAAAAGTTCTTTACAGCTTCAACGATCAACTTTTTAAATATTCAGCCACAGCTGCAAATATTAGTCACTAGTTGAGATGCACATGTTTATATATAGGGACCCATATTCTATGTAGATTGAACGAAAAAGGAAATTATCCTGAAGCTGAAAATTAGGATCATTTTTCTTTATACCTCATACTATAGTTTGAGAATGACATTGAAGTTTGCATAGTTGGAATGCAATGAAAATTATGACTTTTTCATTGCTCGAATTTCTTTTGGCAAACATTCGTTACAAAAATCCCTCAATCATTTGTTATGTCGCTTATTTAGATCTAGAATTACAATCTGCAAAAAAAAGATTCAGTAGAATAACAAAAATAAGAAAATAAGAATATACATAAGAATTTGTGTTGCATTCAGGCGCAAACTTGAAGACTATTGGTTAAAATAAGTAGAATTCTCCGCCATACCTTGCAGCTATATACAAAACATACGATAAATACAAAAAATAAAAAAACATCTGTATCCTTAGAAATTTATCGGCAAAACGGTCATGCTGTAAAAAGTGCCATCCAAGGAGCGAATCTGAGAGAAGGTTGCAAATCCGCTTTCGAGTTTTCTTCCAAACAGATGTTACAAAAGGACCAAACTGACTTTCCGCTCCATTCAAAACGGAACAGAATTCTTTGTTTTTCATTTTTCTAAACAACCGTCGTTTGGAAATAATTTGGGGACGAATATATTCGGCAAAGCATGGGTGGCAGTAGGAAGATTGAAATTCGGAGCAAGGGTGAAGGAACTCGATCGACTTGTCGAAAAATTTCGTGAGTTCGCGTTGACCTTCCAGGCTCGCGTTATGATGAGCGGGGCTAAGGATCGTCCTCTCGCAATCACAACATTGCGCTATCGCTCTGGTAAAGCCTATCCATCCACCTAACCTCAAACGCGGCGTTCGAACTGCGAGGGAGGTAACAGAACTCAATTTTGCGGCGAACCGACGCTACTCGGAGCGGCTTTGGTGCAACAAGTGCCGCCGGTTGGCCGCGTCTCGCGACGAGTAAACAAGATCGAGAGATCGATTAATCACGAAAACGTGAGAATCCGAAGGTTTCTTTTTGGAAGATTGTACCCGATTGGGCCTACGGTTACTTACATTTTCCGAGGAAAGCCTCGTCCTCGACGTCCACGCCGAGGGTCTGAAAATGATGCTTCAACGTTTCCACGAGCACCATCTTGATGTGAGTCCTCGGAATGCGGGCTTCGCGCCAAAACTGTGAACGTCGCGACTCGTTCGTTACGAAATCGCCGTTCGAGGGATCACTCCGATCGCACAGCGACGCGGCGTGGCCATAAGGCGAACTAATTTACTAAGGTTGCGGATCGTTCGGAGTACCGATGCTATTAGCATCGAGGTGAGAGTCGAAACTCCGTACGCAAAAGCGTCCGCGAAATTGTGAAAAATAAGAGTTCTACGGAAGAGGCGCTGGTGTTGGTCGCGCCCGATATGTGTTACTTTGTCGGGAGCATAAACTTAATTTGTTTTCGATATTCATCGAAAGTATGCAATATAAATACGGGTATCATGTAAAGTATAAAGAGTTTGTAAAAATTGAAAATTATTCACGTTTTTAGCGAAACTTCGAACCATGTATCTATAGTATAAATTTGTAATACTTGTTCGTGTCTTTCTTTCTCGGCATATGTATGGTACAAAATAATTAATCTAATAAAGTACCAATCTCAATGCTAATTGTTTACATCAGTGAATTATATTCTTTGTTTTTCAAATACTTACGATTTCCGTGCCTCCGCTTCCGGTATTACAGCAGTTACGTTACGAAAAAAGTTTTTACGATCTTTTTATAGATGAATTAGTCCTTGTATTGCTTGTTTTCAATATTTACTTTCTTAGGGTCTACGGTTCCTTTTTCTTTGGATTTGTTTCTTTTTTCATGCTCATGATACGTTGAGATGGTACATGGAAAAATTGGGAGACAGAATTAGTTTTAATTTAATACTAATGTTGTCCAGGGTACCTTGCATACGTTTGTGAAATTTGAAATACATTGACCATCTTGTTGTCGAGATATTCGCTCTTGAAATTGACACTTCTAACACGCGCTGCATAGGACAAGTTCCGGAGGACATCATATTGCTGTTGATGATGAAAAAATGACGAGACAGAAGCTCATAAAAAATGGTTGAATCATAGATGGATGTTTTACGGTTTATGAAGAATTTACGGTTATTATGAAAAAAAAAGATCACTGTCAACCATAAACATTCCAATTTATGAATGCCCAGAGTATGAACTTCGTGATAAAACGTGATCGGTCGAATGAGTTAATGCGGACGATCTGGCGGCATTGCCAACGATGCGCGTTTCATAGACTGCTTTCTTGAAACTTTGGTCTTTACAAATCGTCCTTTATAAAGGAGCCGATTTTCCATTTTATTACATCTTTGATTTGTCCACTGCACGAGTTGCAAAAACTGCACTGTAAGCAACGGTTTGGGTAAGCAATTGATTGTGCTTGCCAGCGATGTTGCCACATGTACGAATCGTTTGTTCGAATGTCAGTATGCGAGCATGCGTATACATAAACTTTCTAAGTATTGGCATATGGCCCGGGAAAGCACTGTTAAAAGTTTGCTACCGCAGACAAGAAGACCGCTCTAAAACTTATTGTCAACTAATTTACTATGTCATTTTTCTACTTTTTAAGCGGGAGCAGGGAGCTTACACTGGTAGATAAATGCTGTTCGCAAAATGTCCGTGCCGCACTGTGGCGCTAGTGTCGTGTGACAGGTTTGCATATATCTGTACGTTGCACCGGTGTTTCGAATATTCTACATGAATAAAAGTCTAGTGTAGATAACTTTATACAAACCATTATTCGCGTGTATGGTGGATTCTGTTATCGCAATAACGATAACAGCAAGAAATGGAAGTGTCCAATCGTTCAGCTTATCGGAGTGTTTAGAGCCGTCACATAACAGCCAACGCTAGGTAGTGGCGATTTCAAAAACTAAAAAGCCGAGACAAAACGCGTTTTCGTTTATCGTATATGGATAGTAGGCCAGTGTCAGGGGCTGAGCGGGTCGATATCTTTAGACGATGAAAAGAATGGCTGATTTTATTTTTTTCAAAAGGGAAGATTTCTTCACCATTTTTAGACCTAGGGTATGTTTTATTACTACTTTGGCTGTTAAATGGGGATTTTTTAAATTAATCTTTGAAAATGGCGGAGTTATGGCACGATCTTCTAAACTGCATTTTCAAAACTGGCGTGACGTATAGCTAAAAAATTAATCGACCGTTTCTCATAAAACTTGGTATAAATCCTTCTTACCTTGTTGTTTAAAACATGACACTAAATGTTTTTGAATTTTTTTTTAAGTAGGTTTTATTGCATGTTGATTTTTCCGGAAAAATCAATCGTTATGTTTCAAAGCGTACCATTTCATCGATTTTCAACATTTCTCAATTTTTCTTGGTTCATATTCTGCATATGAGTGTGAAGCCGGGTTAAGTGCGCTTATACGAGCTAGGTCCTATATGAGTGCACTCGAAATGCAGTTGACACATTACGCGTTCAATAACGTCCAAGTATCATTTGTCTGCAGTACCAGTACGTATGTTATTTATTTTCGTATTGATTTCTTGCGTTCTAAGACTGCCTAAATTCAAGATTCTAATGATACGTTGCGTTGCTGCGTTCCTAGCATTTTTGTTTCTGTAATTTTGCAATCTCACATTTCACAAAACTTCTTCTTCGTAAAGCTCCACAAACTTCAGCGTATCACGCTCATCCCACTTTTTTTTCAAGCGAGAGTTGTGATTTCCCATTTAACGCCATTTTGTTTTGTTAATTTTATCCGAGTCCTCCGAGTCCGCTCGTAAAAATAGAACATCGGCCGAGCGCGCTCGTAGCGTGAAAACCCGGTTTCAATAAAAGAAAGATCTTGGTTGGTTTTTTTCAGGGGGGTGACACTCGTATGCATTCCCTTAACAATTGGTGGCCCCGTTATTGATGCCACGGAAAGCAGCCCACCATGCGGCGCTAGTAGTCACCTGCGTTACTCCCACTCCGCAAAACACCTCGTCGCATTATTTCATTATTTCTAACCTCCGCAACCTTGACATTTTCGTTGGTTTTCTCCGTTTTCTCGATCTCGATTTCTTACTGGAAAGCGTCGAAATTTTAAAAGGGCTTCTGCAGTTTGGTGTAAAAACAAATCAATTTGTTGTAAAGAAAAAGTGATCAAATAAAAAAACACTTTCGGTGCTTTTCGTTTTTATATTTAACATTGCCTGCGTGCATCGTTCGTGGCTGCACGTCGGGTTTGTCATTTTATTGGAAGACCGATTTGTGGCTGATCGCAATTCGGCACGGGTTTTCGATTCCATATTGGACTATGTGTATCAGCACAAAAAACTCTTTCCCGTGTAAGATTACACGTCGGTAATGTTCTTTTACACGTAATTTAGTGTTACGTAACGATGCGAATGCAGCAATATTCGGCACGTCTCAACGCGGTGCAACATAAAGATAATCCAGATAAGAAAAAATTATCCAAGTAGTGTTTGACGGAATGAAAAAATAATTTTAAATTGATTAATTGTTATTTGTTTACGTTCAATGAATATTTTTATAATACAATAATACTTCGATATGTGATATCCTATCCCTTTCCTTGTGAAACTGTACTCTGGAATTGTAATGTATTAATAATGAATAATCCAAACGCGTCGTATGCGTCGAATGTAGACGCTGCGCGACCGGAGTGGAGGTAACGCGGGTGACTACTAGCGCCCCTCGTGGAGGGCGTCAACGAGGGGGACACGAAATTCGAGGCGTGTCACCCCTATGGTGTGTTGCAGATTAATCCCGCCGACGCTACGGGTCACGCCGTCTGACAACATCGGCTGCAACCCGTTTAGAAGATCGTGCCATACCGCCGCCATTTTAAAAGATTAATAAAAAAATACCGTGTAACAGCCAAAAGTAGTAACGAAACATATCCCAAGTCTCAAAAATGGTAGATATCTTTCCTTTTGAAAAAAAATCATGAAAATCGACAATTTTTTCCTCGCCTAAAGGTACCTCCCCCCTTAAGTAGTAAGATATTCTTCCTATGTAGCTGTGGAAGTAGGTAAATTCACAACTACTTCAAAATGATTACTCATTTAAAAAGTTAAACGTACATTTGTTTTTCAACGGTGCTGTCTCGCATGTACTGTCTCCGCATAAGGAGAGATATACACCTAGGTGGTCGAGGTCGAGGATTTAGAAGCTATGAACATTCCGTCGACCGTAGAAGACCTACACTATGGGCCTGGTATCGATGATACCATGTAAATTGACAACTTTTATGATTTATTCATTCCCAAATTTTCAAACGTGTTTTTCAAATCGGTACCCAAAATTTCTCGAAAACCGATGAACCGATTGCCTTGAGGTTTTTTGTGGTTATTCCATACACCATTATCTAGTACTTGTCCTAGGATTTTTTTTCCGTTACTTAGTTTTTGTTTTATAGGCAAAATAATAACTAATTTTTGGCCCAAAAATCACTGTGTTCAAGCGTCCGTCATTTTGTCATAAATCGATATTTTCAAAATCGGCTATGACAAGTACTAGATTATGGTATCTAATTTAATAATCTTTTTGGTTTTTTTTTCAGATGATTTTTGAAGAAACGCCAGTGGGTACCGTATACGCAGATTTTTTTACGACGCTCCAAGGATCATACAATATCCTTGTATATTTTTGATATTTTTAAATAAAGAAAATTAAACATATTTTTGAATGTATATACTTTTAGATAATTAAAACCCCAATCCAAAATGTCAAATAGTTTTCCTTGAAAAAATTCACAAAAATGACCTTTTTTACGGCTCCTAGGTGTATATCTCCCCTTAAGGCGAAGTAGAAGATGTACCACGTGACATATGAGTGCGAGAGAGATAGCTGAAATTTTCGAACAGAGATTCCTCAGAGATGAATAATATTTAGGGCAAAAGGAAATAATCAAGCTCTGCGTCACGAAATTCTCCAGAGCCTAATGCTTTGTTTTTTCCTAAAAAATTAACCATCTATCAGAATATTGGGTAGGAACATTTGTGAGGTTATGTTGACCTTGTACATGCCCTTAACTACTGGGCATTGCGAATCGGCCACCAGTTGTGGAATTTGATTTCTCCGAGACGGCAGTCTCAAACGGTATCATTATTATGATCTCAATACCATGCGGAAAAGGGCCAAACACTAAGCGAGCAAATTCGCAGCGATCCAAAATTTTCTGTCTCTCTCCCTCTTATGGTACAGCTGCTGCACGTGAATCTTGTTAACATAGTATAAACAAATTTGCGCAAACTTTTCTCGCCATTAGCAGTAAGCGTTCGCAATTGTTTTTTCCTTCCCGCGAACGGATCGTCGAATCATCTCGTTATTATGGAAAATATCATTCATCTGCTTTATTCGTGTTACAAAAGTTTGACGTGTGTCAGTGTCGCCGATATAGGTACCGCGAGGTTCGTCGAAGGACGAAGTAGCACCCTGTGAAAATGCGAAGATTATCGAAATAAAAAAAAACAAACTTATCGAATACCTCATGACGTGATCAAGAAAAACGCAATATTCGGCAGTTCCCCGAATTACGCGGATACTTGATCGAGGGAAAAATATTGTTGATCCTTCTCCCAAATCTCGAGTAGATCAGCCGAAGTTTTCGCAGACGGAAATCTGTCGACCCACGACTGAATCAGCCCCTCGAACGTCGGCGTGTAATTTTTCAGTGAAACTTTGCTCGCGTCTTTATCTGCAATCGAAGATCAACGAGATAATTGTAACGAGTGTTGACAAAAAATGATAGGTGGGGTTGCGCGACGACTCACCGTCGACGGAAGTGTTCGATTGAACGAAAATCTTCCTCGGTTGTTTGTGAGCGAGAACGATGTGTCTCCATTGTTCCCAGGGATGAGGACCGTCAGCTGGCACCTCCGTGTAATGATCGTACATGGATTTGGCGGCCTCGACGTCTCCCGTGCTCTTGTAAACCTGCAATTTCTTCAAAAATTCACCGATCGCTCGTTTACCGACCGTCGGTATTTTCGTACGATCCATGCTCATTCGTAGATTCTTGCCGGTCTCGGTTTCCTCGATCTTGACGAAGTCTTCGCCTGCCTCGAGGCAAACCCTGAGCAGAGCGTATCTCGCCTGTGAATGAGCCTGGAGCCATTTCTTCGTGGACGGCTGATACATCTCGAGAGCCTTGGCGCATCCGTTCCACAGTAGCGAGAGCCAATTTACGTAAACAATATCGTCGGCTTCTTCGCCCTCGTAGCCGAATATCTTGATGACCTCTCGATCTATACTGAGATACAAGCCTACGGCTTCGGCTCGGCACTCCTCGTAAGACGAGGATATAACGCCGAATTTCGAGTCGTAAGTTTCACCCTCGAGGAACCATTTGTCGATCGGCTCGTTCGTCAAAGGATTCCTGACTGTCTTCTTGTCGAAATTGAATTCACCGTTGGCGAGCTTCTTGAAGAGTTTACCACTGCCGTGACCGAGCAACTCGTGAAGACCGACTTGAACGTCGAAACTGGCGATACGATATTTGTTCATCAGCGTCTGATCCTCGTCGGACAAGAACGGTATCGCGTCCTGCTTCATGTTCGCGGGTATAACGTTGCCCAGACTGACGTTTTTGAAGCCCTCGTTTTGTCGTATCTCGTCGTAATTCGGTATGTTTATACCGGATGGTATACCCGAACCGGCAAACGTCAGTACGTCCAGTGACGTGAAGTCCGGACGGAGAAAATGATCTTTCTCGAAGTCGGCGCCCCACGGTAGCGTGGGCAAAAATTGTTCGGCACGGGATACCAGAGTGGCGAACTTTTGGGACATCTCTTTGTTGACCATGGCTACGAAGCCCTCGAATTCGCCACGTTGACCGGAGGGATCGCGATAAGTCTCGATGAAGCCGATGTAAGCCTCGACCACCGGGCCCTTGTCCCTTATCCAATATCTCGAGCCGTCCTTGTGATCGTTCAACGAACCAGTCCTGAAGTGACTCACGTACTTGTCCAGCATGTTCCTCTCGTTCTCGTTGGCCGCGTACTCTTTAGCTTTCTCGAGATTCTCGATTACCGGACCGAGGAGACCGCTGTAATCGCCCCTGCTCACTTTGAACAGGGAACCTTTGAAATGTTGCTCGGGCAGCGTCACTTTCGGATCCTCGCCTATCTCTAACGAGGCCAATTTCACCTCGTACAAGTTCGTCGCCTTTTTCACGCCCGACTCGTCGTCGCGCGTCACCACCGTCTTGAAGCATCTCGTGTTGTAACCCTCGAGTCCTTTGCTCTGCATGAATTCGTTCACCAGCTCGGAATCCGCGACGTCGCAGTTTCGCGAGAAGTAAGTCGTTACGCCTTTGTCGCCGAGACCAAGCGACTTGAGCCTCTCCTCCAGGGAGTAAACGGCTTTGCGTATCTTGCTCCAAATATTCTTTATCTCCGCGGGCTCGCGATCGTAAGCTTTTGAACATTGCACAATGGCGTTTAGCTTCTCCTCGGGCAGGTTTGGAATGATCTTGCTGTCGCCGAAGCTCTTGTAGTTTCCTGCATTGGTAAATACACCGCACGCGTACACGAGGAAAGCCTGGAAACACAAGGGAAAACAAGTTGCATCACTGCCGCCGAGCGCTCGAGCGTCGAATCGGACTCACCGTAAATTCGTCCTCGCTAACGCCAGCTGCGATCGCCGATTTCTTCAGCTCCTCTATCGTCTCGGCGGAAAATATTTTGTGAAACAGAGCGAATACGAGCGGCGATTCGGGCGACGTTTGCACCAGGACTATCAAACCGCCGTACCAAGATGCCTTGCTCAGATAATGAGCGTAGAGCTTCTCCTTGACGGACAGAGCGTTGAACGCGGTGTCGCAATCCAGAACTACGACCGGCTGATCGTTGGGTAGGGTATACAGGGAAATATCGTCGCTCATTGTGCTTGTGCGACGTCTGGAATCAAATGATCCTTACAGTCTTTTTTTTTTTTTTTTACTAGATGGAGCACGGGACGTGGCCGTTTGAACGATCGATGTTGAATGTAGAATTAATTGATCGAACGGTGCTCAATCAATGCAGATTGGAGTATGGTAGAAATAAAAAGGGAATATGCTGGTAGATAGCGAATGACGCCTCGATATTTGTGTACGGATCAACGTTACTTTTCTAATGTCTATCGTGTGAATTATTTAGCGGGGTATGGTAAAAATAAAATAAAGCATAATATGTTGAGCTTCGTAAATCAAGTTTCTAATGGTAGCGCTCTGTATTTTTTTTGTCTGTTCGATTTATACCCTAGGGATTGGGTCCATACAATCAAATTGGAATAACTCAATATTAATATTTGTCAAATACAGTTGAAGAATCTTCGGCCAAACTCTTCAGCTCCAAAGATTTTTGTCTTTTGAATCTTCATTTTATTTTTAGATAAATAACAGCTATCTGCTTGGGTTTGCTTGAGTGTGTTTGGGTTTTCCATTGCCTTTGAAGTTTGCATGGCTGAAATGCAATGAAAATCTATATTTGTAGATTGCTTCATTTTTTATACCGATTTTGCTAGCATAAAACTGGACAACAATTTTTTAAAAATACTTACAAGTGTGCCAATCAATATAGATCTTCCAAGAAAGATTTTTGATAACAGTTAAGATAATGAAATGAGAATATAAAACGTTTTGCTGTGTTCTAACTGTGCAAACTTCAATAGTATCTGCAAGGTGTGGCAAAATAAAATTGAAATTAAAAAAGTGCTTTAGAGCTGCGACAGTTGGCTGTTTCAGAATGTCCAACTAGATTTAGCAGATATCAATTATTTGTTGAGAGTTTGAGTTTGAGTGTGAAAGGCCGAAATTCTCCGTGGAAATGAGGGCAAGAAAGTTGATCATTGCATAACTGCTTGGACTCAAGGAAGGGCTTTACTTTGTTAGGCCAAAAAAAAATTTTGCTGTTTCGGAAAATGTCAATGAAGAGGAAGGACTCTATGGTCCTGGCATAGCAAATTAGATATAAGTATGAAACTTTTCGGTAAATATTCGGAAGCAGGACTCCTGCTACAATCAGGCTAATTTCTGTTTGAATGGTTTGGGTTTGATGGGTTCTTAATTAGCCTGATTCTAGTACGAGCCCCGCTTCCGAATATTCACCAACTGCTCATTTTATTCGCACATAGACTTTAACACATTAACTTTAAACAAATTTTTCTCGACACCACGATTTCTAAGTTCGCGAAAGTGCTTCTACATGCCCTAGATGAGTAATCATGAAATTTGGCAGGCACGTGTACAACAAACATCTTCATTAATTGAACTAGAATTATCCGAACATATTCAAACGATTTCATTTCACGGACAAAAAAATTAAAGACATGTTGGTAAAAAACTCAACTTCCTTTTCAATTCCTCGCTACATTTTACCTTTTTATTTTTCTTCTTGATTCTAGTTCGACTTATACACAATATTGTACAAAATAAAATATATATTTGATTTTATTTTCTTTGGATCACCTGTTCAGAACTTGGTACTTCCGCAAGCAAAGAATATTATTGCCAGTGAACCGACTTACGTGGCTTCTCCGCATAGTGAACATACCAAATTTCAACATTTTATATTTAATATTTTTCGCATAAAAAATTGGTGAAAAATTGAACATTTTTGCCCCAACAAAGTCGAAACCTCCCTTGAGTCGCAGCATTGAAATTCGGCACGACTGTACTTGACTGTAAATGACGTTAAAGTTTGCAACTTTGAAATGCAACGCAGTATTTTTTTTCTAACTTTCCCAAATTGCCTTTGGCAGATTTAACGCACGAAAATTTCGCGGCCATTTTTTAGGATTCTTATTCACCAATCGACAACCAAATTCTACAAAATATGATATTCAATAATAATAAAAATAAGTAATTGAAGGAAATTTTCGTTGCGTATCAACGATGCAAACTTCAACCCCATTTTTAAGGACATGTACAAGGTCAACATAACCTCACAAACGTTCAAACAGTTTTCTCATAGATGGTTGTTCTCTTTCGGAAAAACGAAGCATCAGGCTCTGTAGAATTCACTTACACAGAGATTGACGATTTTCTTTTGCCCAAAATGTTGTTATTCTCTGAGAAATGTCTGTTCCAAAATTTCAGCTATCTCTCTCGCACTCATGTTACATGGCACATATTACACTCCGCCGTAAGCCTAAAACTATTGTTTGAAGTGCTAAGGGTGGAGAACAAAAGTTCTTCCCTAAACGATGTATGTGTATGTGCTATATATACATAAACATTTTCTTTGTACTTGATTTCGCTTCAAGTGTATGAACATATGTGACATGACTTACCGAAAATTAGCCGATGCGATTGGGCTGTTATCAGTAGCCTTTATGAACTTCGGAGATAAGTTTATCGCACTGAAAAATCGATTGAATCTTGTATGGGTAACGCGTAGCAAAGCGAACGGCCGTGTAGAATGAAGGGTAGGTGAAATTTGCAAAAACAATCGTAATTTCGGCAAAATGAACATCTGCTCTTGCAACAGGGTGTGCGTGTGTGGGTGTATCGCGTAGCCGGATAAGCAACAATTGTATTCGGGGGATGGGCGTTTAGGTTGACGGTAGGTGACGCTAGATGTCGTCTGGCGAACGTGTGCAGTATGAACACTACGCGCGATTGCCACGCGATATCCAATGAAAGCTGAGAGTTTACGGAAATTCTCTAGAAAATTGCAACCCTCGTTGGATATCGATAAATGTTTGCTGCGAATCTCTAAGGTGTGCGAAGCTCATTGATACCAGTGTTGCCAGGTAAGGAGATTTCCTCTTAGATTTAGGGGTATTTTAGCTGGGTTAGGAGAGAAATAGGGAGAACAAAATTTGTAGGAGATTTTTTAGGAGAATTCTGAAGCGAGAGGGTATTTTTAGGGGAGGTTTCTTCCGAGGTTTTTTTTCAGAACAAGTTTAAAAAAACCAACCACAAGTGCACCAATTCCGAGTGAACACAAACAAACAAACCCAAACAAACGAAAACAATCATTCAAACCCAACCGATACAAGCTGCGAAACAAAATGCTGTGACTTTAAGCTGACAGCTCGTATGTTGAAGCGTTTCAGCTTTGAGAATATTTATAATAATATAAATGACAACGATGTTGGAACCCTCGATATATTTCTTGACAAATAGGGCCGAAATTTAGCTATTCATGCATCAGTGAATTCTTCATTGCAATAATTATCAATCCGATGGGGAATCCACTATGTGTTCATTCTATTTGTTATCGTTTTCGCCTTGAAAGGCCGCTTCGTACATCGTGCTGCGGGTATTTTTCGATTTTTGGCTGAATTTCAAAGAGGGACCATCGATTTTAGCAAATTTTTCCACACTTTTTCAATAAAAATTGAGGGTTTCGGGACAATTAATAGTGAATTTGTATTCAGGGGGCAAAAATACGTAAAATGGACTTGGAATGGACCGTCGTCAATAAGTATAAGTTACACTATAGAATAGTTCAAAGTATATACTCGGCTAATAAGTAAAAAATTGTAATAATAAACAAATATATAGACAAATATAAAAGCGGGGTTCTTGTAATATGCAAATTCAAAAAGAAATAAATCCCCTTCAAGGCTCAAAGACAGATTACCATACCACGATAAATGTTTTTACCGTACGTTTCACCTAACTCGACAATTATATCCATAAAAAAGTATTCATCTTCATCTATAATTCGCATAGATCGCTGCAATCAAGTTTCAAAACAAAATACTCAATACACAAGTAGGACATGCATTTTAAATAACGGCTACTTGACAACATTTGACCGATCGCGGAAATGAACCTTTATTTACAGCACTGTTCAGGCCAGTAGCTGGGGGCTACTTAGGAGATTTTCAGGGGGGACCAGCGATGATCTAGGGGGAAGCCGCCAGAACCATCTGGCAACACTGATTGATACTCAAAGCGACATTGAAGCTGGGCCACGTGACACATGAGTGCGAGAGAGATGGCTGAAATTTTCGAACAGATATTTCTCAGCGATCAATAACGTTTGAGGCAAAAGAAAATGATTGAGTTTTGCGTCAATGAATTCTACACAGCTTGATGCCCTGCTGCACATGGAAATCTCAACCATCTAGGAGAAAGCGCCGGTCGAACATATGTGAGGTTATGTTGACCTTGTACACGCGCTAAAAACGCTTCGATATCTGCGAATTTTTTACACGATTGGAGAATTCATGAAGATACGGGTGACCGAACTCCAGTGGCCCGACTGGAAATATACTGAATGAGCTCATGAAATGTCTTCATCAACATAAACGAAATTGCGTTTATATTAAGTACAATTCATGAGAACAATTAATGCTACCATAGTGAATACACGCTAAAATGTCTACACATGACTTCGGTATGACGTAAAAATTGCGAATATTAATTGCGGACACTTGAGCACAGCGATATGTGCTCAGACACTACGTGCTCTAAACGTTCGATGTATTTGTAAACAACATATTGAGATCAAAATGCCTAGTACATTTATGATCCTAAATGAGTTCATGGCTTTGCATCACGACATGTAGTCAATATGCTGTAAAATTTGCGTCATCAATTGTATGCACGGCGTGATAATCATAACTGTCTATCGATTAATTACAAATAAGGTCTCCCAAATTAGCTGAACACAGTTTACGTGAAACTGTGGCCGCCATTTTTGATAAATTCTCACAAAGAACCGGTAATCCAAGTAGCAATTTTGAAAAAGTTGTCCAAAAGTCGGCTAAAAGTGTACCAAACGTCCGTCCGGAGGTTACCTTCGAGTTGACCATCCAAAAAGATAACTTTCATGTGTTGGGTACATGCACGGTCTTACATACAGATCTTGCAACGAAGCTACATTTTCGTGGTGGGGGTAGGCTTATTGGCTTCACTTTTCGATTCACTAGGCGCCGCTACGCGTCGCTATTAGCGAGGGGAAGTAGTTTCCCCCTTACCTCTTACCGGCGAATGGGCCCATGGTGTTTATGTATGTTTTTGTGGCGCGATTATCGAAATAACCTTTATTTGCGACCATAT
Organism: Ophion slaviceki; assembly: GCA_944452715.1. Lineage (NCBI taxonomy): Eukaryota > Metazoa > Arthropoda > Insecta > Hymenoptera > Ichneumonidae > Ophion > Ophion slaviceki. The sequence goes on along the minus strand of OX101783.1, from coordinate 16,188,902 downwards.
ACCAGAAGGTTCTACGCGATTCAGCGCGATACATTTTTTATCGTGTTTCTACGCATGTGTGTTTTTTTTTGGTAGTGTTTGCGAAAAAATGCGACATAGCTAAGGGTGGCGCGGTTCGCAATTGTAAAACGGGGTACAAAAATTGTAAGCAGAAATGCTCCGTGTTTCGCGTGCCCAGAAACGTCGAACGATACAAAAAATGGTTCGATGCTATTCCGGGACTGAAAGAGTCTCAGTACGTGTGCGAAAAACATTTCGAAGAACGATGTATTGTGAGACATTGGAGAAAAAAGGATGTAAATGGTCGCAATATGTGCTGGTATGAATTAAAGTATTCAAAAAGTTTTCAGTTTTTTTTCGATGAAAGTAGTCATATTTTTTTTAATCAACACATTTTTAATTGGTTTCGTATATTATGCAATTTACACGACCGTACGGTAAATTAAGTTAGGGAAAACGGCGCATGCGTTGCGTTCAGGAGGGAAAAGGACAGAAGAGCTATTTCTCTCTTCGTCGCACCACTACTTCCCCTTGTCGTTACGCACCAAGCGGCAGAAATCGGAATAAAAAACAGAACCGCTAAGGGTGCCTACCCCCACTACCGCCGTTGTCAGACCTGTATGTAAGACCGTGGATATATGTAACTTCCGAGCGGATATTCGGTACCCATTATAGATAACTTCTGGGCAACTATTTGGAAATGGCTCCCTGGGGAACAATCATGTTCCGCAGGGAATAATGCGTAAAACACGATAAAAAATGTATGACGGTAAATCGCGCAGAACCTCGTGGTATATGGTCGCAAATAAAGGTTATTTCGACAATCGCGCCACAAAAACAGACGTAACCACCTTGGCCCTTTTCGCCGGTAAGCGGCAAGGGGGAAAGCACTTCCCCTTGCTAGTTGCGACCCGTAGCGGCGCCTAGTGAATCGAAAAGTGGAGATGATAAGCGTGCCCACCTCCACCACGAAAATTTAGCTTTGTTGCAAGACCTGTAAGACCGTGGTTATGAACAATCTCGTGAAGGATCTTTGAACAGGAGGCACTCAACGGTGTACTTGCTTTCGGCCACGGGTTGATCTTGAATAAAAAAAAATTCTTAAAATTAATATTATTGGCAAGCTTTTCGTTTGTAATCGCGTTTTAAACATAAAAAAACATTTGAAATTATTTGTTTATTATACGAGGGAAAATTACATCAATATTGTTAATAAGTAATGAAAAAAAAATTAAGGAGAAAAACGTCGGTCAATACTAAACTACTATTACACTGAATAGCTGTACCATGGAGGCTAGAGGGAAGAAACCTGAATGGGCATGGGAAAATCGTAATAAATTTGGACACGAATTTGGACAAGAAAATTCTGCCACGAGCGCGCTTGTGTTGTCAGTGTAGGATGTGAAGTAAGGCATTGGTGATGCCATGAAGTGAGGAGTATTCGTTATCGACCCTCGGCCATTGCTGAAATAAGGATATATTGTCTTTTAGTGTTTACACGCCGACACATTATTTCCATTTTCTTACGTGCGAAAAAGTGTAGTGATGAATTCGAACAGAAAAAAATCGGAAACTACTGTTCCCTATGTTTTTAAGCGTACTCTTTCGAATGGTGATGATTAAAATTGCGTCAGAAAAAATGTAACCATAGAAAAATCGAAAATACGCGAAAAAGACGTGATTTTTCGATGACGTTTTTTTTTAAATCGAGTTTTCGTTCCCTTTCAATTTCTTTTCATGCCTAAAACCACTCAATATCGCGACCTCGATGTCTGAACAAAAAACACGTGAGGTTATTTTTTTTAAACGTTTTGGTAAGCCACAATGGCGACCAGGATGAATTTTTTCCCCCGAAACTTGACGAATGTCTTTCTCGAAAACTATAGACTTAAGCGAAAATTGTCTAAGAACAAAAACGTCTAACAATTAGTCAAAGAACACTCCCATTTTTTTTCAGAAGGATCAGATGCCATTTTTGATTTTTAAGAAAATAACGAAATTGAAATTTCGCGTGTAAAGTTTTACAAGCTGTTCCATCGTTCTAATAATAAGTTTACCTGCAATCTACGACTCCTGCGCCATATGCTGGAGCTTCCTCTTCAATTTGAGCTGCCCCGAGCAACGAACGATTTTTTGAAAATTTCTCCGTAGCCTAACCCCTTAAGCCCATCCGCCACGAGTTCCACAACGTATCCGTAAGCGCAGCATTTCGAGCAATCACGTTACGCAAATTCCGTTGTTTCGGCAACGCCATTGGTCAAAATCTTACGGCTACGGTTACGTTACGGCGGCTGTGGGTGACCGGTTGAGTGGTCAGCGGTCACATGACCGACGGAAATCCACTTCTTGTCCAAGGATGAAAAATCAAAAGCGTTCCGGAGCGACCAATCGGGCGTGACGAGTTTAACGACATCGTATCCAGCAACGGGTACAATTATGTCCGGAAATAACGGAAGTGGCGAGTTACAAGGTCCGTTCGCTCGAGGCTGATTGGACGAGACCGCGAGCGATCACGTTGATTCGTATATCTGTATATACAACTCGAGACTCCATTTAATATTTGAACAGGAGTAAAAGCGACGTTACGCAATAAACGAGGGAACGCGAGAAGCCTTTTTACCGACGATAACGCGACCACGTGCTCCACGGGTTACAAATTTGCCGGTTCCGATCCACACGGCATACATAATTTCACGCGTAAATTTTAATCCTCGATTTAACACGATACGATACTTCTCGACGCGTAAAAACAAAAAGTAGCGATATATCGTTCTGTTGGAAACCACACGAAAATGGCGTTGGCATCGATCTGCCGGCTGTCAATTGATTCGACCTTCAGCCATTTGAACCATTTGGGAGCCACCGCCCGCCGAAGCAGGCCGTCCTTTGCGTCGTTCGTGAGAAATTTCGCCGCTGCCGCCGAGAAGATGGGTCTTCCGCGTGTTTTCTTCGATATGACCGCCGACGGCAAACCCGTTGGTCGTATCGTCATGGAGGTAAATCGAAACTCTTTATCTTTGCGAGAGAAATGTGGGAAGAAAGAACAAAAAACGAAACGTGAACGTATGCGCGATTATGCAAATGAGCGAGCAACGCTCGTGTCTGTCCTCGTCATTAGCCATCTTGGCTTTTCACACGATTTTCCTTTAACGAGACGACGACCTATTTTTTACTCCGCGATAAGTCTGCGCCCATTGAGCTTGATGGCGAAACGAATGAGCGGAGCAATCTCGCGAAAACTTTATAACCGCCGATTCTCGAGGATTTTTTTTCCCCTTTTATTATTTTCGATCTCTATCCGTAATGAACTTTGATCGTAGTTTTTTTCCTCGACGTTTCGCGAATACTCGAATTTTTACTTTCTCGCTGTAGCGAGATCGACAAATTTGGTAACGAAAGAAGGAATGAAAATGGAATTGTTTCGCTAAAACTATTTGGGAGCTTTGCGCAGGGAAGCTCGACGAATTTTTTGGAAGTCATGCCCGTTTCTTTTTTTCCCAACAAATTCGTCTGCACAGCCTGATGACGCGATACGCCCAAGTCTTCGCGCACTTGTCGTTTTCTTTTTTGTTGTCGATATATGTGCGTAAATGTACTCGGGTTGTACAAAGTTTCATATTTGCTTATTTACCGCTACAAGGAGTATGGATACTCCAATGCCGTTGTGGTCATTATAACCCTTCATTTTCTCGTGCATAGCTTAGATTTGTTACGCGCGGCGTTAAACACGTGCACGTTTTTCTGAGAAAACTTCTATTTTTTTTATAAATGCAACTCCGCTGCCTCAAAGTTCAATACATTCGTTATAAAAAACTGACCACTTTTTATTTTAAAAGTATACTGTTCTATGAATATTCGTTTATTGCGAGCCAATAATCGTCCAGGGCCAATTTAATACCAATGGTTCTTGATGACTTGCAACAGAGGAACGCCTAAGATGAGTTAATGGAAAGCTGAATTTTGAGCACTACCGTTACTCAAACTTTGCGAGGGAAGAAAAATAAAAGCCTAAAGTGCAAATCCCGAGCATATATGTAGTTGAAAATGAATCTGGCTCGGGGTATCGTTTTGGACGATATCTAAGATGGACAGGGAAATTTTGCTGCGTGCTAATTCATCTGCATAAGAAAAAGAAGCTGAACGGAGTCGATTGCTATTTTACTCTGGACGAATGTTTGCCATGGCTATTGCGCATATGGAAAATGGGGAAAACCGGAAAAACTCAGGGAGCTTTTTTCCTCTTGGAATAATCAGGGAAAGGGCAGGGAATTTTGAAAATTCTTTGGGATTATTCCAGAATTTACTTGTTGCAAGAATTACGAAAAATGAAAGTGAATTGAAAAAAAAAATTACAAGTATGAAAATAAATATTTTTTATTTTTTAAAATATTTATATTTATTTATTTATTTATTCCACATGTCTTGCGGTTGCTATGACATTCACCAGCGTAGTGTTCGGTACATTTTTCTTTTTACATTTTTCACATTCCGCATAAAGTATATGAAAGACTATAACTACTAGCACTATATTACGTTATTTTTTCTTTAAAAGAGCTCGCCCGTCCATTGGATGCCTACGACTACTAGTTTAGGTACATTTAATAAACTAATTCGCGTAGATTTTAGCCTGCTGCGTCGAGACCCCTAAATGCCATTGTGTATTCTCCCAATTCTTCAACTATTTTCCCCTTCAACGTTTCTATCCACCAGCCTTTTAGGCGATCTCCCACTCTATCCCCTCTCCAGTTGTCGACTCCCTCTACCCACTTATTATTAATTTTCCTCCTTGCTTCCCCACACTGCCATATATGTTCCAACGTCTCCTCTTTTTTTGCGCATACTCTGCATGCCCAATTGCTGTAGCCTTTCTTCCCTACCTTCTCTAAGTTACCGCATCTCAGTCTTTCCCACTCTTCTTTTACAGCACCCCTAACGTCTTTATCTTCCCAGAAAGCCTCCCTCCCCAATTTTTTATGTCCTTGAAATAATTACAGAATGAAGACTTGTCAATTCCCCCCCAATCCTTCTGTATGTCCTGATCTCTTTTTATCTCTATTCCTTCCTTCAGAATGTCTCTGATCGCCACTTTGTCTCCATTATTTCTTATTAATTCCAGGATCCTCCCGTCTCCTACCTCCTCCATCGCCATCCTTAACTCCCTTCCCCATCTTGATTCGTTCCCATTTTTTATATTCCTGAGTTCCTCCTTTAGGCAGATTTTCGGCCATCTGTCCTCGTCCATTTCCACAATCCGTAACAAGTAGTTGCTCGCTCTCCGCCTAGCTTCCACTTCAATGCTCCTCTTGTCAGCCTCCATCTTCCAGAGGTAGTCCGGTGTGTTTCTTGCTAAACCTCTTTAAAATATTTATATTATTCTTCATTATATACAAAAAAAAGTGATGTCAGTGCCAACGTTGAAAATTTGAAAAACTAATTAACTCTAAAGCTCTGTATATTTGCATTTTATTTGTCGAAACACAACCACACAATTATTATTGCAGATAAGTGTTTATATTTATTTTACATTTATCGGCACTGACAAAAATTTCTGTTCATAATTAAGAACATGTTCTATATTTGCGCTCAATGTATTTTTTTTTTGCTTTACAGTGTTAACATTTTTTCGATTTTCAGCTTTTTTTTATTTTAATATTTCAGGGATCATCACAGTGTAGCGAGTCGAAAAATAGCTTATTTTCGCGATTGTTTTCTTCCCTGGTTAAAATACGCTAATTAGTCTGACTTTTTTATGTCAAATCAACGCATTTGTGAAGAAAAGAAACTAAATTTTAAACGTTTATTTTTCTTTTTGTACATTTTTTTCAACAATTGAAAGTGTCTTCGAAAAATGGAGTCCTCACGGTGTACACGGTTGCGGCCGTAAATATTGTCTGAAACAAAATTTGTAAAAAGATAATTAAACAGTATGAAAGCGGTTATCATGCTATGGAGGTTTTTTTAAAATAAAAATTTACAAAATGGCGGCGTATTGAAAAAAGGATCGAATTTAGCGTATTTTTTCGATAGTTTTTCGTTAAAAAAAATATGAAGATTAAAAAAAAGGTTCCATAGCAAGATAAAGTATGGAGGATAAATGTTATGTCAAAATTCGAGACGGATAGCTTGAAAACTCTTTCTTTGAGAGTGCACACCGTTTTTAAAAACGACATTTCAACAAAAACGCGTTCAAAGTTTCGAGTGCGGAATTTTCATATAAATTGTCTACGTACGATCAATCGGCGATGCCAGGTCCATGTTTATAACCGGCTACACTATCGGATAATGCAAAAAAATCGATTTTAAAAAAATTTCACACTCCAATCATTCCTTAACAGTTGCTTATATTTGATCTTTAAAAAATTATGTTCTTCGACCCTAATCTCCCTGGAATGTTTACAAAACCTGTGTAGAAAACCTGGAAAAGTCAGGGAACTTCTGAGTCCATAGCGCGGAACAATCATGTTTTTTCATCGATTAAAACCAAGAAAAACGTTACAGTTGAGGAACGACGTGGTTCCTAAGACGGCGGAGAACTTCCGTGCCCTGTGCACCCACGAGAAGGGCTTTGGCTACAAGGGCAGCAGCTTCCACAGGATAATTCCCAGCTTCATGTGCCAAGGCGGCGACTTTACGCATCACAATGGCACTGGCGGAAAATCCATCTACGGCAGCAAGTTCGAGGACGAGAATTTCAAGCTCAGGCACACGGAACCCGGCCTACTGTCCATGGCCAACGCCGGACCGGGAACCAACGGAAGTCAATTCTTCATCACTACTGCCAAAACCACCTGGCTCGACGACAAACACGTCGTCTTTGGCAAAGTCGTAGAGGGAATGGACGTCGTTAGAAAGGTGAGGGTCTGAAGCCTAACTAGACTGCAAAATTATTGTAGGATGTGAAAAAATCTTGGGTTTGCGAGAAAAAATTGATGTTTCGTAAGATTTTTGGAGTTCAGAACATATTTGTGGCGAGCCATAGATTTGCAGAGTTATTTGTATTTAAGCTTTGATTATCTGCTATTTATCTTTGAACAATGTCGTCTTTATTATAATTTCCTAACATAATGTGTCATTTTAACAAACGAAATGTTATTTAGTAATGTTGCAAGGTGTGATATTTCCGAAAGCAAGAATCTACGCAAAGCCCGACGTTGCATTCTTAACACTCATATCTTGTGTCTTTTGACATGTTCCCTTCTCACGCTATCGCTACACACAATGCTACACACAAGTCCCAACCTTGAAGTCGAAATTGTATTCAATTCATAAATTTCTGCGTCCGATGGATTCTCCGACGATAGTTATGTGGTCAGAATCCATTTTCTAACTCTATTCGCATTTTACGAATAATTTCGGGCCACAAAGTTATCGTTTCTGGCCTACTGGACGCCATTTAACGTGTCACGTCAGAATTTTGTTTTTAATTCACATCGTGACCGCCAGATTACGTTATTTTCGGCCAAACACATATACGCGTTTCCCAGAGCGAAAGGCTTGGCGACGTATTTAGATGTATTTCGCCCGTATTACAGTTTTTAGATCGTGCCTCTTTCGAAACTGCCCGATCTTTAGTCGAATTGTAAACGTGTTGCCAGCTTTTTAACACGGATTTCCATAGAATTCTGTCCCACTCGATATTGTGAATACTTTATCCAGAGTAACCTTATAGCAGAAAATTTAAATGACATTTTTTTTTCGAAAAATAAATCGATGTCCAAAGAGAATACAGAGAAGGTGCGTAAGATAAATGGAAAAACTCTTGTTTTTTAAATGTTTTCTTTCGAAGATTTTGAAGATTGCTTTGTTGACGTGCAATCATTTTTTCTTGTGGCTTTGGGCTGCGAAAATCACACAAACGATTTTCCAGGATTTTTATAAGTGGTCGATAAACTTGATCGGCAAAAAACATTTTTGAATAATGGTAAAAACAAAGAAATAACAAATTTCCGACAACTGCGGGTGCGTTCCAACGATCTAAACTTCAACACCATCCCTTTCGGACTGTGAGAGTGAATCGAAGGGGGGAATTTTCAGAAATGCACAACCGTTACGTTCCCCACAGTTTTACCTTCACAATCGCAACATTCCCTACGTTACCACGATGTTTTTTTTATCAATATTAAAAAATATATTTATCAGGGTGTTTCACGACGTCCTCCATTGGCGGTTGAATTTTGCAATCACCGTATAAAAAAAAAAACCGAGACAAACGAAACGTTGGATGCAAATGATAAATTATTGGCGAAACTGCTGCAATTCCGAAAATAGCAGCGATTATGGAATTGTGCGAATATGCTCTGTAGTTAGTAGACAAAATACCTTCATGATTAATAGGATTCTCATTTATCAAGTATCCATAACGAAATTGAACATTTAAGGGCTTCTCGTGCGTGAAAATTGCCAATAACGAAGCGCCTATCGCGAAACAATGTTACAAATTTGAGCCCGATAGTTCAACTCTGAATTTAAAGTATCCTTTTTTCATTCCTACACAGTGATACACACCCACGCACACACACACACACACATCCATTTGGACCTAACGTCCGTCCGGTTTCTTCACCGAATCAATTCAAAAAGACAATAAAAGGCGAAGCTTTTTCTCAAAATCAGCACAGTGTATCTAGCATGAGAGGGGAAATAAGAAGAAACAGGAAGAGAAAACTTCCGGTCGACCTATGGGTCGAAAACATGGCTGTTACGCATATGGAAAACATTTCCCCCCTGGAATAATGAGGGAATTTTGGAAATTCTCTGTAATTTTTCCAGAATTGACTTTTTGTAGGAATAACGAAAAATGAAATCGACTTGATGAAAAAGAAAAGTATAACAATGGATATTTTTGTATATTTTTAATATTTATATTATTCTTCATAATATACAAAAAAGTTATGTCAGTGTCAAAGATGGAAAAATTCAAAAACCAAAAACTATTTTACTCTAAAGCTCTATACATTTGCATTCAATTTGTTGATACACAACCCCAAAATTATTAATGTAAATAGGTATTTGTTTATTTTTTATTTATTGGCACTCATATGAACATTTCTGTTTATCATAGAGAACAGGTTATTCATTCGTTTTTAATGTATTTTTTTTACTTTACAGTGTATACATTATTTTTGGAATTGCAGTTTTTTAAAATTTTATCCTAATATTTAACATGTTCATATAAAGCATTATATTCTTCATTTGATCCCAATCTCCCTGGAATATTTACAAAACCTGGAAAAGTCGGGGAATTTCTCAGTCAATAATGCGTAACAACCGTGGAAAAGGCTATAGTAATAAAACCAACAATAATATTGATAGTAATAACAGTAGTAGGATTAACTTTTATTGGATAGTGAAATTTAATATTATTATTATATTACTCCTATTATTGATAATAATAGTAATAACATTACCAACAATAATATGTTTCAGCTGGAAGCTATGGGCTCCCAGAGCGGCAAAACCAGCAAGAAGATCATAGTTAACGACTGCGGCCAATTGGAGTGAGGACGCCTAATCGCCGAAAAGATGCATTCTTCTGGCATTTTTTTTCTTCCCTCATGCGTGTCGATTTACAAATTCGTCCTCTCTGCTCGATATAAAAAAAAAGTAGAATACGTACAACTTGAATTTGCAAAATTGTCGTGCGCAACAATCACATTCGGGCTGCGTAAATAATTTTACATTGAATACTCATTCAAACATCGCAGTATCGCCTCTAAATCCGCGATGCGGACTAAATCGATTTTTGGGAGTAACGAGATAAATGGATATACGACGTGGCTGAGGTTTGCAAAAAAAAAGGACTGTAGGTTCGTCGGGTACATCGTATCGTTACTTTCGCTCCAAAAGTATCTTCCTTCGTACTTCGGACGCACAGGTGTTTTTATTACTGATGCTTTTTCTTAAATTTTTTACCTTTTATTATACAGTCGGTATTGTTTTCTCGGCGTATCAAAAAAAAGAAACTTCAATTTGATAATGTCCTTGATCCTCCTCCATCTAGCATTTTCAGTCATGTTGCTCGAGACTTGTCACGACGCGATAGCATCGATTTTTACGTCATCGTACATGTTTTTTTTTCTTTCTTCCGTATATCTTCAGCTGTTCTCTGCTTACATCTATTTCTCCATTGCGAGACAATGAGTTGCTTATTCTTCCCACAACCGCAAGCTCCGGTGTAATAAAGCTTACGATTAGCTTTCACGATCGAGACACGCAGATGTTTTTTTTTCAAGAGGAAATAAAGAATGAAAGAAATAAAAAAAAATTTATCCAGCGTTACTAGATTGTCGCATCTGTGTTTACGAGTAGTTGTAACGATCTCTTCGTAGCTCAAATTTCTACGTAATAAAATTGTTTTGAGAATGGATCGTCGACACTTCTATCACAATAGCCCATCCACCGTTTTTTATTTTGCGGGGTTGAGCCACTCCAGCTCTGCGCAAAAAGGCTATTTTTAAGATTTTTTTGAACGAGTACAATGAAAGTAGTAAAACATTAAATTGGAAAACTTTATCATGCATATTTTATCCGTGAGAAAAACCCCCGGGATATGTGAAGATCTAAAATCCAAAGGGATATCAGGAATCCCTTTGGTGTCGTATCCCTAAATCCCTATCCCTTAGATGCCATACAGCATTTTCTAAAAAAGTTATTCAAAAGTCTGCCAAATGGGTACTAAATATCGAGTCGGAGGTTACCTTGAAGTTAACGACCATTAAAAAAGATGTTGGACACATGTTAACTTCTACGTAACTTCCAAGTAGAGCTTGGACTGCCGGAGCGTTTTCTTTCACCGATATTATTTCGATACCAACAAGTTCTAATTTCGGAATACCGGTATTTCGGTATTTTCCGATATTTATGGGAAAGCTTGATTAACCCTAGAACTACAAACCGAGGTCGATATCTACCCCAGGCGAACTTTGAACTACGCTCCTTAGTTAATCAGTGAAAATATCGACACTGAACCTGCACCATAATTCAGTTCAAGGTTCTGACAGTAGAGCCAGGTCGGGAGGGCACTCAGTTCTTTGTTTACTGCGACGGAGTAAAGACGTGAAGCGCGTGTGGGGTTGATATCTACCCCGGTTTGTAGCTCCCGTTAGTGTTTTGTATAGGTAAGTTGATTTTCTGTTTCTTGCTGATACACATTTATTTCACGTATTATAAGGTTATTTGATGGTAAAGCAGTGGATATATCATTTTCGGCGATGATTTTCATATTTTATGTACCCATACATGGGGGAAGCGAAAAAAATTGATACGTATTTCATTTTGTGGCAGATAATGGCGGAAACATATAATTTGAGGAGCGTCGATGCACTGGCGAAAACTTTAATGCAATCCGAGACTGCCAGAGGATCATAATAACTTTACTTTTTAATATTTGCAAGTATGAAATTTCTCTTTTTTTCTTCATATTTCGCATAACAGAAACCAAACAAATATACTTTGAAACTAATATTTCATGGCTTTTTCATTGATTTTTTCCGTATACCAGCTCCCCAATTTTTTGCATTTTCAGAGTCCCAAATAAATAGACTTTTTTGGCAAAAAATCGTGATGATATTTTTTTTCTAGAAGTCTGATGGGTCCTCTTTACAACCACGTTTGAAATTTGAAAATCGGTTGATTAGAACAACAGATGTTAATTTTTGTTTGCAAAATGACGTTTGGCCGTTTTTTAGCACCATCCGGTATTTAAATCGATTTTTCACTGAATGAACTTTAAGGCGTTACCCCCACTTGTCGCGCAAAAAAGGCCTTTTTCATGAATTTTTTTAAAGAATACTACAAAACTTTTTTAATCGATCAATATACCATCTTAAAGAACACATCTTGAAGAACTTTCAGTAATTTTTTTATTGAAAAATATTACATTTGTTCGAATTTCCATCAATTTAGCGTATTCTCAAATATTAAATTTAAAGTGTTTACAAATTTCTGTTGCTATGCGCGATTGTAGTCCCGGCTCTTCGCGACGGATTATGACATACGTACGCAAAAACAAGAGCGATTTCGTACTCCCGAATTACCCTTCGGCCCTCGCGATCCTCGGACCCGGTAATACGCGCGTTCTTACGGAAAATTCAGTACTCCTCCGAGCGTCGAATAGCAAAGATAATCTCGCGCTACTCGATCTCGTTTTTCGTCCTTTATACGAAATTTCAAGAATTCACGCAACTTGCACTACCGCCAAGTTGCGCTTAATATCAAACCTCGCGTAACCCGCAACTTCGTCCGCCGTGTGATCCACGCGTAGACACTTAATAAACATTTTAGTAAAACGTAACGACTATTCCAGTGTTTCTTCGTTGTTGGCGCGACCCAAGTTTTCCTTATCCTCAAGAATTATTCCCGTGTTTGAATCGGCGCAAAAATAATATTAAATATACGATCCCACGTTTATCGAAGGACGTGCGCGATCAACATTGTTTAGTGGCAAATGGCCGTCAATGAAATAATGTTTTTATACAGGGTGTTCCATTTTAATCTTACACCTGAATTTTCTCTAAAAATATTGCTCGGACGAAATATTGTGTGGAACAAAACTTCTAGGGGGACGTTTGAAAAAAATTTATTTCAGGAGCCAAAATTCAAAATGGCGGCGTTACAAAGGCTGAAATGTTTTTTTCAAACGGAAACATAACTTTTTTTATTGCCAAAAAATTTGTCAGCTGAAAACTAAAAACTTTTGTTGAAAATTTTTTTTGATAAAGTTCATAGTTTTCATGTGAGAACATCATTTTCAATTATTTCAGATGTATCCAGGATTTGTGTGTGTGTGTGTGTGTGTTTTTCTACCCATCGTGATCAAAGTTCGTCAAGGATTTAAAGAATCACGTTTTTGGGCCTGAAAATGGCACAAATGCTATTAAAATGGAAAAAACTATTTTTCATCGATTTTCCTCCAAAATTTTCTCATGAAATATCATCCAAATTTGAAAACAAAAAAAAACAAAAAAAAACCAAAATTTTCAACAGTGTTCCACACGCACGCACATGCACATACACACACACACACACGCACGCACACACACACACACACACACACACACACACACATCCACACACATACACGCACGCGCGCGCCCACCCACACACACACACACACACACACACACACACACACACACACACACACACACACAAATCCTGGATACATCTGAAATAATTGAAAATGATGTTCTCACTTGAAAACTGAACTTTATCAAAAAATTTTTTCAACAAAAGTTTTTAGTTTTCAGCTGACAAATTTTTTGGCAATAAAAAAAAGTTATGTTTCCGTTTGAAAAAAACATGTCAGCCTTTGTAACGCCGCCATTTTGAATTTTGGCTCCTCAAATAAATTTTTTTCAAACGTCCCCCTTCAATCCCTAGAAGTTTTGTTCCACACAATAGTTCGTCCGAGCAATATTTTTCGAGAAAATTCAGGTGTAAGTTTAAAATGGGACACCCTGTATACAGGGTTTGCGGTGACCAACATTGCGGCGAAGTGCATCATCTGAAAAAAAAAATGCGGATGGATTTAGTCAAATATAAGTATAAACTAGTCTTTAATCGAAGGATTTTAAAAAATATTCATTTTTTACAAAATGGCAGACAGTCAAAGTTAATGGTTCGATTTTAACGAAAAAAACGGCCGTTTTTTGGCTATAAAACGGCCATTTTTTTCGAAAAAAAAATCGAACGATTAAAGACTACATTTTTATGTATTAAATAAGCCTGCAAAATTTCAAGAAGATCGGTTCATTAGTGTTCGAGTAATCTTGGTCACCGACTTCAGAAATGCCATTTTGAGAAAAACGCATTTAAAGTTTCAATTTCAGTTTACACGAAGAAAATTTTTTTTTTGTAAACTTACATAGAGTTATCTATTCCGGGCCCATACAGAAGGATGGGCCCGGATATTTATACTTCAAAAAAATGCAATAAAAAAAAATCGATTTTTTCAAAATCGCAAGTGGGGGTAACCCCTTAATGAAATTGAATTTGCTTTTCACCATTCTCTTCTGCATAAAAAAAACGAAGAGGTTCGTGTACTTACGAGTCTGATTACTGCTTTCAGAATGATTTTACAAACAAGAAACGCGTGGGGTAAATATTTACCCCGGTTTGTAGTTTAAAGGTAGAAAAAATGGGTTTGGAGTTCCAGGGTTAAAAACGTTAGAAGCTTGAAAGTGAAGATACGAGTTGTAGAAATAATAGTCTATAGCTAAGTGAAACCACAGTATTTATTAAAAACCACCGTCTTTTATTGAGACCTTCATTTATTATACATTTCTAAACATCCTCTGCTATGTTCTTAAATATATCTAACGAAACATAAAATAAACAAACAAACATAAAAAATCGAAACGTTTATGCAAATAAAAAAAGGAGTGAACAAGCAAAATTAAAATTAGGATGTTTTATGCAAGTCTGCGTAGTAATAGCTACCCGAATGCAAACAAATGGCATAACTTGTGGCAGGTAGGCAACAGCATGGTCACTTCAATTAACGAGATTGAGATTGTCGAAACAATGACCGCAAAAACCAGAGGGCATTTGAATTTTCATCTTTTAGAGACGACCTTACCTTATTGCAGGTGTAAACCGCGGAAGAAAAGGCCTTTTCTGATTCCACACTCTTTGATAAATAGTTGGCACTTCGGAAATATTTAATGTAGGTGATAATATTTCAAGGCCGTTAAACGTAGTAAAAAAGAACAAGTAAAAGTAACTTAAGGCGTATATCCCGCCTTAAGTTACTTTTACTTGTTCCTTTTTAGTACAATTAATTTCGAAAGAATTTTTCCCGTGACGAATATCGACAATTTTGTGATGTTGAAGTTTGCATCGTCGGAATGCAACAAAATACTTTTTTTCTGAAGTTATTAAATTTTCTTTGACAAATTTAAGGCGGGATATACATTTACAACAATCAAAAAATTGTTTTTTTTTCTTTAAACGATAGAACTATATATGTAGAATATTTTCCCAAAGTTTCAAAGCGAAATTCGAAAAACTTTAAACATTACAGCCCGTCAACGCTGTGTCTCTCCGCTCGAATTCGGAGCGGGCGTGAACTTCAAACGCGTTTTTCTCAAAACTGCATTATCAAAATTGGCGTGCAGGATCACTCAAAAATGATTAAGCCGATTGAGTTGAAACTTGGTAGAAATATTGATAATATTGATATCTTGAATTGAAAAAAAAATTACTTTTTTAATCCAACATTTTACAGAAATGTTGCGTGAAATGTTTTTTTTGTAAATGCGTGCCATTTTCTTAAACTTGCATTTTCTCCATTTTCATTACCGTCGCATAGAAACTATACATGTTCTAACTGAAAAAATGTTTGAACTTTTTTGCAAATCAAAGTCTACGGGAAGCTAGACTGCACGCTGATTCGCAACTCCCACGGCGACCTTGCTGTAACACTCTGCCACAGCTCCGTCATTTTAATGATGAATTAATTTAAAAAAATTGTTTTGTATACTTAAATATACTATTAAAGTACACCTCAAGTTTGATAATTGTAGAATAATTATTTTTTAGTTTCAAAATCCCGCAATATTGCTTATTTTTTCCTGTCTAAATGTATATCCCGCTTTAAGGCAGTAGTCTGGTCTAGAGCGAGATTTTCTACGTCATTTTTGGGATGGAATAACTTTTAAACCGTTGAAGTTGTCTTGATGAAATTTTACGTATGTATTTATTGTTCATATGGTCAACATGGTCCGCCGAAAACCGCCTCAATCGGCGCCCACTCTGGGTGATGTATGCATATGAAAAAAATATATATATTCTCAATCTGTATGAGTATTCTGAGCACTGGTAGCAGAATTAGTACTTAAAAAAATGTTACAAAATAGCGTTCTGTTAAACTTCGATTAACGATATTTCATACATTTTCAGGTATTCGGCGAGTTATAAAATGTGGGCAAAATTATTGTTCGACTCAATTCTGCTACCAGTCCTCAGAAAGAGGCTACCGAAGGTATGTGCAAAATTTGAGCTCAATCGATCAATTAGTTATCGAAATATCGTGGGCGCCGATTTGAAAAACATAGTTCTGAGATAAACGCGTTCAAAGTTTTGATACCGTTAGATGAGGTTTGTGCACGGCTTGCTTATAATTTCTATTACTCCGCTAATTTTTCAAATATCAAACGGTTTTCACGAGCGTATTAAGAAAGGTCTAAGGAATAATAAAATGAAAACAAACAAAAATCGATTTTGTCAAATTTCTAGACCAGACTACTGCCTCAAATGAAAATATAACAGTTATAATATTAGGAGTACAACTTTGCCGTGACCGTTTTACTTAGAGAGCCACTGCGGCCGAAGTAGTGGCCCTAGCTCAATAAAAAAGTGGCATTTTAAACTAGAGGCTCTGCCAATGTAAACAATTTAAAAAAGCTAACGGATACGTGTATGCATTATAAAGTTATAGGCACTCAAACATGGCAAACCTACGAACCGAATTCTCAGCATTTGCGGGAAGTTATGATTTACTTCTTCAACATCAAGAAATCTGCGGCTGAGGCCCACCGTTTGCTTGTAGATGCTTACGGGGAGGATTCTGTAGGCCGAAAATCATGGAGACTGCCTGGTCATATTCCGTCATCGACGCCCAAACCGAATATTCACGGATCCAAAGTGATGCCGTGTATCTGGTGGGACCAGCTGGGAAATCTGCGGCTGAGGCCCACCGTTTGCTTGTAGATGCTTACGGGGAGGGTTCTATTAGTGAGAAAACGTGTCAGCGGTGGTTTCAACGCTTCAAAAGTGGAGATTTTGAGGTCGAGAACAAGCATGGTGGCGGAAGGCAGAAAGTTTTTGAAGACGGGCTGACAGCTGGGCGTTGTGTACTATGAGCTGCTCAAACCATCCGAAACCATCACAGGGGAACTCTACCGACGTCAGTTGATGCGCTTGAGTAAGGCACTCAAAGAGAAACGGCCACAATTCAACAAAAGACATGACAAGGTGATACTGCAGCATGACAATGCCCGACCCCATGTTGCAAATGTCGTGAAAAAGTACTTGGAAACGCTGAAATGGGAGGTTTTATCCCACCCGCCGTACTCTCCAGACATTGCCCCTTCCGACTATCACTTGTTCCGGTCAATGGCACACGATTTGGCTGACCAGCACTTCGGTACTTACGAAGAAGTCAAAAATTGGGTGGATTCCTGGATTGCCTCCAAGGACCAAGACTTTTATCGACGTGGGATTCGAATGCTACCTGAAAGATGGGCCGAGGTCGTAGCTAGCGACGGGCAGTACTTTGATTAAAAAATATGTAGCCACTTTTTTATAATAAAGCCTTAAACTTTTGAAAAAACCGGTCACTGCAAAGTTGTACTCCTTATATTTTATTTTTTTCAATTCTGACGTCGAAATATCGGTACTATTCGAGTCCTATATAGATTTTTCGATATCCGATTTTTGGTTCGATATTCCGATTTTTCGATAGTATCGAAAACCGAAATCCATACTCTATTTCCAAGCGCACACTTTGGTACCCATTTAGACAACTTCTGAACTTTTTGGAAATTGCTACTTGGTTTCCTAGGTAGCAATTTCAAAAAAGTTGTGCAAAAGTCATCCAAGTCGATACCAAATGTCCGCCCGGAGGCTACTTCGAAGTCAACAACCATCCAAAAAGATGTTGGACACATGATAATTTGTAGGTAACTTCCAAGCGGACATTCGGGTACCCATTTAGGCCCGGTTCTACAACTCTCGGTTAACCGAGTTAACCGGAGTTAACCAGCTCAGCGTGGTTCTGGTTGGTCCAGTCGCCCTTAAACTTCGGTTAACTCGGTTAACCGAGAGTTGTGGAACCGGGCCTTAGACAACTTCGGGACTATTTGGAAATTGATACTTGGAAGCCTTGGGAGTCTCAAAACGCAACCGTGTGACGCACCCATGGCGCCGTCAAGCGGCCGTTTAGTTCCGATAAATCTGTTCAAGCCGCGCGTCAGATGTGTACTCCGATTATGCCTGAATTCGTTGACAATAGTTGAACAACTTCGAACAATGCGAAAATAAAACGTTGAACGGGACCAATGGATTGCTCGGATGTCGTTGATTGTCCGGCGGGACAATCGGAACGAATACCCTCTACAGCCACGGCTGATGACAGTCAAGCCGAAGAAACACTTGATGAGGTTAGTTCACATAATAATAACAATAACTATTTCAAATGAATACTTTTGTGTTTATTGAAAAGTTCTTGTTCTTTTATAATATTGATATAATATTTAAGAAAAATGACAAATTGTTCGTTCGCTAGGTCGTCACAATCCGCTCTGAAGAGAGTATCACTCGAGCAGCGGCCAGTCACATAGAACAAGCTCTGAATGAATTAAATGGAGAAAACAATTTACCTCGCTGTAACGTCAAAAATTCAGATGGCGAGGAAAAAAGTGAACTTGTTCGTCGTGTGCGAGTGGGCGAAATTACGCCGTTTCAGGCAGCTGAGGCGGAGACGTCCGGAGAATCAACAAACAAAAGGTTGAGTTACAATTTCAATAACATGAATACTATTTACTATTAAAGGTATTCCTTTCACGAATCTGGATATTTAACAATTAACTAAAATTTGTCTATAATTAAGTGAAAATGCATTATAGTAGACTAGTAAAATTTCAAGCCATGTTACCGAACTTGTAACGAAAAATTAAGACACTAAAAATTATTTCTTTTATACAGCGCTTTATGGAGATGGCATGCTGGCCACATTTCTCTCTAATAATGTATATACTAAATAACTCTAAATGCCTGATATAAACTGCTCATGCGTGTAGACAAATCTGAAGATTCCGTAACGTCGATAAAAACAGGGGGTCACTGAATGTTTAAAGAAAATATAATTTATAAAACTTCGATAAATGTGACTAGGGGAGGAATGTTCGTAGCCGCGACTTTTCAGAGAAAATGTAAAAATGTCTAAATCTACTAAATATGCATGACATTTTTTATTCCAATTTATCGCTGGGTATTGTCATTTATTGTCACTTATTTTTATTAAGTGTCTCTGTAATTTACTAATGATGTGGAACGACCCCCCTCGGGCCCCTATAAAATGTGGCCCTCCCTGAAAGGAATACCTTAAGGGTATATGAGAATCCGGCGGATACCCTATCCCAGCGACAAAAACTGCATGGATAACTCGGCTTTCGTCATGAATGGTTGTCGAATAACTATGCATCGAAAAGAAAATTCCTCCGTTTAAGCACTGCTTTTTGATATGTAAAAAAAGCTTGTAATATTTAAAGTTGATCGGTGCAGTGATTTCAGAGAAATCGTGGTCAACGATTTTGAAAAAAAGTCATTTTGAGAAAAACGTGTTCATACTGCGCCGGTTTGCGGAATATACCTAAAAAAGCCCTCAACTTTGAACGCACCGACTAGAAATTTGCAGAGAATATTTTTTAAATGTTATATTTTGAGAATGCGTGGAAAACCAAGAAAAGATATTCTCAAAAATTTCAACTAGGCGTAAGCCCTTAAGGGACACCACAGTGTCACACTTTAAAAAAATCGATGTTTTTGTGCATTTGTTGATAGTCTATACTTTTCAAGTATACCTTACTAATATACTATACCTTATAATTTTAGCGATTTATAACAATGAAATCAATACTTTTATCTTTCAACGCGTTTTTCTCGAAACGACATTTTTCAAATTTACTGCAGTTGTAACTCGAATACAAATCATCCGATCGACTTGAACCTTATTTTAGCGTATTTGATATTCCTTCCTTCATACAATAACTTTCCAGTTTTGCGATTGGAAAAAAAATATCAATTTGCCATGTAAAAAACTATCCGATTTTTAAGCGTAATTTGGAACTTTTTTTTCAAAGCTCCGCCATTTTATTGGATTTAAATTTTTTTTCACAACCCTGCGTCATTGTACAGGCAATACCTCCTAGTTTAATGGACTTTTTATTTTTTGATTTCGGGCACTCTGAAGGCCGCAATCACTGCAGCAGTGGGAGAACTTTTTTTTCTGGAGACTCTGGAGATGGCGCATAAGTGTCTAAAAGTGAAATATTTTCATGCAAAAAAATTATTGTTACATACATACTTTATACACAAATATATCCTCGAAATTTCAAAACATTCGATGCACTACTTTTCTTTCAATAAATTCCCGAAAATCCCTTTTTTCATTCAGTTTTCAATCACATTTTCAAACACAGTCACACTACTGGTGCCCCTTGAGGAATTTTAACGCACTGTGAGTCTGCATATTTTTTTAATTGGCTCTCACATACGTCCTCTCAAAAATTTAAGGCATTATTGTAGACAGTTGAGTAGCCTAGAAATTTCTGCTGCCAGTCGGCACAGCATATTCGGTTTTGAGAGCTTTGCCCTTACAAAGTTAAAAATTAACAAACCTAGACAAAAAAATCATTGAACGAAACACCATCACCTAAAAATTTCAGGGTTAATCCACTCATGCTACTCGCCATTTATTTTCCTTTATCGTCAGGACATATATTTAAGAATATCACATACTTTTACCCGAGTTTCTCTCGCTCATTTATTTTCAATTCCGATTGAACTTGAACCAAAAAGTTCTTTACATCACAAGTTTAATTTTACGTAAGCCAATTGCGTATTTTTAAAGCCCACATTAATAGAGCACCGTCGTTTTGTTTGCAAAATTCTTCGCTTTCATTTTATTTTTAGTAGATATTACTTTCTATGCAGACATTCCAAATGTCGAGGTTCAGGAGCAAAAATAAATCGAAAGATTGCACTCGCAGGAATTTCAGACAAGCTTTTGGCCTATCCGGTCTCGAGCATTATTTGAGAAAGCAGGCAGAGCTTTCGGAGCAGAGAAAGAAAATGAGAAGTTCCAAGGCCGCTGAGACGAGCGAGGGAGCGTCCATGAGGAATGAAAAGAAAAGTCTTCCCGGGAAAAAGAAACGAGGCATGGAGAAGCGAGGAAAAAAAGCGTCCCTGGACACGGGAGAAACCAGCAGGGCTATGCTCCAAGAATGTACAGTATCAGCAGAACCAACGGCAAATGCTTCCATGGAGAATGACGGTACGTTACGTTTAGAGCCGGGAAGTCGGGATTCCGGAAGCGAGTATGTGCCGAGTGACGGGGAGATGGAAGAATCCGGTTAGTACAATTCATTTCGAAAGAATTTTTCCCGTGACGAATATCGACAATTTTGTGATGTTGAATTCTGCATCGTCGGAATGCAACAAAATACTTTTTTTTTCTGAAGTTATCAAATTTTCTTTGACAAATTTAAGGCGCGACAACAATAGGCGGGACAACAATAGAAATTATAGGCGGGACAACAAAAAAAAATCGATTTCTTTTTTTTCTCCTTTAAACGATAGAACTATACATGTAGAATATTTTCTCAAAGTTTCAAAGCGAAATTCGAAAAACTTCAAACGTTACAGGCCGTCAATGCTGCGCCTCACCGCTCGGATTCGAAGCGGGCGTGAACTTCAAACGCGTTTTTCTCAAAACTGCATTATCGAAATTGGCGTGCAGGATTACTCAAAAACTATTAAGCCGATTGCGTTGAAACTTGGTAGAAATATTGAAAATATTGGTACCTTCTTCTTGACGAGAATTGTTTTTGAAAAATTTGAAGAAAAAAAAACGACTTTTTTAATCCACATTTCACAGTAACGTTGCGTGAAACGTTAATTTTTTTTGTAAATGCGTGCCATTTTTTAAATTTGCAGTTTCTTCATTTTAATTACCGTCACATAGAAACGATACATGTTCTAACCGAAAAAATGTTCGAACTTTTTTGCAAATCAAAGTCTACGGGAAGCTAGACTGCACGCCGATTCGCAACTCCCGCGGCGACCTTGCTGTAACACTCTGCCACAACTCCACCATTTTGATGATGAATTAATTTATCCCTTGTCAGTCACACCTCCAGATTGTGACGTAATAGTCATTGGGGGTGTAATCAACCCCACTCACTTTGGAGAGAGATAAATAATTGAAAAATTGAAGAAAATATACTACAATGCACTTTCAACCCTTGTGTGTAAGACCATGCCGACTATTTTCAAGTCGTGTAATTTTTATAATAAAAAAAAATGTCGAAGATCTCAAAATTTGTGGAAGGTATCGCAGGTCGAAAAACGGCTGGGGTTGATTTAACCCCCGATGACTGTTAAGGGTTAAAAAAATTGTTATGTATACTTAAATATACTATTAAAGTATACGTAAAGTTGGATAATTGTAGAATAATTATTTCTTAGTTTAAAAAATTCCTCGATATTGTTTATTTTTGTCCTGTCTAAATGTATATCTCGCCTTAAGCTATACATATATATAAATACATATATAAAACATACCCTGAGTCTCAAGAATGGTAATGTTTTCTTTAAAAAAGATCATGAATATTAGCAAATTTTTTCCTCGCCTAAAACAATTTCCCCTCAAAGTGACAAGTGTGTGATAAAACCTGAAAGGGATCGTAAAGGCAAGGGCATACGAAGGAACATTATAATTTGAAAACATATTGAGAATCTTCGATACGGATTTCCTCGTTTACACAGCGCGTCGATGTATTATTTACGCTTTGTCTCTACAGACGGAGAATTCGAGGGCAAAAAACGTAGTCGAGCGGGCAAAAAGTCGCGTACCAAAGATCCGGCTCGACAAGCCGAGAACTCTGCGTCTTCCGGTGGACAGAAAAGTGAGAAACATTGTTGAAACTATCTTCCCTCAATCGATGAGTAAACCGAATAATTGTTATTGAATATTTTTTCGCGCTGTTGTTGTTCACAGTTTTGGACGATGGCGATGATTCGATGTATCGCGAGCGCATGGAATCGAGACTCCGAGACGATTCGACGGACTCCTTCTTCACGGTTGACAATCTGTTCAAAGTACCCAAGTCCATATGGGAGAGGCTCTACGAGTATCAGAGAGTCTCGGTGCGTTGGCTTTGGGAACTTCACGGCCGGGGTCTCGGAGGTTTGATGGGCGACGAAATGGGTCTCGGCAAAACTGTTCAAGTGATCGCCTTTCTCGCCGGATTGGACGTCAGTGAATTACTGTCGGACGGTGGACGGTAAATTAAATTTGTGAATAAAGTTCCGTTGGAACAAGTCCAAGAAATATCTTTAGAATTTTCGAAAACGTTGGAAAATCACGTTTACAAGAAAATTTCCGAAATAATCCCAGCGTGACAACATCTTTGAGATATAAGGATGATGTTTTTTACACATTTAAAAAATGATAAAAACGTAATATTCTTTCAAGGTAATCCTATCGCTTCACACTAGTCATACCACTGATCATATTTGAGACTTGTACAATTTATATTTTTAGCATATGCAAAAAAAAACAATTTGTAATAACTAAAATTTTCCCTGTGTAAACTGTTTAATGAATGTTCACATTTAATTAGAAAAATGAAAAAAATAGTCACTTCAACGATTCGCGAAGTATTCCTAGGTTTGATATTTGGCAACATTGGTCCTATCTCCGTCTCTTTTTACTCAACCAGGCGAGTTTAAGCTCCATGCTTTTCAACGTCGATCTGTCAAAACAATGTCAGGTGCGGGAAATATAAAGCATT
Organism: Ophion slaviceki; assembly: GCA_944452715.1. Taxonomy (NCBI): domain Eukaryota; kingdom Metazoa; phylum Arthropoda; class Insecta; order Hymenoptera; family Ichneumonidae; genus Ophion; species Ophion slaviceki. The sequence goes on along the minus strand of OX101783.1, from coordinate 16,165,326 downwards.
GTATTCGGGCCACGACTGGCGAAAAGCGTTGAAAATTTGTGTCGGCGAAATATGTCCGTTAAAAATGAAATATGTGTGGAAATTCGAATGAGTGAGATGAGGTTAGGACTACAGTCAGCTGTTGCCTTGCTGTCACGTCTCTTTATCGTAGCCAGTGGTAATAAATCCAATACCGGAAGTTCAAATTAAACTTGATATTACGTAAAAATTAGGTCAATAAGCGTAATTTTTTCTGAGAGCATTGCGTTACTTCAAGAGTTAAGTATGTAAATCGGATTATTTTTAAGAATCTGACGGATTCCCACTATTATATACACTTTTGTAGCGACCGGAAATTGAGTTTTTGTATGACGTCTCGGAATTCCTTCACAAAAATACGCAATTTTAATATTTTTTTTGTCTGTAATTAAGTCGATAACCGACCCTGAAATTTTACAGAGACGATAATCAATATATTTAATGAAACTCAAAAAAAAAAATGTATGAAAATCCTATGGATTGAAGCCTGGCGATAGGATTACCTTGAGAAATCATCACAGTGTAACGGGTCAAAAAATATCTGATTTTCGAGATTTTTTTTCGATTATAAAAATACGCTGATTAGTCTGATTTTTTTTATGTCAAATCAAAGCACTCGTGAAGAACACTAAAACATGTTTTTAAACGTTTATTTTTGTTTTTTACATTTTTTTAACGATTGAAAATGTTTTCGAAAAAAGGGAGTCTACGGCGTATACGGTTGTGACCGTAAATATTATCTGAAAAAAAATTGTAAAAAAATTATCAATGAGTATGAAAGCCACTATCTTGCTATGGAGGTTTTTTTCTAAATCAAAATTGACAAAATGGCGGCGGTTTGAAAAAAAGTATCGAATTTAGCCTATATTTTTCACAGTTTTTCGTAAAAAAAAGAAGATTGAAAAAAAACACTTACATAGCAAGATAAAGAATGGCCTGAAAACTCTTCCTTTGAGAGTGTACACCGTTTTGAAAAACCACATTTTGAGAAAAACGCGTTTAAAGTTTCGATTAGGTAATTTTCATATAAATTGTCTACTTACGATCAATTGGCGATACCAGGCCCGTGGTTATAAGCGTCTATACTATCGGATGATGCGAAAAAAAAACGATTTTTTGAATATTTTACACTGTGATGATCCTTAAATGTGGAGACATGAAGGATTTATTTTAGTCCGCGAACAGCACTACTGAAGCATAGTCGGCATGGATTTGTACAAAATTCGATCAAAGGCATCCGAACGAAATGATTTATTTTTTGCATCTACGGAAATTTAGTGAAATTGGTAATTTTGAGGGTTGATTTTTTCTCCTATATAAAGTATTGAATTTGGCTACGATCACTCGAGGGGTTTGGATTTCGAAAATTTCAATTTTTCACCTATACCAATAGCCGCTGCACCTTTCCCAAATTTCGATATATCGGGCGTTTTTTTTCTGCATTTCCAGATGTATTGCGAACGAAACGTTGAAAAAAAGTCGCGGGAAAGTACAAAAACTTGCACAGTGCTCCGTTATTATTTAATTTTTCTCGTGAAGCTTTTTACACGAGGAAGCTATCGTCGCAAAAACGTCTTCATTGTAAGAGGAACACCTCAATCCTATGACTCTCGTTGCCACCACATTCATTCGAAACTTACGTGTTTTCTTCGGCGACGATAGATTCCGAGGCCTGGGCCCGACGTTAATAATCTGCCCAGCCACGTTGCTCGAACAATGGGTGAAGCATTTTCGTGATTGGGCGCCGCTGCTGCGCGTCGCCGTTCTTCATCATTCCGGGACTTATCGAGGTAAACGCCGCGACATTTTTAAAAGCCGAGTGGTGAAACGATACTCGTTAAACCCAGCTGTAATTGAAATAATAAAAGTTAATCAATAAACGGAATAAAAATTAAGAGGAAAATTCCTAAGGCGAACCCGAGCACTTGATCGACAGCATATTGAAGACCGGTGGCATCCTCGTCACGTCTTATTCGGGTGTGCTTCGACAAAAGGAGCATCTTCTGGAGTCTCATTGGCATTACGTTATTCTCGACGAGGGTCACAAAATACGAAATCCCGAGGCAAAGGTTCGTCGGCTTATTAATTCGATTAAATTATTAACAAAGTACGAATTATCAACTAAATGGTTGAGTGGGTAATGATGGATTTCCAATTTAATTACTCGTTTGGGTGTGTTCATTGTTCAGGGTTGTTACGCATATGGAAAGCAGGGAAAACTCAGGGAATTTCTTTCCTCGAATAATCAAGGAAGAGTCAGGAAACTTTCGAAATCCTCTACAATTTTCTCAGTTACTTTTTGCAAGAATTACGAAAAATAAAATCGACTTGACAAAAAAGCTGAATAGTATAAAAATAAATATTTTTGTATATTTTTGATATTCGTATTATTCTTCATTATGTTTTTGATGTTTAATAATGAAAAGCTCTGTAAAGAAAGAAAGAAAGAAAGGAGGAAATGTAAAAAGGCCGCAAAGGTGTACATGAAATAAAATAATCTATCTGAATGTTATTCTTCATTATATACAAAAAAAGTCATGTCAGTACCAAACATTCAAAATTTAAAAAACTGAAAAGTCATTTACTGTAAAGCCCTATACTCTATGCATTCAATCTGTCGATACGCAATCACATCATTATTATTATAGATAAGTGTTTATATTTATTTTTTATTTTTTGTCACCGGCACAAAAAAATCTGTTTATATTAAAGAACAGGTTTTGTATTTGCATTCAATGTATTTTTTTTACTTTACAATGTTTAAATTATTTTTCGAATTGCAGTTGAAAAAAAAAATTATTTACATTTTTAAAGTTTCATATATATGGTCTTAAAAAAAATTATGTTGTCCAGTTCGATATAATTTTTCAATAGAAGGATCGAATTGAGAATTTTTCTTTGTTTTTTCAAGTCGGTTAAAAATGTTATGTTCTTTTTTCACAAAAATGATTGCTATTTCTACGTATATCATATTTCCCGTATAGTTTGTAACGTTTACAAATACTAGCATGGTTGAAAGGAGACTTAACTTGTGGCCTTTAACTTAAAAATATATATATTTGATGAAAACAAAGTGTTCTTCATTCGACCCTAAGCTGGGTAATTTGCGAAACCTGGAATTTTTGTAAAACCTGTATGGAACACCTGGAAAAGTCAGGGAATTTCTGAGTCAACAATGCGTAACAACCCTGCCATTGGAAACTAAGTAAAACTGCCTCTCGCTCGGTAGTCGGGATGCAAGTCGGTACGCGGCAAGGCGGTCACCCATCTAAGTAACGACCCAGGTCAACTCTGCTCGAGACGGGAGATCGCCGAAGCCTCACACCGATCGCACCTCCGCTACCGTTGGTTAAAAATTTTTTTCTATTATAAATCAGTAATTATTTCAGGTGACGATAACGGTGAAGAAATTCTCGACGCCTCATCGTTTGCTTCTCACCGGAAGTCCCATGCAAAATTCATTGAAAGAATTGTGGTCATTGTTCGACTTCATACTACCGGGAAAATTGGGAACTCTCGCAACTTTTCTCGAGCATTGCGCCAATCCTATAACGCGTGGTGGCTACGCCAACGCCTCACCCCTTCAGGAAGCTACCGCTCTCCAGGTCGCGACTATGCTCAAGAATGCGATCGCCCCTTACATGCTGAGACGAACGAAGAACGACGTTCAGCATCACATCAAATTGCCGGAAAAAAACGAGCAGGTTAACGGCGTCCTCTGAGATTGCGGAAAAATGAATTTATCGTTATTTTTGTTGTCTCTATTGAAATTATTCTTCCGCAGGTGCTCTTTTGCAGCTTGACGGAAGTGCAGAAAAATCTTTACAAGGATTATTTGCGAACGGAGCACGTAACGTCCGTTTTGCATGACAAGAGCAGTCAATCCGAGAATAGTTACAGAGCCAGGCTCCTCGTGGCTCTCACGAATTTGCGAAAAATATGCAATCATCCCGATCTTTACAGTTGCGGGGATCAAGATGTTGTAAGTCTCGCCGAAATCGCCCGAGAATTAATTCCGTTTTATCGATTGATCATTCGATTGATGAGATTGGAATCGGCGTTTGTTGAATTGTGCCTTTTCCGGAAAGCTGAAAAATTCGGACGAAAATGCAATTTGGAAAAAAGATGCAATTTTTTACTTGGAGCGTTGAATTTCAATACGTCGAAAATATTCTCTCGCCCATCTTATGGTCAATTTTTAAATCAGGCCTCCGACGAAGATCTTGATCTCGACGAAAAATCCATCGAGAACTTCGGCCACTGGAAGCGTTCCGGAAAATTGGCCGTTGTCAAGTCGTTGTTGAAGATTTGGAAGCGGCAAGGTCACAGAGTACTTCTGTTCACACAAGGTCGCCAGGTGAGACGTGTCGCAGTGATATTGTTTATCGTAGGAACATTTTTATTGCCTTTTGTACGTCCGCCTTATTTCGACTTTAACGGCCATGGTTTATTTACTTACTCGGGGTTGTTGCGTATATGAAAAATAGGGAAAACTCGGGTAATTTCTTGCCTCCTAGAATAATCAGGGAAGTCAGGGAATTTTGGAAATTCTCTGCAATTTTCTCAGAATTTACTTTTTGTAAGAATTACGAAAAATGTAATCGATTTGACAAAAAAACTGAGCGGCATAAAAATAAATATGTTAAATATTTATATTATTCTTCATTATATACAAAAAAAGTTATGTCAGTGCCAAACATTGACAATTAAAAAACTGAAAACTAATTTGTTGTAAATTCTATACATTTGCATTCGATCTGTCGATACACAACCACATCATTATTATTATAGATAAGTGTTTATATTTATTTTTTATTTACTGTCACCGGCATACAAAATTCTGTTTATAATAAAGAACAGGTTCTGTATTTGCTTTTAATGTATTTTTTTACTTTACAATGTTTAAATTACTTTTCGAATTTCTGCTTTAATAAAAATTTATTTCAATTTTTAACGTTTCCATATATTTTATCTTAAAACAAATTATGTTATCCATTTCAACATAATTTTTCAATAGCAGGATCGAATAGAGAATTTCCTTTGTTTTTTTTCAAATCGGTTAAAAATGTATTTTTTTTCACAAAAATGGTTCATTGCTATTTCTACGTATATAATTTTCCCCGTATAGTTTGTAACGTTTACAAATACTAGTATAGAAAACAAAGTGTTCTTTATTTGACCCTAATCTGGGTCATTTTCAAAACCCTGAATTGTTGCAAAACCTGGAAAAGTCAAGGAATTTCTGAGTCAATAATGCTTAACAACCCTGTTATTACTTTTATCGTTAGATGATGCGCGTATTAGAGGCACTGGCACAAAGGGAAGGCCACACGTACTTGCGTCTCGATGGGACGACTCCGATGTCCCAGAGGCAACAGACGATTCGCAGATTCAACGAGGTTGGTTGAAGTAGAAAAATCGTGGAGTTGAGTCGAGAAATCGTCGAATACGACGATTTTTACGATTATAACCATTTTCTTTTGTTTCCGGTCCCAAATTAGAATTCTAATTACTTCGTTTTCATATCGACGACCCGGGTGGGTGGTCTGGGTGTAAACCTGACGGGTGCCAATCGCGTGATCATTTACGATCCTGACTGGAATCCGGCGGTTGATGCTCAGGCGAGGGAACGAGCTTGGAGGATCGGCCAGGACAAACGCGTCACGATCTACAGGCTCATAACAGCCGGCACTGTTGAGGAAAAGGTGCGTTCCAATTGTGGTGCCATGTGCAACGTCAGTTTCTTTTTTTAAGGGGCTACATCTACCTAAAGGCCCGAAAAAATGGCCAAATTCCGATTTTGTTTTTGGCAAATGTTTGGTGAAAAAGAAACGCATTTTTTAATACAAAGGTACATATATTGAGAGTTGTAAAAATATCACCAAAAGTACAGAAAAACAAAAACATGGCCGCCGGCAGATGATGAAATTTTTCGCGACGTTTAGCAGTGGACTCTCCAGCTTAAACGGTCCATCCGAAATCTAAAAACCAAACGGGTTATTCAAGTTAACAATAAATATGATAGTCAACGAACGTCGATTTTCAAAATCATTTTTTTAACAACGTGGCGACGAATCGAATATCGAGCATACAAATTCTATGAACAAAGTCCCCATTTTTACGAAACTATTAAAGAATGAAGATCGATTTAAAGAAAGTGAGATCGTCAACGCCCTTTAAATGTTTCTCATCGTATCTCCCGTAAATTTGGTGAGAACCCATCAGGTGGTTCTCGAGATATCATGTCTACCGACTTTGAAACGTGTTTCAAGAAAAAACTCATTTAAGGGGAGGCACCTGAGTAAACGGCGAGAAAAACAGGTAAACTTCGTGAATTTTTATCTCAAATACTAATGTTTCGATTGGATTCGGGTTTTTTTTTATCGGAAAATATGTACATTGAGGTATGTTTAGGAATTTTTAAAAATAAATTCATTGACTGGAAGCGATTCAAACGCGATTATCTCGAAACATAGTTTTCAAAGTCGGTGCCAGATGCATCTCGAAAACGGCTTGTGCGATTTTGTCCAAATTTGGATACAATATTCTTCGATAGTTTTTCTCGTTCGCCACGTAGGGGTTTTTCATTTGATTGAACCATTGCTTTTTTATGCAATGTGTATGCAATCCAAAATCGTCGGAAATTGCGAACGAAAAATGAATGTTAAATTAAAACGCTCGCAATTACGTCAAAAATGAAAATTAAAAAAAAATCCTACGTGGCGAACGAGAAAAACTATCGAAGAATATTGTATCCAAATTTGGACAAAATCGGACAAGCCGTTTTCGAGATACATCTGGCACCGACTTTTAAAACTATGTTTCGAGATAATCGCGTTTTAATTTTAATTTTTAAAAATTCCTAAGCATACCTCAATGTATATATTTTCCAATAAAAAAAACCTGGATCCAATCGAAACATTAGTTTTTGAGATAAAAATTCCCGAAGTTTATCTGTTTTTCTCGCCGTTTACTCAGGTACCTCCCCTTAAAGTTTGAAGTTTGGTGCTGCTACCGCTCGCCCGGCCGACTGTAAGGAGTTGTAGCTCATTCAATTTTAGGAATATTTCAATTCAATTTTCAGGGGAGATAACGCTAAAAGATAATACTATCGAATAAAAATATTTGTGGAAAATGCAATTTTTTGACCCATATAGGTAGATGCAGCCCATTAATGATTCTTCTGATGCGCTGCGGGCATTAACATCCCTTCCACTTTCATCCCACACTTGCCAATCACTAGTTCCGTTTCCTTAGGCCTCATTTGCACGAGAGTTAAAAAAGCGTTGCGTTAAAAGCCGACGTTGGCGCTTTTAAAACGTTCTCGACATGTTTGTTCGTATAAACGCTTTAAAATCACTCTTGTCTCGTTTCTTGCTGCAGTAGGACGTGCAATGGAGTTCGCTTAGTTACTAGCAATAGCGGTTTGTGTTGCAAGAAGGCGAAAAAATAAACGATAGGCATTCTGGGTGCATCCTCTGAATAACAAGCGACATTTAAAAGGACGATTCGTGACACTTTTCGAGGATTTGAGGCAGAATCCTGATAAACTTCTTAACTATTTTCGAATGTCCATAAGCACATTCGACGAAATGTTGCTAATCGTGGTGCCTCGAATAACACTTCAAGAAACCAACATGCGATTGGCGATACCACCTGTACATACTTGCATACTGAACGCAGCCCCGACGCTTTTTTAGCTCTCGTCCGAACAGAATCAAGAAGTGTTTGTTTGGTACATTCAGAATAACGCTCACCGCTCACTGCTTAAAATCCAACACAGTGCGATAAAAAAGCGTCGCATTTTAAAAGCGCTGACGTGTGAATAAATACTCTGGTTCCCCTTTTGTTTCATTTCAACGCTTCTTTAAAGGACGCTGAAAAAGCTCTCTTGCGAATGAGGCCTTAGAGAACGTTTTTCGACGTCTTTCGATCAGCCATTTTAAGGAGCCAGTCCATTTTGGAGCCACGAAAAAAGTCTATTTTCGCGATTTTTTTTTTGAGGATTTTATAAAAGATACGAATATAAAAGTTATTAGGCTTGATAAATAAAGTCTTGAAATACAATTAAAAAAATTAATTCATTTTTATTCATTTTTAAGTACAAAAACTATAGTTTAACGCAACGCCTCAAAAATAGGTGGGCTAGGTAGCTCCATCACAACTCGGCAACGGCTTGTCTGAAACAAAAAAATGACCCTCCGATATAAAGTTTTATCAAAAAATAAAAAAACGGCAGATGAAAAACGAAAAAAGTGAAAAGAACGCGTTTTTTTCGCAACAAAAGAGTAAAAATCAAAATTTTAAAACCATCGAGGGTCATCTTGTTGCGAATCATGCTTACAATATGTGGTTCAAATTTCAAGAGAATCGGTTTATCAGTTTTAGAGATACGATGGAGCTAGATTTTTAAAACGTTGTTTCGAGAAAAACGCGTTTGAAGTTTATACTATAAAAAACTCTTACCTAAACTCAATCGGCAATTCCTGCACCGTACAAAATCCCTTCTGATTGCTCATCATCGTCGATTTCTTCAAGTCTTGCTTGCTTTGGATTTTTTTAAATTTTCAAAGTGGACTGGCCCCTTAATTGTCACTTTCATCGCAATGCTCAAAGAACGTTGACACTTCCAGATATATCATCGGCAAATCTTCAAGGTACTACTGTCGAATCGAGTTCTCGAGGATCCCCGTCAACGCAGGCTCTTCCAGACGTCCGACCTCGCCGAACTTTTCAATTTGAACGAGCCCCTGGACGGAAGAGCCACCGAATCCGATCGAATATTCCGCGATTGCAAGCTCGAAGCCACAGTCAAACCCACCAAACCGAAGTTCTCCTCGCGCAAAATCGAGGCTATGAAAAAACTCGCCTCTACCGTCAGCAAGAAGATTCAAGAGATCGCGAGCAAGAACGTCGTCGTTGAGGAGAATGGCGAAGCACAATCTGAACCCGTCGCAGTTCCGAGTAAATCGATCGTAAAGAGTCGGCGGAAGAAACGGCACAAGAAAACGGAAGCTGAAATTTCAGCGCTGTTCGAGGGTGAGAAAGTGCCGTGTCTGATTGGCCGCAGACTCGGTCGATCGGAGATGAACGAGGAGCGAATATCCTCGACCTGCGACGATCAATACGTTCTCAGCAAACTTTTTTCAAAAACGAGTAAGTATACTAGCCATTTTTGTTCCTGTGGATTGTTAAGGGATCGTCACAGTGTAACGGGTCGAAAAATAACCGATTTTCGCGATTTTGTTTTTTCGATAGTTGAAATACGCTAATCAGTCTGATTTTTTAAGGTAATCCTATCTCTTCACACTAGTCGTGCTTCACATGCAAGACTGATCATACTTGAGACTTGTACAATTTATATTATTAACATATGCAAAAAAAATCGTTTGTGATAACTAAAATTTTCCATGTGTAAACTGTTTGATGAATGTTTACATTTAATTAGAAAGATGAAAAAAAAAGTTATTCCTACGATTCGCACAGTATTTCTAGGTTTGATATTTGGCAACATTGGTTCTATCTCCGTCTCTTTTTACTCAACCAGGCGAGTTTAACCTCCATGCTTTCCAACGTCGATCTGTCAAAACAATGTCAGGTGCGGGAAATATAAAGCATTGTATTCGGGCCACGAGTGGTAAAAAGCGTGGAAAATTTGGGTCGGCGAAATATGTCGGTTAAAAATGAAGTATGTGTGGAAATCGAATGCGTGAGATGAGGTTAGGACTATAGTCAGCTGTTGCCTCGTTGTCACGTCTCTTTATCGTAGCAAGTGGTAATAAATCCAATACCGGAAGTTCAAATTAAACTTGATATTATATAAAAATGACGTCAATAAGCGTAATTTTTTCTGAGAACATTGCACTACTACAAGTGTTAAGTATGTAAATCGGATTATTTTTAAGAATCTAACGGATTCCCACTATTATATACACTTTTGTAGCGACCGGAAGTTGGGTTTTTGTATGTCGTCTCGGAATTCCTTCACAAAAATACGGAATTTTAATATCTTTTTTCTCCGCAATTAGGTCGATAACTGACCCTGAAATTTTACAGAGACGATCATTAATATATTTAGTGAAGCTCAAAAAAATAAATTATGAAAATCTTATGGATTGAAGCCTGGCGATAGGATCACCTTAATGTCAAATCAAAGCACTCATGAAGAACAGAAAATACATTTTTCAACGTTTATTTCAATTTTTTTTACATTTTTTTCAACGGTTGAAAATGTCTGCGAAAAAAAGGAGTCCTCATGGTATACACGGTTGTGGCCGTAAATATTGTCAGAAACAAGATTTGTAAAAAGATTATTAATCCGTATGACAGCCGCTATCTTGCTATGGAGGTTCTTAAAAAAATCAAAATTGACCAAATGGCGGCGGTTAGATAAAAATCGAATTCAGCCTATTTTTGGAGTTTTTTCGTTAAAAAAAATATGTAGACTTAAAAAAAGCTTCCATAGCATAACAAAGAATGGCGCGAAGAACGTTGTGTCCAAATTTGAGACGGATAGCTTAAAAACTCTTCCTTTGAGTGTACCCAGTTTTGAAAAACAACATTTCGAGAAAAACGCGTCCCAAGTTTCGAGTGAGGAATTTTCATATAAATTGTCTACTTACGATCAATCGCGGATGCTTATAAGATGTTTATAACCGTCTATACTATCGGATAATGCAAAAAATCGTTTTTTTTTTGAAAATTTTACAATGTGATGATCCAGCAACGCGGGCTTCAACATGTTTTTTGTCTTTCGCGAGCAGAAGTGAGTTCGGCGATTCAACACGACGCGGTTATTTCGAACGCTCGATCGAACGATGAACAAGCGAACCCGATGAATCGAATGGCCCGCGACAGCGCTCAGGAGAGCATGGAGCTGCTTCGGCAATCGAGAAAATGGTGCTGGAGACCGACGTGGGATTCGGCGCAAGACGGATAAATTTTCACACTTATCAATGCCACGAACCAAGACTGATGGTACGATCGAGTACAAAAGTAAATGGAACGACTGTCGTTGCAAAACAGAACGCTTTATTTATATCACTATGCAAACTCAGTAGCGATGAGACAATGGCGAATGACAAAATATACAATTCTAGATGGTCGTTGCATGTAGGGGAGTAGGGTAGCGCAACCTGGTATAGTGATCGTTATGAGACGCGCCTTACAATATTATTCTTCATTCAAGAATTTGCTGGCCAATGAATCATATCCAAAAATCAATGTAAGAGACACTTTTTTTTCGTAAGTTTTTGTATTATTTTTGTCTCGATAATATTCTAGTGATAAATCCGTAATGTTTGGCTTGATCAGACGCGTGCGCGTCGAAAAACGAAAAGATATCGTACTGTAACACGGAGAACGTTGAGTTTGGTGAAACTGACCTTTTATAATTTTCCAATTGCACCGTCGACGTGTTGGTAATTCTCTGAGCATTCAACGAGCCAGAGCGCGTGCCAATTGTCGATAAAAAAATTTAACGATTTCACCGAAATCGCGATTGTACAACCTTCACGGTTAAATACACTTTTCAACGCAAAAATTAATACATCGCAGTGTAATAATTTACAAGTGAAAATAATTCGAATTTCCCGGACGTTTTTCCATATGATTACACGACAAATAAATTACAGTGCGTGTTTTGAGGCTATGCGTTGCGCGGCAATTTTCGCATTGCTGAACAATGAATGTTTATTCAACGCCCGTCCAGCTCGTTTGGTACAAGAATTTTCGATAATTAGGGCGAACTGTGGGCAACAAAAGTCGATTCTTTGCCGATTTGTTTTCACAATCAAAAATAGAATATCGGTCGATCGCCGAAAACCATGCGATGTTCACGTGAATTTTCAATGTTCTTCCCATCGCGCGAATATTATTACGCGCATGGTAGACAACAAGAGATACTTACATAAATATTTTTATCAAGCCGTTTTTCCGTTCTTCGTAAATCATTACTTCAAGTTGATGTTGCAAAAATATGGGAAACAATTTTTCTCGATTGTTCCCGACGTTTACTAGATGCAGTAGAAAAAAAAGGGTTATTAAAAAATGTCGAAGGTTTTGGTTTTGTCGAAGCGACCGTTCAAAACTCAGACCCAATATACAGAAAACGAACAATGTGGCAATTTTCATATTTCCATTTGATTTCATCTCGCTCCTAAGCGAGATTTTTTTCGTGTTTTTTTTCCCGAAGATACTCACCGGATTCTTCGATGACGCGACTGTCTCGAACCTTTCTTATAATTAACTGTACAATAATTTACGCGGAGAAGACGGGAAACGAGGTCGTTCACGTGCACGTCATTAGTGTCGCAGAAATTCTTCGAGCTTTGGGCCGCTACGTCCCAAAGGATCTTCCGGGAACATGAGATAATCGCCCACGAATGTAGGCGTGAGCAAACGTTTTTCTATCGTGTCGCGCCATTGGGGTTTCTCGTGCCACAAGTCGCGATATTGATCAGACGACACGACGATCCCGTCACACTTTGTTGCGTATTCCAATATGAATCTGTAACGTGTTACGGTTATATTTTTGAAAAATCCCGGAATATCTTTTCGGCACAGCCTTGTCATAATTTTCCTGCGCCCTCGTGCGTATGCGATACTACGGGGCATTGGGATACGAGTGGCTGTGAGCAACACTCCGGGGGGGTGTCGTCGGAAACGAAACAGAGGAGTGCAGTAAGAGTGGAAAGAGTAAAAGCCCGGGAGGGCATACGAGAGAAAATTAAAATATATTATCAATATGTAACAAGTACGATTTTTCGAATAATGTTAAAGAACCTCGTTAAGGGGTTAAAATATTCTGAAAAAGACGAACATTCGTTCGACACTTGGGGCAACTCAAATTGAAGAGGAAGTTCCAACATATGGTGGAGAAAACGCAAAATTAATAGAAACTTAAAACTACAACGTTAAAACTGCTAGTAAAAATACGTAAAGGCACACTTATTCAGTGTAATCGTAGTTTACTCTTGACCGACCTTTGTCTTAACGTTTTTTTTCCATTAGTTCTCAACAATGTCATTTTTCCTTGAAAAATCGAAAAAAATTATGACTTTTTTTATGATTGAAACACGATAACGAAAGAAAGCTCGGTCAAGTCTTGGCCAATATTATTGATTTCAAGAAAAAAATTGTTTTTTTTCTGTTTCAGATCAACTGAAATTCAAGTACACCGTTCAGCCCCTCACGTTTACAGGTCCTTCACGAGATTGTTCATAACTTATTTAAACATTAATATTCTTTTATGAAATTTGGTACACAACTTTGTTAATGTATCTACAAATAAATGTCCAAATGATTTCTCAATCATCTTACGTATTCCTTCAAAATTAATTTTTTTAAATAACCCTGATTTTCAGGTCGTCACAGTAGGCTAATTGCTTAAGGGTCTTCTCACCGTAGACGCTAAAAAAGGCTATTTTCATGAATTTGTTTAATAGGTTTATATTATAGATATTGATAGAGAAGTTGTTACACTTAATAAATACACTTTCGAAATACATTTTTTTTTAATGTATGTATTTATGTAACCCATACAAACCTTAAACGCGTTTTCGTTAACTTAAAATTTTTCGAAACTACTGAACCGATCCTTATGAAATTTCAACAACACATTCTTTATAACTATTTATAGCGCATATCAAGGGTTTGTTTAAATGTTGATTTTTACTATTTTTTACTGCCAAAAACGGTTAAAAAAACACGTTTTTTGTTGTTTTTTTCGAAAATGTCCATTTTGTTATTTCTGCATATATAAAAAATCGTACGATATGCGCCATAGCCATTAACATACTGAATCTAAAACCGATTGATTTTTTTGTTTCGGATGATCCATCCCCGAGATTTCATCAACAGCGCAAACCTACAATTTTTAGGACATTTTTTTAACTGCCATTTTCGTCTATAAATAGTGACTTGAATAAATAATTTCTTTAGAATGTATTTCGAAAGTGTATTTAAGTGTAACAACTTTTATATCAATATCTATAATATAAACCTATCAAAAAAATTCATGAAAATAGCCTCTTTTTAGCGTCTAAAGTGAGAAGACCCCTTAAATGAAAATCTGTTTCTTTTATTTTACCGAAAACAATTATTTTACTATAATTGCAGCAATTTTACTTTAAAGTACTCGCTCAACATTTTTATGAATTACTTTAGATTTTTATACTCAGAACTGACGGATATACCCTATTTGTAGAAAAAAGGAAAAAAACGAGAAGTACCTGTCATCATATGGAGTTATACTTTTACCGCCGATTTTACGACTCGGGGTAAAAACTAGATGTCCACTCGTGTGCAATTTTTCCAACAACGCGCGGTCTGCCTTGCGCATGTACTGCGGCAAAAATGCCCTGACCGCGTGGCCGCGTTCCTTGAAGTAATCAATTACGATTTGGAGACCCTTCTCCGAGAATCCGGTACCGTGTTTGTGCCTGTTTATGAGATGGCACATTTCAAAATGTTCGTTTTTTTCTCGATACGAAGCTCAAAAGAAACTGGGAGTCATTGACCGACGTTACTATCGATGACTGAAAATGCCGAGGGGCATTTCCCAATAATCTATTCTTTCAAGTTTCGAAATGCTTTCTCATCATTTTATTACGCCTAGCAAACTTCCTCTGTGAGAAAGTTTGTCGTTCAATTCCGACGTTCTTGAGGCGGGAGCTCCGTAAGCAAAGCAAACACGACGAGCAAACAACGTGCAAGTTTCTGATGCGCACGCCCTTTTTTTTAGAATTCTATCTGGACGATTAATATCGTCCACATAAAACGTTGCAAATTATGGGTATATTTAAAAAATGTTCTATCTCAAAGAAAAGTTACAAAAGTCAGTTAAAAACGACCCACTGGGATGTTGAACTACTTATTAAAAAAGAAAAGAAAAACATGCTTTATTCTTTTTTCATTATTCCCCATTACTTTTTTTTACTCGCTATGTTACCCCGAACATGGTTGTTTTTTTAATGACACTGCTAATCCGATAAACTGTCGTGTGATTTTTAGGAAATGGCAATTAACGTTTTTTTAAAAGGGTTTGAAAAGCTCCGAGATTTACCTTCAAATTGAACGTAAAGATTTGTTTTCTTCTAGTTCCGGCAGGTTATTCAGCGTTTTGTAAAGCAGATTAGTTTTTGAAAATGCGCTGGGACTCCAGAACCATGGGGTTTAAAATGGACGGTCCGGGGGGGGGGGGGGGATTCGATTATAAAAAAATTCAACGGATTAGAGTTTGAAAATAGAGTCAGTAGAAGTTTTGTTTTCCTTTCGATCGAAAAACAGGAAAAGCGTGCGTGTACATTATGTCGGTACTGTGCATCTTTCGAAAAAATTCGGCATTCTCGTAAAATTCAACTCCCTAAAGTCATATCGAGTCAAGTTTCAATTCCAAGCGTTCTTTGATGGTATTCTTCAAGGGTAAATAGTTTTATCCAAACATCTCAAAGTTTGCCGAAGTTGGAGCGTGAATAATAAATGCAAAACAAAACCCAAACGAACCCACAAACGGAATAGTTTTTCTGAATGTTATTTTTCGACTTTTTGGAACATTCTGAACAGATTCTTATTGATGACCGAAAATCTTCAATGATCTTTTCTTTATCCTTCCATAAAAGGTTCCTCACCCTCTATGAAAAGAGAAGAAACAAAAAACCAAGGAAAAGAAAACGGTTTTTACCCCATTGCCACGTTGGCGCCATCAATAATGATCTCGCGAAGTTTCGTCTTTTGTTGCGGCTCTTCTTCGGTTGAAACAGGGCATGGTTCGCTGTTAGGACTGCAACTGCTTTTGTTTCCGCGTTTTCGCTTCGGTCCTTTTGGCTGTGTAGGCTCGTTGGTCCCGAGCCTCTTGACCGCTTTCGAACGATGAGAACGAAGGTAGTTTTTGGATAGATTTTTGCGCGATGGTTCGGTATCGATGACAAAGGGTTGATGCACGCTCGCGTTTCCACCCTGGCTCGTCAGGTCCGAATTTGTGTCCGAAACCCAAACCACCTCGATATCTTCGGCCTCGCTGGGACCTACCAATTACCAGCATTTGTTTCCGGAATAATGTTTCAGGTGACATTTCTTTTGACGGAAATTGGTTGCTTGTTCAATAACGCAGCATATACGAAAAGCAAAGAGTTTAGGCAGTAGGGTGTGACGATGAAAACATTCATTTTTTACCTTTTCAAACAATAGTATCAGGTATGAGAAAAAATTACTTCGTAATTTGAGCTTTAAGTAGCTGGATCATTTCCCCATTCGATTTACACGGAAAATCTTCGTGTTCAAACTTGAATAACTCAATGACGCGTTAGTATTTGTCAAAATCGCGATATCTTTAATTTTACATAAACGTCAGCTATTTGCAATTTTTTAAATTAATTTTTCGCCAATTAACCATACATTTTTTTAAATAACTGTGATTTATGTAAGAATAATCAAATGAAGATTTTTTTAAAAGCTTTTCAATTCTGTAACCGTCAGCTTTAAGGATTTTCAATTGGACTGAACAAATATTAATTAGTTGCTCAGTTGTGCAAGCTTGAACGTAAAGTGCATAAAAAAATATATCAGGCCATCCCGTAAATAACGCGGTTCTTTCAATTGCATTTATCGTCACGGACAAGTGAATTTTGGAAGAGTGGCCTTGAGCGCCTATCAGAAAAACGAAAGAGCATTGTAGAAAATGAAAGAGAGTATATTTTGAGTTAAAAAAATAATTTCTTATATCTTATTTTGAAAAATAAAAGTATAAGTTAAGTGCATTATTTATGGGATAACCCGAAAATATATGTAAATATTTTTTATCAGCGCTCCGCCCCATAATCATTTGGACTTCTTTTTAACGATTTTTATCACTCAAGGGCATGTACAAGAGCAAAATAACCGCACGAATTCTCTAACAGAATTTTCTCATGCATGGTTCATTTTTTTGGGAAAAACAAGTTATCAGGCTCTGTAGAATTCACTGACACAGAGCTTGACGATTCCACTTTGTTGTAAATATTATTCATCCTTTAGAATGCTCTATACGGAAATCACAGCTATCTCTCTCGTACTCATGACACGTGGTACAGCTTCCACTCCATTTTAAAAATGATTTAACAACTAACATTATGGAAGCGGAAGCCCTAAAGATCAAAACTATCATTGTACAATACTAGCCGCTAGGACACATTTTTATCGGACAACTATAATGGTAACTAGAACAAAAATAAACAATCTACACCCATTGGACGGTAGTAGTAGGAGTTTGCATTCCTTGATTTCACATAGTGTGCGTAGTATTAATTTTTATAAATTAGCTGTGATCGATAACAATCATTGACAAAATATTGCAACCGATTTTGCAATGGAGTTCATATGCTTCGTGTTTACGAAGTTACTGCAGCTATCACTCGAATTTGAGTTAACGAGATCAAATGTGGCATGAATTTTTTCCACCTGATACCATTGTCCAAAGTGGCAACATTGTTTTTTTGCGTCACCCCAATATGCGGTATATTAAATATCGAAGTTACGGCTTCTGAAAGTTAATTTTAAAAAGTCTATTCTATCCCAATCAAAGGATCCTCACCGTCGGAGTTTCTCCCCATAATTTGGCCATTGTGGTTCTCGTCATTGACGCTAGTAGATTCCGCGCTCTTCGCTAACGTTTTTGCATTTTCCCCTTCAGGCTCCTTGCCTTTGAAGCGTCTATTGCGCCGCCTAGAGCGGGAACCCAATGGCGACAGTAAGGACTCTGCTGATGTGCTGCTTCGCGTGCCGTACCTCCGTTTCGGAAGCTCCACAACGTCATTGGTCTCAACGTCGGATAAGCCGATTTCGACGACTGTGTCGCCCGTCGTGTCGTTAATGACTACGATGCTCTGATCATGATTGGCTTTGTTTCTCGCACCTTTGGCATTAACTTTAGAGCGCTTCGAAGGGGGCGTTGACACGACGGTGACATCGCTCTCCGCGTTTTCACGCCTGAAAACAAGAAGTGCATCTCCATTGGATCCGCCCAGGTGTAATTGTTCTTTTTTTTATCTAGAATTACGCAAATACCCGGTGTTACGTCGGAGATGAACGAGGGGACTTTCGTAAATGGTGCCGAGGAGATTTTTTGAGTCGTCGCAAGATCGCAAGCGTTTGCGAAAATTCGTAACTGTTCTCTTCCACTGGTGCGACCTTGAGGGACTCGGAGAATCGCATATTATCACGGAATCGTTTTGTGACGTCATCGTGTTCGATTCCTGTCATTTAAGTCCTCCGATCGTTGGGTTTCTTTTTCTACTATTTATTTCTTGTTTTTATCCCTCGTAACAACGTTGTGCTTTGCAAAAGTGTCAGCCACGAGTGACATAACCTTCAATTCTTAAACTCTTAGATTCTGCACGAATTGTATGGAATCGGGGGCGGAAAATGCGCCGCGGCTACGCAAATAAAGTTTTAACGATATTTCGAATGTTTTGCTATCGTGCACGAGTAGCTCACACTTATTATGGCTTTTTAAACTTCATCACGTGTCGTGTATATACACACATACACATGTATATGCATACTTATGATCGACAATTTTTCGCACGTAACTTTTGGTCACGGGGATTTAAACGAAAGAGGAATGAAAAGAAGAAAACGGTTGTAAAATACGTGTTAGAGCGTGTTTTCGTTCGAGGCAGCAGATTCGCGAAAAAAAGATATGTAGAACACTATAGAGGTTTGTGGACGAAATTCCTCATGTTACTGCTGCGTCAAGGTTCCGAGAGTTGTTGTTACGAGACAGTGTCGCTGCAATCGCGTTCCGAGTTTGACGTTGTCGCATGCGCACATACATGAAGGGTGTCCTGTTATGCATGAAAAATCCTGCAACTGTCGATAGGCCGGATCATGTCCCACTATATGCTGGAATTTCAGTTTAGTAAAGGTCCCACGATTTTCGGGATTATGGGCTTTATGTTATTCTTTGAAAAAAATCATCTGCTTTTGGTTTTTCGCATGCCATTTCTATAAATGATATGAATCAACAATGAATAAGCAACTTTTTAAAATTAATTGCCACGCTATGCGTAGTACATTTTTTTTACACCGCAGGCTATCAAAGTCAGATGTGCGAATTGGTTTGTATGAAAATTCTGCATAAGACCTTTTATCATAAAGTTTCCTCAACATTTGAGGTTAGGATGAAGACTTTTCTAGGTAAAACAAATATCCAAGAGTATTTTCTTCAAAACCGGGTCGAAAAAGTTATCATTTGTAGAAATGGCATGCAAAAAATGGCATCCAAAACAAATGATTCTCATCTCGAAATCCGGGGGACTTCACTAAAGTTCCAGCATATAGTAGGACATGACCTGACCTGTCGACAGTTGCAGGATTATCCATTCATAACAGGACACCTCGTATACATAGGGTGCGTTCGACTTGGGCGCTGCGCGCGTTTACGGAAGCATTTATGACGTTACGGGCACGGTCTTACATACAGGTCTGATAACGGCGGTAGTGGGGGTAGGCACCCTTGGCGGTTCTGTTTTTTATTCCGATTTCTGCCGCTTGGTGCGTGACGGCAAGGGGAAGTAGTGGTGCGACGAAGAGAGAAATAGCTCTTCTGTCCTTTTCCCTCCTGAACGCAATGCATGCGCCGTTTTCCCTAACTTAATTCACCGTACTATCGTGTAAACTGCATAATATACGAAACCAATAAAAAAATGTGTTGATAAAAAAAAGATGACTACTTTCATCTAAAAAAAACTAAAAACTTTTTGAATACATTAATTCATACCAGCACATATTACGACCATTTACATCCTTTTTTCTCCAATGTCTCACAATACATCGTTCTTCGAAATGTTTTTCGCACACGTACTGAGACTCTTTCAGTTCCGGAATAGCATTGAGCCATTTTTTGTATCGTTCGACGTTTCTGGGCACGCGAAACACGGAGCATTTCTGCTTAAAATTTTTGTACCCCGTTTTACAATTGCGAACCGCGCAACCCTTAGCCATTTCGCATTTTTTTCGCAAACACTACCAAAAAAAATCACACTTATGCGTAAAAACACGATAAAAAATGTATCACGGTAAATCGCGTAAAACCTTCTGGTATATGGTCGCAAATAAAGGTTATTTCGACAATCGCGCCACAAAAACATACGTAAACACCCTGGGCCCATTCGCCGGTAAGAGGTAAGGGGGAAATTGCTTCCCCTTGCTAGTAGGGACGCGTAGCGGCGCCTAGTGAATCGAAAAGTTAAGCCGATAAGCGTGCCTACCCCCACCACGAAAATTTAGCTTCGTTGCAAGACCTGCATGTAAGACCGTGGTTACGGGTGACATAATTACCGCTGCCATATTGTGCAGACGTGAGCATATCCAAGTAGCAATTTTCAAAAAGTTGTTCACAAGTCGGCGAGGTGAGTACGAAATGTCTGCCCGGAGCACGGTCTTACCATACAGGTCTAGAAACTCCGGCGTTTTTAAGTGGTGGATAGTGTCGCCGTTAGCGAGGCAAAAACTGAGTTCCTTATCCATCCACTGAAAGCGCTGTCACGTAGGGGTCTTGTAGTTATAGATATACAGCAATGGATAACTTCCTCAAACTCTCTGAATCGTATTACCATGTTCCGTGTAGTGTCGAAAGAAACCAAACGGTCTATTGAATTAGGAAAATGCCCAAAGCGTGCATTGTACCGAACTGTTGGAAAAGTTTTAAGAATAATACTAAAAAGTATGCAGTGCCGCAGAACGAAGTATTGTGTCAAAAATGGGTCAACGGCAAAAACAATTCGTTGGAAAAAACAAAATTGCTTAACTGACAAAATAAAAAAAACGGTGCCTTTTATACATACACAATGCGTTAATTAATTTGTTTATTTCTCTTCCATTATATCTATTTCCAGCATTACAAAGGGAGCAACAATGAAAATAAAAGTTGTACAAGCAGTCGAGGAATGCAATTTACTTAGAAAAACAGATTAATTATAAAGAAAAAAGGAAAAATATATAGATTGCATCAATTTGTTCATACCCCACATACTCTAATGGCCAAAGACCCAATTGAAAAATAAAAGAAGTTCGAACATACGAGAAATGCAGTCTACTGAAATATAAATGCCATTCTCACCATAGGATCAGTAGTAAAAAAAACTGAATCATTTTCCATTCATACCGTTCTTAAAAATGTTGTTCATTCCGAAAAATTTGCTCCATTGCATAACAACTCAGACCTGCGTTTGATTCGGTCACGGTTTTACACACAGGTCTTGACACGACGGTGGTGGGGGATGTTCGTTTAGCGCCCCAAAAACTATCTCGACTTGTGCCCGCAAGGGCGGCGCTGCGGTTAGGAGAGGTTGGCGAAAACCGTGCAACGCGCGTGCGCATTAACTCCTTATATACGCGATTTCGCCGATTTTCGAAGGTACTTTTCTAGACGCGGTTAAAAAAAATGACGCATATATTGACATTTTTTTTACAGATAATTTATACACATGGTTAAGTATATGTAAAAAAAAATAAGAAATATTAACGAATGGCGGAGATACAACATAATAAAGCAATGTATTTTTTTGCGCGCGCGTTGATGGTGAAAGTTCTCGGCATCGATGTGGGTGTCTGAAAAAAAATGAACACATTTATAATTGCATAATGAATGTATCTTCAGGGTGAACCAACAATGTTATTAAAAAAAAAATTATTATAATAATAATTCGAAACTTAAAATTTGTTTACTCAATTTTCTGTCGGTATTTATTTTTTATATTTTTTGTGTCATTTAAATTTTTGTTTCTGTGCTTCACACGATAGGTGATGATACTAAGAATATGTTGTAAAAATTTCAAAGCGATCCGAACCTTCGTTCAAGAGTTAGAACTTTCACAAGGTTCAAAAAACTGAATCGTGGAAAAACGGCTTTGAAGTTGGCGGTCGGGCGCGTCGCGCGGTATCTATTATAAATGCGATCTTACCTTATTTTTGGAATTTTTCAATTTTGTAAAGCTTAAAATATTCCTAACTGTTCAGGCTAATGGAATCAAGAATTTTAAAAAATGAACAATTTTGAAATTTTTCGCGTATATAAGGCCTTAATAAATCATAACCGTATGTACTCATGTACATTGTTATAAGGTATTACACCAAGGAGACTATAGGGAAGGAGTCCAATCTTCGTATGGAGAGACGGTATAAGAAACGTCCGAAAATTCGTCCTGAAACATGGTGGTAAATACGGCCTGTAGACGTCGCAGTGTAGTTAGTGTTCCAAAAATATAGTAATACAGCCAGTGCACAGGATGAAACTGACTGTTATGGCGGCTAATTGTTGACGCTTGTCACAAACACCTACCGTGATCTAAAATGGTTTGTTTACGACGGGGACTTTGAAAGAGTATCGGGAGAGGGAATATTTACCGATAAAAGGCATAACGAAACATTTCAATTAAAAAAAAATCGATTCAGTTAAAGAGAAACTTTACGACGCGAGAAACGCAACCAGCACCTCGCGCGGTGCCATACAGTTTTTGGATATTGTGCGTAAAATTAAACTTTACAAACCAACACATCTTAGTAGTAGTTAGATTGAAGACTTTGGGCTGTTGTTATCAGCAGCTTTGAGTCTCGATATTATTTTGATAAATATAAAATGTAAGTTGATGGCTCATGGTAGCGGTGAATCTTGTGATGCTGCGGATGATGCTCGCTACTGCGTAACGAATCTCTGTGTTGTCACTGACGCTGCGGGTGGTGCCATGACTTGTGCATAGGATATGTCCGGTGTGACATTCGTGTGTATCGCTTTAATTCTTTCTATGAGTTGTCGTTGTCTAATGTCTTTCTCACTTTTTGAGCGTTTGTGTATAAACTTGTAGTACAGACATCACTTGTAATTCACTGGGTGATCTGGGTTATTGCAATTTGCACAGCGGAGGAGCTGTTTTTCTGATGAGTTAATTAAAGTGCATTTTCCGGGTTCGTGTGAAGCACTACACTTGACGCGGTGGTATATGAGGTTGCAGTTTACACTCGCATGTCCCAGTCGCTGACATTTTCTACATACTTTGCACACTATAATCTCGGTCACGTGACCACACTAAAATGGAATTTATATTTACCGCGGATATAAATTGGTATGGAATTTTTAGGTTTTTTTTTTTCGTAATTAGGTGGGTAATTGCACTACGACTCAAATTCAGAAACAGCTTAAGGCTCTAATACAGCTGGACGAGATTTATTTATAAAATGAATTAAGGTTAAGAAAATTAGAATTGTCAGCTTATGTAACAGCCCATAACAACACAGATAGCTGATAACAACGCATGCACAAAACATATGTGTATATATAGCACGTGGTTACTAGCTACCGCAGCGCCGCTTATGCGGAACCTTGTCTCAGGACACTTTTACGGACATGCTAGAATACGGAGATTGAACTCCTTCCCTATAGTCTCATTGGTGACAACACTTCCAGTGCATAGATGAGGAACTGTTTTTCCCTCACTAACGGTGACACTTCCCACCATGCAAAAACGCCGGAGTTTCCAGACCTGTAGGTAAGACCGTGGCTTAGAGTAACGTGAAGTTGATTACTGATACTTGCAAATAAGAACAAGAGCTCATAGTGCTAAGCAAATAAAAAGGTCCGCCTCAGATGGCTGCCCACCCACGCCCAAATTGAAAGATTTTTTGGCATTGCTCCATGACGGAGAAACCCTATGTATGGCCCAATTTTCAGCTGTTTCTGAAACACTATGAGCCTGGTAATGGAACATAATGTTTCTTAACCTTCTAAAAAATGCTGCAACTTTACTTATACTATAAGACGCGTCTGCCATCGTCAACATGTTAGCACATTGCAACAAGTGGCTGCAGGTGGCGCTCATATATGTAAAAAAAAGTGGTGTCTCAAGACAGCTGAAATGACACCCTTCCGTCGCCGTTCCTAGCCCCCACTACCCTAACCCATCCGTTGCTCTTCGTTCTTCGAATAAGAAATACGAAATTCACTGCCAATGCTTCGCAGTACGGGTGACAAACACCGACACGAAGATTATTATCGTTCTAGAAAAGTAGTCCAGAATAGCAATAAAAAGATTGAGAAGAATAGGCCCGTCTCTACGTGTGGGAGCAGATGCTCCTCCGAGTTTCATTACGACCTGCATGCGGCGCCGAGCGTCAAAGAATCGGATGAGCAAGTACGTTGTACAATTTTATGAAGTCGTAGAACACGCGTCTACCGGAATGAGAATTCACCAAACGGGCTGAATAAGAAGCATGGAGGTTGCGGTCTATCTGTACTGTATATGTGGTTTTATTATATTGTCGAGGGAAAGATTTACAGTTTTCAGATTGTTGGCACATCGCGCTCTCTTTGTTTTCCTTTTTTTGCGTTTCGCGTGTATATAGCATCTGATGGAATAAGTGCACGACAGAGTCGAGAGGGGGTGGGAGCCTAGGCGCCCATTGTTCCATTGCTTAGCTGTTCGTCCAAGTGGATGAGGCATCTTTTACGAACGTGAACGTCTTCAACGTCTTCAAGACGCACACGCAACGCACGCATCCACCTGCGGGAGCAGTTGGGGTAAAATGGACAACTCAAGGGTGCCTGATTGCGACCTTTCGTATGAAATGAATCGTCAAAGCGGATGAGAATGACACGCGCCACTTAGCTTGTGAAAAATCTAAAGAAGGTTGTCGAATCTTTCGTCGAAAATCGTTCGACCGAATGACTCGATACTTTCACGGCTGAAATCGCATTATTGGAGGAAGAAACATATGAAACATCTGGTTGTACGTGTCTGAAAAAAGAACTACGAATCAATTTGCCACGGGAAACTGTAACCGTACAAGGTTAGGATCAACTTCCGGTTGAGCTAACTGCAAACCGAAGAGGTATTCGACCGTAATAGGAACGGACATTGTGACACTCGAATCATTCGATGGAAAAATATCATACATACCGTAACATACTGCATACTGTCGCACAGATATGACCGCTCAGCATTATTTTTTTGCTTTTGCAGCGATATTTCAATATGGACGGTCAATGTATCGTCAGTCAAACATAAACAATTACTTCGTTCTTGATTTCCTGCATTGGCTATTGGATTTACCTCCATGGTAGATTACAAAGATGCTACTGGCAGCGAATAATTAATTTTCCGCTCTTTTTTAGTTCTGTCAGCTCTGGATTTAGATTTTTAAGGTTATGAGAGTCACTCGCAGGTTTCGAGAAGTGATTGTATTTTTTAGAGCATACTTCTTACAAGGGACGTCTGAAATTATATTTACACATTGTATATAACAGAAAAACTCTCGATATTGCTGGATTTATTATTTCTAAAGATACAAACTTGGAAAGAAAAAATCTTGTGGAGTGACTACAAACCTGCGTTGATGGCCTAAAGAGAGTCATTTTCAAAGCCAACAACCACTATTTTTTAAAGACTTTATGTATAAGTGGCTTATGGAACGACAATTCATTTTTATTATCCGTTTTGCACCCTGGAACACAGCAAAATCTCAAATAATTTTTCCTTTTTAAAATGTTGTCGATTGTTATCAGTGTATTTTGACAAAGTTTACTATACTAGTAGAGCTAGTAGTTCTGCCTTAGGCCGCGAGAGGCGTCAAGATTTTTGGGGATCGCGAATTGTCTAGCAACTTCGAGCCTGACACTAGGGCTTGGCGATTCTCCCACCATGCACTACACCCATCGATATTCGGCAAATAGTGGAAGGCTGTTGCATATATAGAGGTCCCAGTGTATCATTATTAGATTCAAAATTAATATTGGTCGGGGTTATTGATAATAATTGTGACAAATATCCCTGCGCATTGCGAACGGTGACAAACGCGGAAGG
Organism: Ophion slaviceki; assembly: GCA_944452715.1. Taxonomy (NCBI): domain Eukaryota; kingdom Metazoa; phylum Arthropoda; class Insecta; order Hymenoptera; family Ichneumonidae; genus Ophion; species Ophion slaviceki. The sequence continues at coordinate 16,139,476 of OX101783.1, read as the reverse complement.
TTTATATCAATATTCCATATCGTATAGTCATATTTATACGTGTGTGCTCGCCTACATACATATGTAGAAACCCTTCGCCACGCTCCGATGGCTTTTACACCGTGACGCTGGTTTCAGAATGCTTCCTCTTTCCTTTCCAGTTGGTTCTTCCACGCCGTTTAAAAACTTGTGCGCGAGAACGATCCGCACCTATATGCGAGATAAAGAAAAAAAGCCCCGCGCTATATGACTCGAATGAAATAAATAAATTAAGCGTGTTTATGCCCGCGAAGTACCGGTCGCCGTAGCTGTTGCCTGAAAAGAAAATACTGACGGTATGAAAGATACATATTAATTGTGAAGCATGCAGGTGCAGTAAAATGCGCGCGAACGCTTATTCTTGTAATTAGGAAAAATGTTGAGCCTCGCGAGCCGGCGCAATGGTAAGCCGCCAGCGTCACGTAATCGGATTAGGATAGCATGATTTTTTTAAATTAATTTTTCTTTGTAGGACATCGTCTAACAATATACGAGTATGCATAGGCGTGTGGGAAGTGGGTGCACGGATTATCCGTAATTATCCGGTAATTGGATTTTTTTTCTCGTCCAATCAAGCGAAGTGGCGCTAGTCCATTTGCTCGCCTGAAGAGGGCGCTCGGCATGATCGTGTACGCCATCTGCAGAGGAGGCGAGCTGGCGTATAGTCATTTCCGTTCACACGTACATTTATCGAACTTATGACAGCGTCGCTTTCTTCGAGTGCGTCAGCAACTCTACATATAGGTTTGGAAACCCTTGTGCTCCTTGTCGGATAGGTGAAATTTTTTATCTGCGATTTCTCGGAGATGAAAAATGTTTAGGGCACAAGAAAATCCTCAAGCTTTGCGTTAGTGAATGCTACAGAGCTTGATGCTTTGTTTCCTCTGATAAACTTAATCATCTTTGAGAAAATTTCGTTGGAAGTTTTTTGTGAGGTCACTTTCACCTTCTACGTGCCCTTGATACGTCTTGTACTATTGCAGTAAATGCTGTTCTTTTTACTGAAACGTTTACTAGACGCCGCTGCCATATAAGGCGACGTGATGAATTCTAACCTAATACGGGGCCAGGTCAAAATGCTACCACCAAGGTAACATATTTTCTGGAAGTCTATACCCCTTGCTGATCATCCTGTGCAGATCGGCTTCGATCCACCGTACCGTTTTTTAGAGAAACAATCGGGAACTCGATGTATTTCGTGGGACAATCTTACGGAAACCTCCCGATTGTTTTTCAGTACATTATTTTTATCTTCTAAAAAAAGCTACCACGGAGCTGAAACAATAGTCACGCCTCGACTAATTATCGGACTGACCTTTGGCACCGTGAATATGAGGATTCACAGCACCGTTATAAAATTATTGATGTGGATAATCGCGAATTTGTGCGAAAATCAAGAACACAAAATATTAGGCCGTGCACACAAAAATGCTACCTACCTTATCCACATTCGGTAATTATGCCCGGGAACCTCAAACTGTACTTGGTGAAGATAATTAACGAGGAATATTATTTATTTTGATTACTTAATAAGTTATACTGTCTAAACATTAGTTTGAGATCTATGCTCTATTCATGCATCAGTGAATTCTTCATTGCAATAAGTATCAATCTGATGGGGAATCCACTCTGTGTTCATTCTATTCGTTATCGTTTTCGCTTTGAAAGGCCGCTTCGTCCATCGTGCTGCGGGTATTTTTCGATTTTTGGCAGAATTTCAAAAAGGGACCATCGATTTTAGCAAATTTTTCCACACTTTTTCAATAAAAATTCAGGGTTTCGGGGGAATTAATAGTGAATTTGTATTCAGGGGGCAAAAATACGTAAAATGGACTTGGAATGAACCGTCGTCAAAAAGTATAAGTTACACTATAGAATAGTTCAAAGTGTATATAGTCGGCTAATAAGTAAAAATTGTAATAATAAACAAATATATAGACAAATATAAAAGCGGGGTTCTTGTAATAAGCAAATTCAAAAAGAAATAAAACCCCTTCAAGGCTCCAAGACAGATTACCATACCACGATAAATGTTTTTACCGTACGTTTCACCTAACTCGACAATTATATCCATAAAAAAGTATTCATCTTCATCTATAATTCGCATAGATCGCTGCAATCAAGTTTCAAAACAAAATACTCAATACAGAAGTAGGACATGCATTTTAAAAACAGCTACTTGACAACATTTGACCGATCGCGGAAATTAACCTTTATTTAGAGCACTGTTCAGGCCAGTAGCTGGGGGCTACTTAGGAGATTTTCAGGGGGGACCAGCGATGATCTGGGGGGAAGCCGCCAGAACCATCTGGCAACACTGCTTCACCCTCGAGGACTAGACCCCATAGCAACTTTAATGCGCGCTCCTGTGATCGCGCTGCAATCCTATTACAAGCGGATCGAATTTACTTTGATTTGTGTATGGAATTTTTCTTTTTTTCACGCGTTGGCAAAAATACGTAAATACGAGCGAAACTAGGATCACAGGAGCGACGTAAAAATGCGGAGACTGCTTTTATCACTGTCGCTCACCACATCGCCTTATCGTCGTGTCGTGAGCGGTACTTGCCCAAGTCAGAGTGGGTATCAGTGAGCGAGCTACTACCTCACCATCGTCGTTTCACGACCTGTGCCTAAGAGCCCGCGTCCGGAAGGGACGAATCAGTTCCTCCCAAACGACAAGTGCGAAACATCGTACAACGCACCCGACACATACACGCATGCGTACAGAGAAGTTGCGAAAAAATCATATCGGCGCCACACGTGCGTAGGTGACAGGATGGGCAGCAACGGGTATTTTTCGACGGGGGCTCCAAAAAGGGGATAGGTGGCGTGCGATGGTCTCGTTTCGCTCACTCGGCAACCGCGACCTCTGCTCGCTTTTCTCCGCACTAATAAATCGTCCGGTGCGTGTGGGCGCTCACCATGTGTCCCACGGTGGGTAAATTTTGCTATACATTATAGCAGAACGTGCCGGGCTGCGTTTCGCGCGGAATGAGCGAGGAAGACAACGAGGGAAAAGAAACAGGCTTACGGCAGCTAGGGTGGCAAATTAAGCGCGCTGTAACGAGCAAACTCGGCGCTCGCTACCGTCCGCGCGTTAATATAAACGTCCATTATAAACCAGAGGAAAAAAAGCGGATTACGAACGTGATTTGAGGCAATACCGTGATCTATACCGAGAAGAGCTAAGTACGTACAGGAGGCGCAACGTTCGCGCAGCCAAGAAGCAACGAGGGATGAAGAAAGAAAGACGAGAGTGGCGAGAAGAAGAGAGGAACAAGGGATTCTGGAGGTGTCTGTACTGGGCATAAAAGTATAATATTGCCGACGTACAGTAACGAAAAGGGGAGAAACTCGACAGCCGCGCGCTAGCAGCACCAAGAGAGCGATCAACAGACAGAGAGGGAGAGCGGCCACACGCACACATACCACCCGTACACCACGTCATGTAATTAGTCATAGTGCGGTGCGCTAACAGCGGCACTCTGCAAGAGTGCCTTTCCGACGCGTCTTTCTCCGCGTTGCCCCGTTTAGAGAGGCTCTTGTCTCGCTCTACCTGCCCGCGCGCGCGCGTTCAGGATTCAATTTTGTGTTGAAGAAAATTCATTCGGGCTTCGTTATGTACCGACAACCCGTTGAATTATCTCACCAAGCGCGGACACGCTGGATTTCCGGTACATCCCGCGTCTACATGGGTGACTACTTCAATTCAGACAGCCAAGATGAGACGGGCATTTTTGTTTTCTTTTTTCTTGCTCAAAACTTCCAATCATTTGTTAGGACGTTGAACAAGTTCTCGCTGTTTTCCAACAGATGGTGGTACCCGAATTGCGTGCGTGTAGTTTAAGATGGTAACGCATTCATAACGAAGTACTAAAGGGTGTCTCAAAATGGCCTGACATTTTTGTTTGGGCGCCATTTTTTTGTGGCGAACATGGAGTACTAATCTTTGACAACTGGCATCAGGAAGTATTGAGGTTTAGTCATGGAGAATCACACGATCGAGTAACGCATAGAAATTGTTATTTGCTGCATTGTTACTGCATAATTATTGCAGACGAAGTTTCATGGTCGTGTTATCTCGCGCCGCGGCGATGTGAATTGGCCACCAAGATGGGGCGATACGACGCCATTTTGGATTTCTTTCTTTGGGGTTTTCTGAAAGGTAAAGTATATGCCAATGATCCACAGACCATTCCGGAGCTCAAGGAAGCAATTGGGCAGACCATTAATGAAATTAGTCGGCAATTATGTCAAAATGTTATTGAAAACCTCGCCAAAAGAGTGAACGTTCGCAAATAGGGACGAGGCGGCCATGCATCGGATTTTGTCTTCCACACATAACTTGCATGTTTCTACCTTATATTAAAATAAAAATATGCGTACTTTTAAAATAAATAATACGTTTTATTTAGGGGTGAGATGCAGTCAAAATTTTCAAAAAATCGATTTAAAAAAAAACATTTTCTTGAAGTATGATGTTTCGAAAATATTCCCCGAAAATTTCAAGTCAATCCGATGAATAGTTTCCGGGATATCCCACAATTGGTGAAGGGGCGTCGGGTCCCCATGGCAGGCAGCGGCTGACAAACGCGCAAACGATAATACCCGGGAAGGCAGAATCCTTCGAAGACAACAACAAATTGATATTTTGGAAGTTTCCACATCGGCAGAAGCCCTATTGTATGGGCCAGGAATTGATGATTCGATGTAATTTTTTAATTAGTATTTCTATACATAAATCAAGTGTAAAATTGGAAAACTCTTTCAGAAATTTTCAAAAATTTATTACTCAAAAACTATGAACGTTAGCAAAATTTTGTGAAGAATACTTTCGTTTTAAAATTGCCCAAAATATTAAAAAAAAAAAATTATCCCGAAAAACTTTAATTTTTAAAAAATTGTTTTAACAATTGGCTATAAACAATTGAATGCTCGACTTTTCGGCAAAAATTGTGATATTCGGATTCAGCGGATGAATATACACAAAAAAAGTTTAGCTTCATCCACCAGCTCAAAATTTTACGAACATATAATACCGTATCCACATCGAAAAACTTTAAACGCGTTTTTCTCGAAACTATGTTTTTCAAGTCGGTGACCACTATAATTAAAGAACCACTCGATGGATTTTGATGAAATTTGGTGTGCTTATTGATAGCATTAAAAACTAGTCCTTAATCGGAGGATTTTCGTTTGCGTTGAGAATTTCTATGTTTTTTTATCAATAAACGAGCGATTTTTTGGTCGACAATCGAAAGTTATCTGCCGGAAGCCGCCATTTTGTTAATTTTTGAAAAAAAAGTTTCGATTAAGGACTAGATTTATTGCTAAACTAATGGTTTTTTTTTGGTCATTTGATTTCAGATGATCCAGTAAAATTTTATGATGGTCACCGCAAAGCACTACAAGCCGAAGGGGGTCCGACAAAGATGGCGATATTTTTGTAAATAATCAATATTTTTCTTTGAAAATTTGTACAAGTCAAGTTGAAATATAACATAAAAAGTCTGTGTAACCACTTTTGTAAAACAAACTTCATTAGTATTAAAAAAAAATTATAAAAAATTCTCGTTTTTTCACGCCTCGGACTACATCTCACCCCTTAATAAATTGAAATGTCAGGTCATTTTGCGACACCCTATATAAGCAAGCTTGTAATTCAGTGTGTCATTTCGCCGAAGTGTGAACAACTTATTTTTTCATAGTGTTAATCATATCAAATTTCGTGCTAAAAAAGAGTATTTGCCGGGAATTTTACCGCACTACTTTAGTTAAAAAAAAACTGCAGCACACAGAATTCTGGTTGAGACTTACGGCGACCATGCTCTGTCGGAAACAACATGCAGAGATTGGTTTAGACTCTGCAAAAATAATGATTTCGATGTGTTGAATGGGAGGCGTTATTTCATAAAGACTCATGTCAGACGCTAGCTAACCTTGGAGAATCATTAGGAGTTAATCACACAACAGTTTCGAAACGTTTGAAAGCATTAGGAATGATTTTTTTAACGAGGGCATCCCATGTTACATCTAGTGTTTTCGCTTTTTTGGGATTTTTTTATGAACCATTAAAACCCGCTATCGTCGAATTGTTATCACGCATTTATTAACATTTTTACAGTCCCTCAGAATTTCATCAAACAATAATAACGAATTGAATCAACACCGTTCTAAAGACACTCATGTGTAAAAAATATTGGTTGATGGCTGCCATGACTCCGGAGGTTTTGCTCATCTGAAATTAAAAAATCAAACGGCATTTAAATTTGTAGACTTGAAGCTATCGCTGGAACTAGTGTAAACTAAAAACATCGAAAATTGAATTTTTCGCACGGTTTTAAAAGTTACGTTCCAAGTTTCGTCGTTTTTTCTACTTCTTCAGCTTAAAAAAACTATGGCAGATATAAGAAATATTCTAGTTTGGGTGAGAACTATAGATGTGCTGACTATACTATACAAATTTGAGCCAAATCCGTTCAATAGTTTTTGAAATATCATGGAAGTCAATTTGAAAAATACAGGTTTGAGAAAAACGTGTTTAAAAGTTGAAGTACGATTTACACAAAGAAAATGTTGCCTCGCCATTAGCCTGCTATACCCGGTCCATCTAACACGCACACGTATTTTTAGCAATTTGCGCAAACAAAACTGATGGCTTTTTAGACCTGTCACACGGGATGACCGCCTTAAATAAATTCAAATTCACGAAAGAACAGCAAGAACTTATACAACATCCCAATACCTTTGCTTTTTGGTTGTCATTGTGCTTTGCTGTTCGTTAGATATTTTAATCCGCACAGCAGCGAAGTGATATGTCCTGGGATATCTTTAAGGGCTATACCAGTGTGACATATTAAAAAAATCGATTTTTTTTGCCATTTTCGACAGTTTATACTTTCAAGAATATTTCATAAAAATTTCCACGTCGTATCTCTAATAATTTTATCTTGCAAAAATCGATAGTTAAATCTTTAAACGCGTTTTTCTCGAAATGAGATATTTCAAATTTGCTGACATTGTAACTCAAAGAGCAATTATCCAATTGACTTGAAATTTGAACTGACTACTCTTGAATATATTTACTCTACAATGACGTAGGATATTTTTGCTTCGATAAAAATTGACGATTTGGCATTGAGAAAAACCACCATTTTATAGGCAAGAAGACAGACTTTTTTTCATAACTACGCCATTTTGTTAGATTTATATATTTTTCGAAAATCCTACGTCATTGTACAGGAAATACTTTCGAGTTTAACGTCATTTCTTCCTTTTTCGGTTTCAGCTACTCAATCGGCCGGAATCATGTCAGCAGTGGAGGAACTTTTTTTTTGACTCTTCCGAAGGCAGCGCATAAGTCGCTTGGATCTCAATATTTTTCTATGAAAAAAATTATGTAATATAGGTCAAATATAGCCAAATATATTCTTAATTTTCCGAAACATTTAATTGAGTACTTTTCGTCCAAAAAATCACGAAAATCACACAAATTTTCAGCGTTCACACTGGTATAGCCCCTTAAGCAATCTGTACTGCGTTCAACGACAGAATGACACGCTTCCGAACCGAAATTCGTTTGGTAGGGTCAGATTTTACCCTGTCCACGTTGCCAAACGGGCTCTGCACCAATGTTACTAGCTCTAGCAAGCCTCGTTCTCAGGTAGGAAATCAAAAGGCTGACGATGGAAACAAGCTTGTGCGAGCCTTGTTTCATCGAGCCTGAGTGAGACAGACCTGTCCCAGGTTTCATTGCATCGTTTGGAGCAGCCTGGAACCAAGACTGGCTGCTTAGCCTAAACTCAGGGTTATTTCAAGCTTCATTCAGCCGGTGAATTTTGAGGCTGAAAAATCAAGGCAGGATGCAGGCTTGTTTCAGGTTGTGATAAAATAAAATAAGTTTAAAATAATATTTTTTCGGTATTGTTATGAAAAAAAAATTTAGCAATAAATTTGTCGGGTGCGAAGGCACGAAAAACGAAAGCGAAGGAGGCAGCTCAGAACATTTAAACATATGCCCTTATCGATATTTATGAGGTACACAAAAAAGTGTATACGAAAATAAAAGTTGCAATAAAATAAAGTATTGTTTTTTAAAATATTTTTTATATATATTTTGTAACAAATAATATAACAAATAATAAATATATATAATAAATCAAATGAATTCTTTACAAATTTATTAAATTTACCCCAATGTAGAATATAGAAAACTAGAAACAGGCCTCATATAGCCTCGGGAAGAGTTTGGGAAAAGCCTGGTCATAAATGCTCGTCAAGGCTTCATTAAGGCTCGTTTTGAGCCTTGTTGTTTCGTCGTTTCAGGCTTAGTACAGGCTTTTTTACCAGCCTTTGGTCAAGCCTGTGTGCAAGAGCCTGAAACCGCGTTATCATTCAGAGGTTCAGCTAGGCCTGAAATCAGACTGGTGCTCAGCCTGAATTAAAAAATGTGAGCCTTGTTTCAGAGCTTGGCGAGCCCTTTTTTCATCGTCAATTCCTACCTGGGTTGCTATACAAATGCTAAAGGTGTACTTTGAGGTTGTGTATCACACGGTGCAAAATTTCGACGCGATCACGACGGTATTGCAGAATTAGTAGTTTTTAGCTACGACCCGCCGCAAACTGCCGACAGATATCGCCGCAACCGTCTGCTACCAAATTACAGCAAAAAGCAGTGGTCCAATAAGTGACGGTTGCTGCAAGTCCGTGTGTTTAGTGATGCGCGCATATGTGTGCACGTTACCATGCGTGATCACCGCCAGTGGAAAAACTGATGCACTAGATTTTCAGGATTGTCGATAATATTTTGAGCTCCGTGGGTACAATTTAGTTTGTTTGATGTAAAAGGCAACTCTAAACATCACTTGTCAACTAAAGATCAAACCGCACTACAGCGGTGCGGCGCAGCACGGCATCCGAGTGGCGCGGCATAAAAATGATTATTTCTATTGATTTATGTGATCCAAACCGCAAGACGACGACGCAGCATCGCAGCGTAACGGAACGGCGCGGCAGAGTTGAGTCCTGGAGAACATTTTGCCGCACCGCGCCGTTCCGCAGCTGTTAGTGCGACATAGCTAGCGGCGGCGGAGCGGCGCGGTGCGGCGAATTCTCCAGTCAGTTCATGTGCAACCTGCGAGCGAGTGAGGCGACGCACGATGGACGACGAAAAATTAATTTCACTTGTAAGTGGTTATCCCGAAATATACGACTTGGAAAATGTAAATTATATGAACCAAGTCCGAAAAAACAATATATGGAGCGAAATAAGTACAATGTTGGGCGTATCTGGTAAGTAAACGATTTTTATTTTTATAATAATTATATTCAATGGATGTTTCCTTGTCGTTGGGTTACAATACGCGAGGTTATGAAGGTCAAACTGCGCTAGAGCGGTGCGGCGTTATTCTGGCGTTTGTAGCCAACATCCTCGCCGAACCATATGTCTTTGCCAAGGCAAAGATCCTACGGTGGAATTAAAGTAATTCTTGAATTTATCCAGAACTTCAAAAGTACTGTTTGTGAAATTTTCGCCTACCCGTGGTAGGCAGTGATGCCAACTTGGGGGTTTTGCCCCCAAATTTAGGGGGAACCAAAATGTGAAGGGGTTTTTTAAGGGGGTAAATTTATTTAGGGGTATTCTATAGGGCGATTTTTTAGCCGATACATTATTTAAGTAACTTTTTTGAGGGCGTGAAATTAAAGTGTATATCTTGAAAAAAAGAAAACAATGCATTTTTAATTAATTCGATCGGAAATTGAAATAGGTCAATTCGTTCGATCGTCGAAATTATGTGTGCGATAATATATTTTATATATTCGAAATACATATTCCTGCGAAGAATCTTTCATTCGCAATTAATATTTCTTATAAACTATACGTTAAATTTAAGGATCACTTTTCCTTTTGCTCAATTATAATCGATTGCCTTTCAAAATGTTTTACACCAATGCCATACTTCATGTCTTGTACTAGCAACACCAGTGGCGCTGGTGGCTGAATTTCGCACTACGACGAACAACAACTTGCTGGTCAAGACCAACGAATTCCGTTTTCACTTTTACCGCTTTTACTGTTCGACGTTTTCACGCTGTCACGTTGGAGTTGTGTCCGTTAGTTTGTTGTCTAATTGCGTATTTTATTTCGAATTTCGAATTACGACCACCAACTTGTTGATCAAGAGAATTCCGTTTTTACTTTTACGGTTCAACGTTTTCACGTTGTCAGTTGTAACGTTGAGGTTGTGTCCGTTAGTTGGTTGTCTACTCGCGAGTTTTATTGGATTGCAAAGTAAGTCAAGTACTCAAACAGGGTGTACAATGAAAACTTTAGGGGTTTTTCATCGACATCTAGGGGGATTTGAATGTGGTCCTAGGGGGAACATTCTTTAGGAGTTGGCATCACTGGTGGTAGGTCCAGCAATTGTAATTGGCCCGTGAGCTTTAGTTCATTATCAAAATAAAGTGGATCATCTCTAGGAAAATTATATAAGCAGAACGTGGCTAGAATCACGTTATCTACGTTTTCTGGACTTAGATTAATTACACGATAGTAAAACCTAAATTTTTGACTCAATATTCCGAACGCATTTTCGGAAACTTCGTGCCTGGCTATGCCTGTAGTTATAAATTTGATTATCTTCATCTTGTAGTTGTGTTCCCGGATATGGTCTCATTGGGTACGTTTTTCATGGGAATGTTTCGTCATGGACTATAACATATGGTAGTTGAAAACTTGTTCCTGGTAATGATTTAGGTCCTGATATAGTTAATGTATTCGTTTCCAGTCGTTTTGATAAAGTTGTTCAGGTCAATATTCAGCTATCACTATTTTTTCCCAGCTCAGCAACGTGAACCATTACGAATTTATAATTTCCATTCACTAATGCCAGCAATACTATAGAAAAAAAACTTTTTGTAATCGAAATATAATGACCCGATATTTGAGGGGGTTGATGTCGTTTCCATCCATCGCTGATATGCAGTTGGGGAAATTCCATCTCTGCGAAAATCCATTCTCGGCATTTTTCCATGTTTCCTCAATAAGTTTAGGCATAATTATTTTTGACAAAACCTCCTAAATAGCTCAACGTATGTGCTATTTCTTGAACTGTAGTGTATTTTATCCGGTAACTTTCGCCAACAGTTCTAAATGAATCACCAGTGGCCAAAAACCTGAAACAAATAATAGCGCAATGTAAATTGATTTTCAGATACCATCTGTAAAGAAAAATGGAAGGCGTTGAGAGATGCGTATCACAGATCTATCCAAAGACGCAAATGTAAAAGGGGAGATGGAGCAAAAATAATTAAAAAGTGGCGTTTTGAAAGCCAAATGGAGTTCTTGCGTCCACATTTTCAGGAAAGAAACTCGAAAACGAATATTGAGAATTCTACGATAAGTGATAATAATGATGATCGAGAGTTCAATCTTGAAACAGCCACTTCTCCTTACTGTCCACCGGTACATTCACAACGGCCTTCTTCAAGAACAACCTCTACGCCTGATCTCGAAATACCAGGGTCGTCGAAAATAACAATGTTTAAAAACATGACTGCCAGAAAAAAAAACAAACAGCAGTTACTGCAATCTCAAGTAGTCAACGTATTAGAGGAATATTTAAACAGCCGAACAACTTCACATTCCACAGAGTCCCAACATCCTACCCATTCCTTTTTTAAGGCCATGGCAGATACAGTTGTAGCTTTGTCTCCAGATTTACAGTTGAAGGTAAAAAACGAAGTATATTCTATCGTATCCAAAGCAGAATACGAGAATTTGAGACAGACCACTGTGTCATCTGTATCTGTCGAATCCTTCACACCGAACAGCGCTATTCACAGCAAGGGAAGCCAATGACGAGACACAATGTATTCTTCACTCATCCCAAAGTATTGTGCAACTACATCCACAACCTCACTATGGGTATTTTATAAATTCTAACGGCGAGAAAAGTAATGAAAATTCGAATCCTAATGAGTAGGTACCTAAAATAATTATGTGCCATGAACATATGTAATACTTGAGAAAAATAAATACATACCTGATTGTCACCATGAGTCTTTCTTCTGCACCTATTGCTGTACGGAAACACTTATCCAGTAGTCTAATATGAGGCTTCATAATTTGCAACGATTTATAGAACTTCTCTTTTGACGTTCTGAAATAAGTGTAGAATCGAATAGGGTATTTTAAAAAACCCGGAAAAAGCGTGTGCTATTCTCCCTTTTCATAACGAGAATTTGGATCATGATTCACTCATATAGACCGCTTTTTATTTCTTTCCAGTTTCCTCCTCTTTGCACAATAAAACCACCATGATTACTTCCTTACTTAAGGTTCTGTAGGTACACGTATGAGCCAAAAGTTTCGGTCGAAGCGTGTAGAAACATCCAATGCCTATACGATGCTGTTGGTTGTACATTTTGACAGAGCTTGTACCCTCTATATTTTTTTTTTTACACTTCCATCTGTACAGGGTTCTTCCCCCTTGATACATAACCCCATATTCCAGTTTCCATATATCCCCACCTTGCGGCCGCAGCCGACTTCCCCCTCTGTATCGCATTCACCATGCATTTCTGCTTTGGGTATAGGGAAACTGCGGAAAACCTATACCAATACAGCCGGTCCCGAGTTTGCTTCACAGTCTCGGAGCTAGTCGCGTTTCGTCGAGAAATAACTCACAGGCTACAGTGACACTCGCACGCCACACACACGTACCGGTCCGTGTGCGCGACACGCGTGTAGAACTGGAGCTAAGTCACGCCTCTGTTTTTATTTCTCTCCGAAACTACGAGACGGTGATTCGAACCCGGGACCTCCCGATGTGTTGATTCCAGAGGCAAGCACGCTAACCACTAGACCAACACATCGGTTCTTTGTACCCTCTATATGTCCCACACATTCGCACATCATGCATAGATAAGTCTCATACTCGTATAGAAAGCGGCGCTGTAATCGTGGCAACAGCGCGATTTTCCTGCAGTCATAGCGTTGAGCTTCCTACGATCCGTCTCGCGAAATATTTTATATTAATAAAAAAAAGCGTGAAAATGTCAACCCAAATGCGATACAAAGGAAAGTTTACAAGAAAATAAGCGCTTGCTAAAAGACTGAAAGCTGTGGCAGCCATGTGTCAAGCAAATGCGGCTCAACGCGATGAGAATAACCATAACCTCAACGATCAGCAACAAAAATTCGCTGTCGACGAACGTCGGATCGTAGATTCACAACATCTTGCCGACAGTTTAAATTGTATTCGCTGTAACAAAGACAAATACATGCATAAATACATGTATAATTTGAACAAATTAAATTTGTTTGCAGAATACATTTATTTCACTTCCGTCTCAGAATTACTAGAACTCGGGGAAAACACACGCTTCGAGCTCCCAGACCATGCGCCGATAAGCTGGCTGCAGCGTACACTGTTGCCATTCCGTTACAGATAGTTGGGCCCGAGATCGGTGTGGAATAAAATGATCACTTTTCATAAGTCGATATCTCCGAAACTAAACGGTCAATGTTTGTCATTTTAAAAAAAATCAATCCCACAATAGTACTGCGTACACGGGTGTTTTTATTTTTAAATCCCAAGATCCGTTTAGAACCTATATCGAGAAATGCGCGCAAACTCCTATCGGTTTACGTGTTAGGTATAGGGATCGCGTGCAGAAATACCCACATTCAATTGCAATTATCTCATGAACTAAACGGTGAATCGAATTGAATTTTTGGGCATCAGACCATGAAGGTCACATCTACACCATGCTTCATAGGATTTCAGCCAATTCCTAAGATTTGACCAAATCTACAGAACTATCTTAACTCATCCATCGCGAGTGGATTAATTAAGCCAAGATATCAGACAACCAACAACTACAAACTTTTGCCGCTTGCTGTCGCGCCGCTGCAGTACAGTGCGGTTAGGAAGTGCTGCGCCACTCTAGTGCGGTTTGACCCTAATGGTCTTGAAATATGCATAAATTCGGTGCGTCAATTAGTAATTCACAATTGATCCTACGGTAAATTCAATCTGTAGATTTTTTTAAAACCTTTGCAATCGAGGCCTTTTTCGCTCGGATAGTGGTGAGCGAGAGTCACCTCACGAGTGCAAAGAGTTAATTTGGAAAAATGTCGACCGTCAGGCTATTTCTGCAACGACATCGCATGTACACGATAAATTTAATCTTAATCGGTTGTATCGTTTAGACGAAATTAGGGTTTAACATTTCGAAGTGGTCGGAGCGTGTGATGTATGGCCTCTAGACGAAGTAGAAGCTGTATCACGTGACATATGGATGTGGGAGAGATAGCCGAAATTTTCGTACCGACGTTTCTCAGAGATCCATAATATTGAGGGTAAAAGAAAAAAGTTTTTCTTTAAAAACTTAACCATCTGTCAGGAAACTGATCGAAGATTTGTGAGGTTATGTTGACCTTGTACGTACTCTTAGCGTAACGTGAATTTGATTACTAATAATTGCAAATACAGACAAGAACAAAGAGTAAAAAGAAACACGAGCTCGTATTACTAAGCGAACAAGACGGAAGTCAGTCATGAAAAGTGTCGCCTCAAATGGTCGCTCAGCCGCTACTTTTGTTACATTGCAAGCCTCCCGACACACCATAATGTTTTAAAATGTTTTTGCTATTTCTTCAGCTTCACTTTACTTATACTAGGCGGCGCATTTACCGTTAATGGACTAGCAGATTGCAAAAAGTGGATGACGGTGGTGTTCACAAACAACATAATTCTACAGAGCCTGATGCTTTGTTTTTTCCTAAAAAAACTTAAACATCTATGAGAAAACGCTGTACAAAAATTTGTGAGGTTATGATGACCTTTACAAGGTTTACGCCCTTAAGGGCGATTACCGCGGCACCTGCGAAAAAAACTGATGTGTATGCGAGGCACCTTTGCTTTTTCGTCATCTGGCAAGATGAGAGGATGAGATCTTCAGACTATACTTGACGATATGTCAAGCCGAATGAAGCGAGAAAAGCCTGCATCCGAATCCGTTATATGTGTACATATATATTTGCCTACGTCTGCAGACCAGGGAGCGGACATTCAGCCACCGTCAGGTGGCCGTCACAATAACTCGAGACATATGTACACGCGTGTGCATATGTGTGTAAATTTTACATTCGTCACTAGCACGTTTTATACAAAGATTATTTGCATAAAATTACAAATTATTAGAAGACACAAGTTTCTAATGTTCCTTCGCATGTTACTCCGGGTTTTTACGACCCTACCCCTGTCACGTCTGTCTCACAGTTGTCACCTCACTAATTGCTGTTCTCTAAAGGCTCCCGAGAGTATTCCCCACAGCCACACGTTTCTATTGCATTACTGTACAGCATTTGCACGAGAGCATAGGGAAACTGTGGAAAACTGCGGCGATACAGGTGTCTATTTAAGTTGATTTTGATGATATTCAGCAGAGATGATGTTCATAGAAAGCAAGTTTTCTATCGGGTTACAAAGACGGTACTCAATACCAGGTAAAACAGTTATACAAGTTGGTTACGCAGCTATCGTTACACAGGTGCCGGTACACAGGTGTTACAATCCTCCAACTAGAAATGTATTAGGAGTACAAATAAGTCTCCGCCGTTTGGCAAAAGTCGAGTTTTGCGGCTCAAAACTCGACGGTTTACATCTGACAATTTCAACCATAACCATGATGGTTATGGTTATGGTGGTCATGACCATAACCATCATGACACATTATGGTGGTCATTTTGTCATGATGGCCCCACCATGACAAAAGATGGTGGGGCCATCTTTTGTCAAACGGCGGAGACTTATTTCTACTCCCAATAGATACTCAAGGAACTACCCAGTAGTGACCTATACAGAATTTGAACATCTATGATTCACAGTTGCAACGTTAGTCGCACCATTTTTTTTTCATTCTTCACTCAAACGAATTAGACAAGGTTCTATTTAATGTAAAATCGTTTCGTAGTCGTGAATTGTATAGTCCCCTCGTTTGCTGGCTCTTATTTTACCGAAGGAAGCAATGCTTGCTTAAAATTTGCAGCGGAACGATCACTTTTGGTCCGATCACGGTCAGAGTGGAAAACTCCGTATTGGCCAAAGATTTTGCATCGAAAACGAGTTTGTTTCATCGATTTGCGTAAAGAAAAAAGGGCTCCAGCTCAATTCACAGTTGTGAACTTCGATGCTCGGCTGCCTCAAGGTTTTTTTAGATTACTTTTCTGCTAGTAGCGAACTAGCGAAATGAACTTCGCGACTACACGGTGGCATTTGAATTGAGTGTTGATGGAAATATTCATTTTCGTATGGAAAATCGATCTTTTCTCTTTTTTAACGGGTTACACCTAGCTCGTGGCCAGAAATAAGAGGAATTTTTTCTACAAAAACATATGCAAGCTTGCATTTTTTTTGCTTTATATAGAAGAGTATGGTTTTTAATATCTTTTACAATTTTTGTATTGGAAAATATTCACAAATGTGGTAGATACAATGGTTTGTGCATACCGCTGTTTGAAAAGCTTCCTTCGCGGCGACCACCGCTGCTCAGAAACAAATCATCCGAAATAAAAGAATCAAACGCATTTAGTTTTCGCATTAAATTATCTAGTGCTTGGCCAAAGAGTTTAATAAAATATTGATTTTTGAAAAAAAATGGTCGCCGTAAAAAGTCAAACTATCGACGTTCGGCAAAAAAACGCTTTACTTTTGTTGATGAAAAAAAATTATGCATCGAAAAAAGTTTCTTCGTTCGAGCACTGCTTTTTGATATGCTTATAAAATTTGAAGTTGATCGGTGCTCATAAAATTTGAAATCGATCAGTGCTTATAAAATTGTTTATAAAATTTGAAGTTGATCGGTGCAGTGATTTTTGAGATATCGTGTTTACCGATTTTGAAAAAGTCATTCTGAGAAAAACGCGTTTAAAATTCGCTGGTTCGCAGAACCTACCTATACACGCCCATAACTCTCTCAATTTTGAACGAATCGACTTGAAATTCTCAGAGAATTTTTTTGAAATGTTATATTTTGAAAATCCATCGAAAACCAAAAATCAATATTCAAAAAAATTCACCTAGCCGTAAGGTCTTTTAAGGGACTGGTTAGAATTTCAGGATAATGAGTCTAGACTTCGTGTTGCTCGGGTATCAAACTCGACGTGACAGTGCTAAAGGGCCCCTTGATAAACAAGTTGACTCCAAAGTTGGGCAGGCGAATGGGAGGTGCCTATACATGCAAAATACGAAGTGAAATTGTCTCGCGATCATTTTGTGATGAGGTGACTGACAAAAAGTGACCACCTCGGACTATTCTATTAGGATAATATGTGTATGCATGTATCCGTGTGTGCATGTCACACATGGGCGCACGCACGCACACACACACACACACACACACACACACACACACACACACACACACACACACACACACACACACACACACACACACACACACACACACACACACACACACACACACACACACACACACACACACACACACACACACGCGCGCGCGCGCGCGCGCGCACGCACACGCACACGCACACGCACACGCACACGCACACGCACACGCACACGCACACGCACACACACACACACACACACACACACGCACGCACGCACGCACGCACACACACATACACGCATATCCACATATATGCAAACAAAATTTAAACACAGCAATCCGGACATCATGGGTAGCATGAAGAATGACCGAGGAATATGGTAAAGCGCCAGAGCGAGGCGGTAAAATCGGCGAGCCATGTTTCCGGCAACCGACTATCTTAGCTCTTTTCTTTCTCTCTCTCTCCCCCTTCCTTCTTGCCCTCTCCAGTGCGCTACTTGCGCTCTCTTTGTTCTCCTTGTTCTCTTTTCTCCCCTATGGGCGATGCAATATCATCGATTCGTCGATACTGCACTGTCTTCATGTCCCAAGTCTGAAAGGACTCGAAGTGCCGGACGAGGCCACCGAAGATCCGCTCTTTTAGCTCCGCCAGTCCACTGGTACGCCTTATATATGTATATGCACGAAAGACGCCGGGCATAAGGTGCATAAGTCGCCGGGGGAAAGGCGCACCTGCCCCAACGACGCGTTGCTACCTTTTACCCTCACGAATATACACCTGCGAAACTAACAAGAGCGCGATGCTAGGCCACTATGTCCCGGACGTGTGCTGTTACCCCAGAGCCGTCCAACACCTGTTAACCCACGCGGTGTGCGCGCGGATGGGTTCGATTAGTCGCAAGGTTATGTGGAAGCCGCTGCGAATCGCGCGTACATCGCGCTACCGGACTTTTCGCGGGTAGGCAGACTCGCATCATCGACGGAATGACAGACAGGCAAAGCCGAGGATTTTTGCTTCTTCGTAGATGAAGTTTTGGTAAAAATCAGTTGCTTTTGAGATATCTTGATGGACCCGTTTTCAGAACGTTGCCGAACGTTGAAGAAGGACATTTGAAAATAAATGTTTGTATGCGGTGGCGTGGGTTTTTTTTTAGCACAGCAAAACTTCCACAATTATTTAAAACATCGGTCCGGTTGGTGAAAATCCTACGGCCAAGTTTTTTCCTCGACGGATTGTGTATCGGAGAAACGAAGAAATAGATAGTGATGCAACGGGAGTTTCATAAAAGAAGCAAAAGCGGAAAAAGATGTCAAAAGTAAATTTTAGCGACAGTCGATGGTGAAGCGGAAGTGTACATATTATTAGAAAATAACAATTCTTTGTCGAGGATTATGTTTTCTTTATTATTATTAAGGGGCTATACCAGTGTGACACTTTCAAAAAATCGATTTTTTTGTCTTTTTTGACAGTTTATACTTTCAAAAATATAAGATGAGATTTTTATACTTTGAAGAATATGGAATGAGATTTTTCAAATTTACTGATATTGTAACTCAAAGAGAAATTATCGGATTGACTTTAAATTTGCACTGAGTACTCTTGAATATATTTACGATGACGTAGGATATTTTTGATGGGATGAAAATTGACGATTTGACATTGAAAAAACGACCATTTTATAGGCAAGAAAACAGACATTTTTCATAACTACGCCGTTTTGTTAGATTTTGATATTTTTCGAAAATCGTATGTCATTGTACAGGAAATACCTTCCAGTTTAACGACATTTTTTCCTTTTTCGATTTCAGCTACTCAATCGGCCGGAATCATGTCAGCAGTGGAGGAACTTTTTTTTTGGCGCCTCCGAAGGCAGCGCATAAGTCGCTTGGATCTCAATATTTTTCTATGAAAAAATTATGTAATATAGGTCAAATATAGCCGAATATATTCTTAATTTTCCGAAACATTTAATTGAGTAGTTTTTTCCAAAAAATTCCCGAAGATCACCCAAATTTTCAGCGTTCACACCGGTATAGCCCCTTAAGAAGTCTTCTCACTTTGGACGCTAAAAAAGGCTATTTTCATGATTTTTAAAATAGGTTTATGTTATGGATATTGACATAATAGTTGTTACACTTAATAAATATACCTTTGAAATGCATGGAATTTAAAAAAAATGTATTTACGTAACCCACACAAACTTTAAACGCGTTTTTTTCGAAACAACGTTTTTCGACGGCTTGTTGATAAAATCTTCGAAATTATTGAACCGATCCTTATGAATTTTTAACCACGTACTCTTTACAGCTATAGCTATAGCGCATATCAAGGATTTTTTAAAAATGTTATATTTACTATTTTTAAGTTGCCAAAAATGGTGAAAAAACACGTTTTTTGTTTTTCTTTACAAAAAAGTCCGCCATTTTGTTATTTTTGCATATATAAAAAATCGTATGATATGCGCTATAGCCATTAACATACTGAATCTAAATCCGTTTGATTTTTTGTTTTGGATGATCCATCTCCGAGATTTCATGAACAGCGCAGACCTACAATTTTTTTAGGAATTTTCTTTAACTACCATTTTCTTCTATAAATAGTGACTTAAATAAATATTTAAAAAAAAATGTATTTCGAAAGTGTATTTATTAAGTGTAACAACTTTTATATTAATATCTATAATATAAACGTATAAATAACTCATGAAAATCGTCTTTTTTAGCGTGTAAAGTGAGAAGACCCCTTAAATTAACATTCAAAATGTAACAACGGCAAGTTATATTTAACAAAAAGTAATTTTGCCGCTTTTCTCACCCTGCAATCTATTCCGGTGTTCTTCGTATATGAGACGCTACAGGGAGGAGTCGACAAATACTGCCGCACTATTGGCAAGAGACAATGGTACTTGTGTTCATTTGCTTTCCACCACATTCCTCTTGCAGAGGTTGTCTTTTATCTTGTTTGTACTCCAGTAGGTTTGATTGTAACACCAAAAGTAGATTGCCGTTATCGTTAGCCGGGCTTGCTGGGCTTGGTTCATGTTTAACATGGATTCCAACGTTTGCAACGAAATTTGTCATTGAGGTGTGTATTCTATGATTGGGGCACAACTTGTTGAAGGCTGATCTTGATTCTCAATTTGAATTTGGTAACTTTTAGGGCTAGAAGGCATGCAATCATCTTGATTTGCCTTTGTATCTCTGGTTCTGATTGTCATCAAATTAGGTATTTCGGACTCAACTTGCTCCGTAACGATGGCATTAAAAATTTTTGATTTTTATCGCGGATCTAAATACGCATATCGTCAGTTCCGCCATTTCTAGAAAGTTTCGATCGACTTCCGATATAAAAAGGCGGAATCAGCTGCAGAAGCGGATGTGAAAAAGTGTGCGGAACTTCCGCAGTTTGCGGAAGCAGAAGCAGAGATCTATTGCATCACTAGACATAGACGTTGTTCATCTTGTAACAGAGCGGAAATTGTTTCTTTTCTTTTTCCCGAAATATCAGCCATCTAAGAGAACATTTGGAATTTGCAAGTCATCAATCTCTGTCGCACTTATAGCCGCTCGGTACGTGTGACATGACGTTGAAACTTGCGTAGTTGGAATTCAACGATTTCTTTTTTTTTCTTTTTTATTCCTTAAGGCAGTAGTCTGGTCCAAAGCGAGATTTTTGACGTCATTTTTGGGTTGGAATAACTTTTAAACCGTTGAAGTTGTCGTGGGAAAATTTTACGTATGTATTTATTGTTCCTTTGAGAATGTATCTACATTTAAAAAAATATATTTTAAATATTTTCATGTAGTTTTTTATTTTTTTACAACATGGTCCGCGGAAAACCGTCTCAATCGGCGCCCACTCTGGCTGATGTTGTATGCATCTGAAAAAAAATATATTCTCAATCTGTATGAGTATTCTGAGCACTGGTAGTAGAATTAGTACTTAAAAAAATTTGTTACACAACGGCGGCCTTCTAAACTTCGATTAACGATATTTCATACATTTTCGGGTATTCGACGAGATAAAATGTGGGCATAATTATTGTTCGACTCAATTCTGCTACCAGTCCTCAGAAAGAGGCTACCGAAGGTATGTGCAAAATTTGAGCTCGATCGGTCAATTAGTTATCGAGATATCGTGGGCGCCGATTTGAAAAACATAGTTCTGAGATAAACGCGTTCAAAGTTTTGATACCGTTAGATGAGGTTTGCGCGCGGCTTGCTTATAATTTCTATTACTCTGCTAATGTTTTAAATATCAATAAACGGTTTTCACGAGCGTATTAAGAAAGGTCCGAGGAATAATAATATGAAAAATAAATCGATTTTGTTAAATTTCTAGACCAGACTACTGCCTTCAGTTTTTTACTATCCGAAGGCTTTTTTTTGCAAATGACTGTCGTAGATCATTAATAAGAATAGGTCCAAACGTTGGAGTCATATTCGTAGTCTAAATCGGCCACAGCATTTAAGCGACTAAAAAGAATTGACTTCCGTTGCGTTCCAACGATGTAAACTTCAACGCCGTCGTGTGACACTGCGCCTCAAGACACCTGGCTGCGTTCTTGCATACTTAAATAGTGAACCAGAGGAAGTATGCTTTAAATGAATTTGGTGAAAATTGGTAAAACGCTGTGGATCTTGAGGGAGCTTACATTGAAAAAAATATTTTGTGGAACTGTAACTTGCAATTTCTTTTATTTCTGCATTAATTTTTTTACGGGTATACGATATCCGATGCGATAATTTCGGATAAAATGGTGCGACAATGGGTGGAAGGGTTTGAATTTTCGGAAATATAATTGTCATACTATGACTGTTAAAAATGTTACTATAGGGATCCATTTTTGTACGGGAGTCGAGTATTACACTGGGTTTATTTGTAACCAATTTTGCGAGAATCGATTATACATTTTTTTAGCTTTCGACGGAGTATAGATTTGCACAAAAAGGTTTTTTACCCTGTAACATTTTTGAATTTGGAATATCTCGATTACTATAATTCACTTACATTCTACCGTCAACACAAATACTTATAGGTCTCTGAATCATTGCCCAAACTAGTGTGTGATACCGGGTATGTTATAATTGAATTTTGATACAATTTTTCTAAGTATTCGTAAGTTTAAATTTTCAGAAATCCGCCTTTTTATACTATAACGTTTTCAAATGTGAGATATCTGTTTAAATTTCTTTAAACGCAAAGTGATGATTCTATATTTATTTTAGACACAGCGATGGCTACCAATATTCGACGTTGCATTATTGAAATACGGTTTTGAAGAAACCGTTGTGCAACTTTGGCATTGCTTCCTCATCACTTTATTTCGCTTACAAAGCTTGCTCCACAGGGAAGCCAACTTCGACGAATCGACTTGCTCATGGCGAAAGCTTTGTGAGTGAAATAACACGATGAGGAAGCAATGAGCTAGTTTTTACATTTTTAGGTAGACTAAAGCACAGGAGGCCTAACTCTTTGGTGAAGATGCTAGAAAAAGCGTTCGTGAAATTGTGAGATTTCATAATGTTAGATCTTACCACTAGCATCGCTCCGACCTACGTAATCATATATATACAGGGTGTCCCATTTTAATCTTACACCTGAATTTTCTCGAAAAATATTGCTCGGACGAACTATTGTGTGGAACAAAACTTCTAGGGATTGAAGGGGGACGTTTGAAAAAAATTTATTTGAGGAGCCAAAATTCAAAATGGCGGCGTTACAAAGGCTGACATGTTTTTTTTCAAACGGAAACATAACTTTTTTTATTGCCAAAAAATTTATCAGCTGAAAACTAAAAACTTTTGTTGAAACATTTTTTTGATAAAGTTCATAGTTTTCAAGTGAGAACATCATTTTCAATTATTTCAGATGTATCCAGGATTTGTGTGTGTGTGTGTGTGTGTGTGTGTGTGTGTGTGTGTGTGTTTTCGAATGTATGACCACTTGAACAAAAAAAGAATCAAATTTTTTTGTTGAAAATTTTGGTTTTTTTTTGTTTTTTTGTTTTCAAATTTGGACGATATTTCATGAGAAAATTTTGGAGGAAAATCGATGAAAAATAGTTTTTTTTCCATTTTAATAGCGTTTGTGCCATTTTCAGGCCCAAAAACGTGTTTCTTTAAATCCTTGACGAACTTTGATCACGATGGGTAGAAAAACACACACACACACACACACACACACACACACACACACACACACTCCTGGATACATCTGAAATAATTGAAAATGATGTTCTCACTTGAAAACTATGAACTTTATCAAAAAATTTTTTCAACAAAAGTTTTTAGTTTTCAGCTGACAAATTTTTTGGCAATAAAAAAAGTTATGTTTCCGTTTGAAAAAAACATGTCAGCCTTTGTAACGCCGCCATTTTGGATTTTGGCTCCTCAAATAAATTTTTTTCAAACGTTCAAACTTCAATCCCTAGAAGTTTTGTTCCACACAATAGTTCGTCCGAGCAATATTCTTCGAGAAAATTCAGGTGTAAAATTAAAATGGGACACCCTGTATATAGAGTAATGAAACAGAACCCGCAGTTAAAGTGACCATGCCGTTATCACAGAGACGAGTGGCCAAGATTTATTGTATTCACTATTTCTAACCACGTCCGTACACGCTGCTTTACAACCCCATTAGTGCTTTTGCGTGTTTGGCGTCTTTAGTCAGTGACCTTTGATGTTTTGACAGTGTTATTTTACCTATAAAATCTTGGCAGCGCAATATTTTGCAAAATACTAAAAATATAAAGATTTTTTCAGTTTTCTAGTTCTCAGTTGGGTTTTTCCTTCCACAATTTTGCATGATATAATGAAGAGGTGTTTTATATAATTTGAAATTAAGATAGATTCTACGTCGATTTATTTACGAACCTTGTTAAATTATTATTAGGGGCTTACACCTAACATTTTTTGAAAATATCGATTTTTGGTTGTCGACGGATGCATAAAATATATTTCAAAAATATTCTCTAAAAATTTCGAGTCCATCCGTCAAAAATTGAGAAAGCTACGGGCGTTTATAGGTAGGTTCAGCGAACCAGCGAACTTAAACGGGTTTTCCTCAAAATTACTTTTATCAAAATCGGTGACCACGACATCTAAAAAATCACGGCAGCGATCAACTTCAAATTTTAGAAGCCTCGCTTATATATCAGAAAGCAGTGCTTGGACGGAGGAATTTTTTTTTGCGATGTGCAGTTTTTTTTCAACGAAAATAGAGGATCTTTTTCACCGGAAATCAACACTGTCACTTTGGACGACGGCCATTTCTTCAAAAACCAACATTTTATTCAATCCTTCGTCCAAACACTAGATAATTACGTGCGAAAACTAAATGCGTTTGATCGTTTTATTTCGGATGATTTCTTTTCGAGCAGCACCTCAAAGGACGTTTTTCAAACAGCGATCTGCATAAATCATGCTGTCTACCGCATTTATCAATATTTTTTAATACAAAAATTGTAGAAGATATTTAAAATCATGCTCTGAAACGTAAAGAAAAATCTGAAAACTTGCACACGTGTCCCAGAAAAATTTACGAAAGTTCTTTTTTTTTGGCCACGAACTAGGTATACCCGTCAAATTAAGGGGGAAGATACCTTTAGGCGAGGAAAAAATGGCTGATTTTCATGATTTTTCTAAACGGAAAGATCTCTTCACCATTTTAGAGACTTGGGGTATGTTTTACCACTATTTTTGCTGTCACATGTGTGTTTTTTTGTAATCTTTACAAATGGCGGAGGTATGGCACGGGATTCTAAAGAGGTTGCGGCGAATGTTGTAAGACGGGGGGATTACTCTGAAAAAAAATCCAACGAAGATTTTTCTTTCATGAGCACTCGTACCCAGAATATGAACCAAGGAAACGTGAGAAGTGTTGAAAATCGATGAAATGGCACGCTTTGAAACAAAAAGATTGAATTTTCCGAAAAAATTCCTACATTTCGCAATAAAAATACTTTTTTTTTGTAATTTTCAAAAATATTTAGGTTCATGTTTTAGACAATAAGATAAGAAAGATACCAAATTTCATCAGAATCAGCCGATCAGTTTTTTATCTATACGTCACGCCAGTTTTGAAAATGCAGTTTAAGGTTGTTATGGGGTTAAGTTAACATGTTACACCGAGTTGAATTTTTTTCTGGATCTTTATAACCTCTTTGTTGCTCATCTTGTGCAGTTTGAATACAATCCGCAGTACCGTTTGTTCGAAAAAAATCGGCAACTCGACGTATTTCGTGGGCTAATTACATGACGCTTGTGAAAAACTCCTGATCATTTTTCAGTACATTATTAATATCTGCTAAATGAAAGTTACCTCGAAGCTGAAAAAATAGGTACGATTCGACTAATTATCGAACCGATTTGACTAATTATCGGAGCCTTGGTACCGTGAAAATGAGGGTTCACAGTAACGTTATAAAATTATTAATGTTCTTGGTAGTGAATTTGTGCGAAAATCAATCACACAAAATATTAGACTGTGCAATTATGGCAGTCGTAGAGGGCACAAATGTCACCTCTCCTATCGGTATTCCATAATTATGCCCGGGAACCTCAAACTACTCGGTCAGGATAATTAACAACGAATATTACTGGTACTTATTCTCTTAATTAGTAATAATTACTTACTATTAATTTGATAACTATGTTCAGAAATTATACACTTCTAGACATTTCTAGGCAAAGAAAAAATAACGTGGTGTTTTTGTACATACATTTTTTTTTCGAATATCGGAAGATTATTAAAGTTTTTGATTTCTTCAAGATTATAGACAGCTTTAGTACACACTTTTTCTTTCCAGCGGAATATTTTTGACTCTGACCGATTTTTAACAGCTCCTTGGGTCGATATTGAGGTTACGAACTGGGCGCATATGTCTAACTTCGCGACACTTCTGCAAACCTGGGCATGATGATGTAACACGATTTACGACGTTGCCAATTCGTTTCACGTTAATTGAGCGAGAAAAAGTTATAGAAAATAATTATACAAAGTAATGATAACACTTAATGTAATCACCGAACGCTCAAGAATGCATATTTTTACAAATAGATGTACAAAAATAGTTCTAAAATGCACGTTTAATATGACGATTATTTGAAAGATAACAGTTGGTAACAGTCAATCGGCTCTGTGCATAAGCATAGGGCGTTCCCCCGTACTTCGCCCCCGACGGCTAAACACCATAATAATCTTAAAAGAGCGTGTTAAACCTCCCGAATTTTTGAAGATTAATAAAAATTTAAAAAATACCATGTCACAGCTAAAGGTGGTAATAAAACATCGCCTAAGTCTCAAAAATAGTGAAAAATCCTTCCTTTAAAGAAAATCATGAAAATCATCACTTTTGTTGCTCGCCTAGAAGAATCTCTCCCCTTAAAATATCGGCTCGCGTAAGCAGTAGGTCCACCCATTGTTCGCATTTTTGCAGATAGGTGAGAATAGCAAGTTTAGACTTTAGGATTCGCAAACGTTGACATAGGTGACAACTAACCTTGCAAATATTAAACCGCTGATGTTCGAAGCATCACTAAACGAGGCTCTTCCCACCGCAGGAGTTTCCGTAGACCTCTTTGCCTAAGATCAAGATTGCTGTACCTACGGAAGGTTGCATGCGTAGAAGTTCGCAGGCATCGTTGAAAGGGGTCGGATGAGGCTGGCAAAGGAAATGGCAGATCAAGGATGAGCCGTAAAACGAACGTCTTATCGATAGGTCTGAAAGACTCGCGGTCATGCGAAGTTGCTACGCGTTGCCAAAATATGAACGACACCAAGAATAAATGTCCCGCAGATGTTCTCGTAAACGAAACTACTAACGCGGCAGACGAGATCGCTCGTCGGGCGTTGCGCAAGGATCAATATTCATAAACGCGCGGCGATTTTCCAAAAAGTCTTTATTGCCAAAACGTAAACAAGTGGGACACGGTTCGGCTTGGAAAATGTATCGGCGGTGCGTTTACGTAACGCGGTGGAGAACTAATGGATAGTTTTGCCAAGCAAACGGGGGGCTGCTCGGATAAATCCGACGATTCCGTCACTTGCTTCTTTGCAGTGGAGTTTCGAAATTAACATTATACCGACGATGGCGCGACGTGTTTTCTACTTCATTAAATGCAGAGTGAAAAATATTGTCGCATCGACGAATTCTGACGCCAACAGCATGATTTCTGATGACGCCAACGGACGCATCGCTGAGACGGAATAAAGATCAATTTTAAAAAAAGGCCCTACTTTTTTAACGGGTTATATGCAGTTAGAAATTTAAAAAAATCGATTTTTTTATTGCATTTTCGAAATGTACAAATATGCGAGTATATTCCCTGAAAATTTCAAATCGATCCAGCGAATATTCTCGGAAATACACACATATTTGTAAGGACGCTCGGAGCGCTACAGATTAAGCGCGCGAAACTTCAAACGCGTTTTTCTCAAAACGATGTTTTCAAAGTCGGTGAGCACGATTTCTCAAAAACGGCTCAACCGATCGGTCTGCAATTTTCACACAACCTTGTCAGATATATTCTCCAAGTATTGATCGAAAAAATAAGATTTCCGATAATTATTTCTATTTTCTTTCAACGATATAACGAAAAAAATTAGGTCGAAAATCGAAATTGTTTGTTTCCGGAGCCACCATTTTGTCAAAAATAAAAATTTCGACTATTCCTTCGATCAATAGCTGGATTTATCTATCCCCTGAAAGAATCTTTTTGGTTTTTTCATTTTAGATAATCCAAACCGGAGATACATTGCTCACCGCCGGACACTTTTTTTTCGGGGACCTCCAGGAAACTTCCTACAGTAGCAGCAATGTTTGTGAATATTTTTGAAAATAAAAAATGCCAATCTAAAGCTAAACGATGCCACTGCACTGCCTAATACTTTTCATTTTGCTCAAAGGAAATCCTTTTCCAGAAAAAAAACGTGAAGAAACGACTTTTTTTGGCCTTGCAACTGTGTATGACGCCTTAAAGCAGACTTAGGCTATCCAAATCGATCGAATGTTTTTTTTTATTAGAGGTTGACACTATGAATCCGTCAAAAAATATTCTGGATAATAGTCAAAATATAGAATGAAAAAATAAAAACGGACGTTGCAATTCAGCGATGCAAACTACACCGTCATAATTTTGGCTCGAGGTAATAGTACTTTTCGTTGATCAAAATCGAATGAGGACTATATATATTCGTTTACTCCAAACAAAATATATCGTTGCAGGTCCATGACTTCAGAATACATGGAGACAATAATTTATTTTCCCATACATGTGTGCCTGTATCTATGCATGTATATATATATCGCCTCGGCTCGAATTGTTAATAAACATTCAAATATTGACATGTTCGTCAGTAAACAGTGACAAATGAGTGTGGAAAAAATGCCTGCAACTCTGAATACTGAACAATTTCGACTATGAAAATGATTTAGGGATTAGGATACTGGGACGACCCAAAAATGAGGGTTGTTTGAAAAAAAACTATTTAATTTTGAAGGAATTAGTAAGATGATTGAAAAATGGTTTGGACGTTTTTTTTGTTTGAACATTAAAAAAGTTTTGTACCAAATTTAATTAAAAAATATTAATAATTAAAGAAGTTATAAGCAAACTCGTGAAGGACCTTTAAACGTGAGGGGCCTAACGGTGTACTCGATTTCGACCGCTCGGTGGATCTTTTTTTGCTATCATGTGTCAAGCATCAGAACAAACATTGATTTTTTTCGACTGTTGGAGGAAAAATAACATCATCATTGTTAACGGCTAATATAAAAAAATGTTAAGACGAAAAACGATCAAGACTAAACCTACTACTACACTGAATGCGTGTGCCAAATTTTAAGTCAATTCTCTCATCAGATGTCGAGAAATCGTGTACAACGTTTTGAAAAACATGGTTTCGAGAAAAACGCGTTTAAGGGACTTTACCAGTGGGAACGCTGAAAATTTGGATGATTTTCGGGAATTTTTTGGAAGAAAAGTACGCAATTAGATGTTTCGGAAAATTAAGAATATATTTAGCTATATTTGACCTATATTACATAACTTTTTCATAGAAAAATATTGAGATCGAAGCGACTTATGCGCTGCCTTCGGAGGCGCCAAAAAAAAGTTCCTCCACTGCTGACATGATTCCGCTCGATTGAGTAGCTGAAACCGAAAAAGGAAAAAAATGTTGTTAAACTGGGATCTATTTCCTGTACAATGACGTAGGATTTTCGAAAAATATCAAAATCTAACAAAATGTCGTAGTTATGACAAAAAGTCTTTCTTTTGGCCTAAAAAATGGTCGTTTTTTTCAATGCCAAATCGTCCATTTTCATCCGATCAAAAATATCCTACGTCATTGTCGAGTAAATATATTCAAGAGTACTCAGTTCAAATTTCAAGTCAATCGGATAATTGCTCTTCGAGTTACAATATCAGCAAATTTGAAAAATTTCATTTTGAGAAAAACGCGTTTAAAGATTTAACTATCGATTTTTGAAAAATAAAATAATAGAGATGCGGCCATTAAATTTTTACAGGATTTTTTTGAAAGTATAAACCGTCGAAGAAGGCAAAAAAAATCGATTTTTTGTAAGTGTCACACTGGTATAGTCTCTTAAAGTCTTACTAGCAGTTCTATCGTTGTAATGATAAATTTAGCTTCAACCTTCGTTTCCTGTACCATATGTTGGACTTTCCTCTTCGATTTCAGTTACTTCAAGCGAGGTACGATTTTTCGTAATTTTCACAGTAGCCTAACCCCTTAAGGCAGTACTGTTGTCTAGAGCGCTGTCTTGGCGGTGATTTGTAGCATAGAATAACCTTTAAACTGTTCGAGTTTTCCTTCTGAATTTTTTTAGACATCTTTATTGATACTTCAAGAATTTATACAAAAAAAAATTATCATGTACTTTTGTACGTTTGTTCACAACGGTGCGCGGAAAACGCCCCCCAATTGGCCACCGGTGTTGTGGACGTTGTGTGAATCCGTAAAAAAACCACAAATATTTTAAATCTGTGTGAGTGTTGTGACGTTTGGTACTAGATTCAGCAAAAGATAAAGAATTTCCAAAATGGCGGCACGCAAAACTTTGATTATTTATTTTTCCTATTTTTCTGGCCATTCGACGAATTACATAAAAAAATTATTTCGACTCAGTTTTGCGACTCGGGTTGAGAAATAGTCTACTGAACGTTTATGGCAAATCTGAGCTTAATCGGCCACTTCGTTATCGGACTGTCGTGGTTGCCGATTTAAAGAACATAGTTTCGAGAAAAACGCCTTTAAAGTTTTTATGCCCTCCGTAGCCTCTACCCGAGCGTACTCCTTATAATTTTTATAACTCGGCTGATTTTATGAGTATCATTAAACGGTTTTCACAGACGTATACAGAAAGGTCTGGGGAATATTAAATAACATTAAAAAAAACGATGTTTTCAAATTTCTAGACTACAATACTGCCCTAATGGCAACATATATATTTGATGTCGTAGTAAGAAGAAACTAATAATTTTAAGATTACTCCACAAACAACGACGAGCCCCATACTTCATAGCCACTTCGGAGAACAATCAGGAAAAAGTACTGGCTTCTCTTGATCTCGGGTCAGATCGCCTATACAGAATTTTGCCGTGGGAACTTGACGCTCTTCTAATGCCCATCTCACATTTTACGTCAGGTGTTTCGCGGAATTTTTACAATTGCTGCTACAACTATCGCGGTTCAAAAAAGAGACCGGAGAATCAGTATTCAAGATATTCCGCGTAGTTACACCTGCCCCATTTTTTCAGAGGGTAGGAAACGATATTCGATAGGGGCTCGAAGTACTATGAGTTCGAAGGCTAGTTCACGCATTGCCTTTATGACATTTTCGGTTTAAGGGCTCTTCTCACTTTAGGCGCTAAAAAGGCTATTTTCGTGCATTTTTTTGATAGGTTTATATTATAGATATTGATATAAAAGTTGTTACACTTAATGAATACACTTTCGAAATACATTTAAAAAATTTTAATGTACTTATGTAACCCAAACAAATTTTAAACGCGTTTTTCTCGAAACAACGTTTTTCGACGGCTTGTTGATAAAATCTTCGAAACTACTGAACCGATCCTTATGAAATTTCAACCACATATTCTTTACAACTATAGGTATAGCGCATATCGAGAATTTTTTTAAATTTTGATATTTACTTTTTTTGCCAAAAACGTTGAAATAAATGTTTTTTTTTTGTTTTTTCGAAAAATGTCCGCCATTTTGTTATTTTTGCATATATAAAAGATCGTATGATATGCCATCAACATACTGAATCTAAAACCGTTTGATTTTTTTGTTTCGGATGATCCATCTCTGAGATTTCATCAACAGCGCAGACCTACAATTTTTTAGGACATTTTTATAACTACCATTTTCGTCTACAAACAGTGACTTAAATAAATAACATTAAAACAAATGTATTTCGAAAGTGTATTCATTAAGTGTAACAACTTTTATATCAATATCTATAATATGCACCTATCAAAAAAAATCATGAAAATAGCCTTTTTGTAGTGTCTAAAGTGAGAAGACCCCTTGGGGACAGGTTACCGTCAAGATGAAAAATGCATGAACTTCGGGAATTTTTTTTAAATATAAAAAAACACTTTTGAAAATGGGTTTAAACGTATTTTATTCTTCTATCGATAGAGAGCAAATTACAATTTTATTTATTTAAAAAATCCAAAATAGCGGTTCCTGCTTCCGTCACGTAGGTCCATGCACGGCGTGTTTTGATCTGCGCGGGGCGCTCCACAGCCTCGCCACTTCATCTGAGACAAAAAACGGGTTGAAAATGATTAAACTACACTAAAGTTGGGGGGCCTTACCGTTTTTTGTTTTTTGAAAAATCTCTGTCCAACAAAATGGCAGCCTTTTGAAAAAAACCCCAATTTTTTTGCCCGGTTTTGTTGCTACAACGGACAAAAAAATTTTTCCAAATCGATTTTTGACAAAAATCGCTCCCTCATGGCCCCGCGAGTTAAATTTCCTTTCAATTGCGCAGAGGTTTATATGAATCGGTTCATCAGTTGAAGCTGTGGAGCGGCCAGCGCGCCGAAAAATGGTGTATCCAGAAAAATGGTTTTCCAGCAGGCGGACGGTTCCGCTCAACAGGCTGTAATTTCAAAAATACTTTAGTCATGAAAATATTTTCTACCCCGCATTGTTGACACTTTAAAGATGCAAATTATGTAAAACAAAATCGAATTTTTCATCTTCACGAACGGTAACTTGTCCATAGTTTATTATCGCGTTCGCACCGGAGCGAGGGAACAATAGTTAGGTGAACGTATCTGTCGAATCTTTCGTAATCTTGTAATTTCACGAGTTTCTTTGATCTTCCGGAAGTTATCTACGGCACAAAGAACGTAGAAAATCGTTGTAAACTTGACTGCAAGATTTTTCGTGCCACCTAAGCGAGTATCGAAAGAACAGCAGGGCGAAGACGTTATCGGAAGAAGGCAGGAAACGTAAAAAATTACTGGGGGCATCTCTCGACCTGGGAATGTACTCACGTACGCGCAGTGGCACCCCGCCGAGTCGAGTGCCTCGCTACACTAAAAACTATAAACGTTAAAACCAGTTTCTCTTTTGCTCTTTCCCTGATGGATCGCAGTAAATTTTTTTTTCTTCACTTATTTTATTTATACATACAGATATGTACGGACGAATGAATTAGTGTATATGGGATTGCGCAGAGAGAGAGAGAGAGAGAGAGAGAGAGAGAGAGAGAGAGAGAGAGAGAGAGAGAGAGAGAGAGAGAGAGAGAGAGAGAGAGAGAGAGAGAGAGAGAGAGAGAGAGAGAGAGAGAGAGAGAGAAAATTGTGCAGAGATATGTTCATGTTCATGGCCCACAAGAGGCAAATAGCAACGAATGAACATACGAGAATCACGTGTGGTCCGAGTGAGTTGAGAGACGAATTGTCTCAGGTTTCCCTGCTTCTTCAATTTATTTATATCGCACGGAGCTGGCGGAGTCCGTGAGAAGATGGAAAGCCGCGGTTCAGTCACTCGAAGCGAACGTGCGCTTTGCGTATTCTCTTTCCCCAACGAATCTTTTCTGATCCGTCTCGAACCTACAGTCCCGCCATGACAAGACTTTGGAAAACATTTGCATCGAGTCGATGTATGATGTCATTCTTACGGTTCCGGGGCCACTTGGAATCCTTTTAGTTCAACTCTGTCCATACCGTTCGTCCATTCTTCGTGAACACCCACCGGGGCCTCTAATGCAGAGCAAATGTCACGATTGAACCAATTAGCGCGCTAGCCTTGTAACAACCAATGACAACCATTTGCCAACAGTTCACCGTTTGGATGAAAAACAGGTGCAGCAAGTTACAACTGGTCGTTTGATCATTGCTTTCCTAGATCATTTCGGTGATAGTTGGCAGGCGAAGTCGCACGCAGACGATACCGAAACTTTCTAGTACAATTAGGGTAATCGTAACGACAGGTTTGTGGTTGAATTCGGGAAGAACCGTGAATTGCTTTGCGGTAATTATCACGGGGTTATAAATGCTTCTGTTGGTGTAGTTTTACCGCCAATGAGAACTATTAATGACCATAGTTCTCACGAAGGCGAAATGACGCACCATTGTGTGGCTAAGGAAAGCCATTAAGAGTTTTTGGTATTTTCAAAATAAACAGCTGTATCGAATGACTTTACGTTTTTACAGTCTACGTGTAGTTACTAGACGAAGAACATGTATCTTATGGATGTTGAAGTCTTTGAAACAAATACGGATCGAATTACCACGGGCAACTGTAACTGAAGAGATTAGGAAATGAACTTGCGGTTGAGGTATTGGGAAATTGAAGAGAATCTCGACTTAGCTATAATAGAAGTATTTATTTTGGCGCTTGGGCCAGTGCATTGTGGGAAGAAATAACTAAAGAAAGTTTAGGAAACTATCGTGTAGGTTGTAACGCGCAGAGCGTATATCATTGCTATTTGATGATTCTGTCATTGTAGTTTCACCGCTAATAAGATCTACCAATCGCCAGGTCTCATTAATGTCAAATTCATATTACCGATCTGAAATCCGTTTTATCCGCGCTCGATATCATCATTCTGGAAAATGCTCGCCTTCACAGTTACGCTTTTGTGGAAATAGAGCCTACTTTTTTTTTAATCGTTAAGGCGTTACAGCTATGTGGCTTACGGAATAATGAGATTTCTTTGGGAATTTTTGTGGAGAATACATTAAAAAAACAATTAAAATGAGGTTTGCAGGGCTCATTCTACGTGTGTCGACGTATACAAAAAAAGTAAATATGAAAAAATATAAAATGGCTGATTAGTCGTGGCTACACTAAGAGCGTTTGCTATGCGCTTTGCAGAAGGACGCGAAACTTTTGTGCGCTCTGCAGAAGGACGCAAAACTTTTATGCGCTCTGCAGAAGGACGCAAAACTTTTATGCGCTCTGCAGAAGGACGCAGAAGTTTTATGGATCAGGACATAGAAAAAAAATCACCATCTACATTAGTTTTGCTACAGAAGTCCATACGATTATAAAAAAATATGTTTTCTTTTTCCGCAAATAAGCATCATTTTGAATACATTTTCTTTTATTCGCTAAAGAAACGAACTCAATTTGTTTATAAAAACGAGAATTGTTAATAAATCGTAAAAATCGCGTGTACTTCTTTAGAGAATATATTTAAGAAGCTACAGTGTAAATTTCGAGTCAATTGGATGAAAACTGCCCGAATTATGCGTTCTCCCGATTAAAAAAACGTAGTTTCGAGAAAAACACGCTTAAGGGGTTACCCCCACTTGCGATTTAAAAAAAATCGATTTTTTTTATTGCATTTTTTTGAAGTGCAATTTGAAGTGCAGTTTTTTTTGATGCCCGGAATAGATGACTCTATGTAAGTTTACAAAAAAAAAAAAAATATTTTCTTCGTGTAATCTGAAATTGAAACTTTAAACGCGTTGTTCTCAAAATGGCATTTCTGAAGTCGGTGACCAAGATTACTCGAACACTAATGAACCGATCTTCTTGAAATTTTGCAGGCTTATTTAATACATAAAAATGTAGTCTTTAATCGTTCGATTTTTTTTTCGGAAAAATGGCCATTTTATAGCCAAAAAACGGCCGTTTTTTTTCGTTAAAATCGAACCATTAACTTTGACTGTCCGCCATTTTGTGAAAAATGAATATTTTTTAAAATCCTTCGATTAAAGACTAGTTTATACTTATATTTGACTAAATCCATCCGCATTTTTTTTCAGATGAACCACTTCGCCGCAACGTTGGTCACCGCAAACCGTGTATATAAAAACATTATTTCATTGACGGCCATTTGCCTCTAAACAATGTAATATTTTTCAATAAAAAAATTACTGAAAGTTCTTCAAGATGTGTTCTTTAAGATGGTATATTGATCGATTAAAAAAGTTTTGTAGTTTTCTTTAAAAAAATTCATGAAAAAGGCCTTTTTTTGCGCTACAAGTGGGGGTAACGCCTTAAGGGGAGATATACACCTAGGAGCCGGAAAAAGGTCATTTATGTGAATTTTTTTAAGGAAAACTATTTGAAATTTCGGATTGAGGTTTTAATTATCTAAAAGTATATACATTCAAAAATTTGCTTTATTTTCTTTATTTAAAAATATCAAACATATACAAGGATATTGTATGATCCTTGGAGTGTCGTAAAAAAATCTGCGTATACGGTACCCACTGGCGTTTCTTCAACAATCATCGGAAAAAAAAAACCAAAAAGATTATTAAATCAGATACTATAAGATACTGTAATCTAGTACTTGTCATAGCCGATTTTGAAAATATCGATTTATGACAAACTGTCGGACGTTTGAACATAAATAGTGATTTTTGGGCCAAAAATTAGTCATTATTTTCCCTACAAAACAAAAACTACGTAACGGAAAAAAATCCTATGACAAGTACTAGATAATGGTGTATAGAATAACCACAAAAACCTCAAGGCAATCGGTTTATTGGTTTTCGAGAAATTTTGGGTACCGATTTGAAAAACGTGGTTTTGAGAAAAACGCGTTAAACAACTCGAAATTGCTACTTTTACCCTCTAGGCTGTTTCGTGCGTTAGGGAGTGCTCGAAGGCATTTCGGAAAATGAGTTTAAACAAACAAAAATTTCGCGTATTATTTCTTTCGTATACTATTCTAGTGTTTATACATCATTTAAGGGGCTATACCAGTGTGACACTTTCAAGAAATCGATTTTTCTTGCCTTTTTCGACAGTTTGTACTTTCAAGAATATCATTATCATTTATATCAATATCATTTTATCTTGCCCAAATCGATAGTTAAATCTTTAAACGCGTTTTTCTCGAAATGAGATTTTTCAAATTTGCTGACATTGTAACTCAAAGAGAAATTATCCGATTGACTTGAAATTTGAACTGAGTACTCTTGAATATATTTACTCTTCAATGACGTAGGATATTTTTGATTGGATGAAAATTGACGATTTGGCATTGAAACAAACGATCATTTTATAGGCAAGAAAACACACTTTTTTTTCATAAGTACGCTATTTTGTTACATTTTTATATTTTTCGAAATTCCTACGTCATTGTACAGGAAATACCTTCCAGTTCAACGACATTTTTTCCTTTTTCGGTTTCAGCTACTCAATCGGCCGGAATCATGTCAGCAGTGGAGGAACTTTTTTTTGCGCCTCCGAAGGCAGCGCATAAATCGCTTGGATCTCAATGTTTTTCTATGAAAAAATTATATAATATAGGTCAAATATAGCCAAATATATTCTTAATTTTCCGAAACATTTAATTGAGTACTTTTCGTCCAAAAAATTCCCGAAAATCACCCAAATTTTCAGCGTTCACACTGGTATAGCCCCTTAAGGCAACGAATATAGATAAAAAAAATGTTTTTCCCTCAGATGTAACGTTAAGCCGTCTTGGCTAAACACTCGCATTGTGGGTTCTCACGAATTTACTGTTCCACCAGGGTGAATACCCTGCACGTGAGAATAGCGTTTCCTCTAGCTGAATGTTTCGAAAGCGGAAGAAAAAAAAAAAATAAACGAATTTCCATTCACCGCACTCTACATTTGAACGACCTCGCAAGCAGTGACTACAATCAAAATGCCCAGACAAAAACCCTTAAGTGGTAATGGCCAATTGCGAATGAGCCGGAGCGTCTCGTACGAAATTTCACCAATTTTTGGGCCGTTAAAAACCGCGAGACACGGGGCCACTAAAGATTGCGATCTTTGTCCTTGGAGGCTGAATCGAAATGTACCGCGTGTGTAATTTACGTTTATATTTCGACACCACATATCTCGGAAACAGCGCGGCGGATCTTTTTGAAATTTCGCATTCAACAAGATTGAGTGGTTGCCAAAAGGACATGCGTATAAAGAAGAAGAAAGAGAGAAAAAAGGACTTGGTCTCTATCTCTCGGCTTCTCCTCCTAATGATCGTCCAGGCTTGAATTCTACGAGCCAGCTGGAAAAGGACGATCCAGGAGTGTGCTTGCGACTGAAATACATTTCGGTTCAAATCTTCGAGAGATTCCCACATAAAGACCGAAGAATTTTGCTCCTTGCAGGCAGCGAGACGGGAGAAATGTGTGTTGGGAGGCTGTAAAAAGGTGCTCGCGTGAGTCCTCGTGAAGCTAGGCGAAGCGTGCGATGGGCCTCCTAGAGTCCAAGGCGATATCCTGGCGTTACGGTGCTGGGCTTGGATGTCCGGTTAATGCACCTGCATAGTCCGTGGCCTGTGAACGATGGCGTTGTGGCGTGGCTCAAAGCGGAAGGGAGGTTAAAGACTTCTACGCCAAGACGGGTGCCCAACCAAGGGATCGAAAGGCTTCAGCAAAGAGCCTCCGATTCATCCTTCCAGCTGCTCATACTTGGGCTCATCATTTGTTCAAGATCGAACTTTGCACCACTCCAAAAAGACATTCATCCGCGACATTGTAAGTCGTCCAAATTGACCCTGGCCTGGCAGCCAAGAGCGGATCCCCAGCTTGGGTGTCCAGTTGCTTAGGACCTTGAATACCTTCGGATGGCTTGATTGCGGCCTGACGAAAAGTCGCGAATGCAAATTTCATTTGGCTCATCATTTTCATAACCTTCTGTCTCGCTCTCTTTGCCTTTCTCTGGGTTTTCTCCCCTTATCGGGGGATCATTCTCATAATTTCGCGATTCTCTATTCTCCACGCACCGATTCATAAAGTTCTCCTCGCAAGAGTGTCCGCGGTACGGTGAGCTCTTTGAGCGCTCCACTAACTCTGTCGGCGCTGTGCTTCGTTACACAGAGTCGCTGACCTCGCGAGAATCACCGGTGCGCATCGCACACTGCCTGTCTCTTTCTCTGTCTTTCTCTCACTTGCCCTCCCTTTCTCCCGCTCTTTCCCTCTTACCGACTCTTTTCCTCCCCTTATCAATCTCTCTTTGTCCTTCCATCTTGCTGGCATCAACGTGCGCTCTTTCTTCGTACTGTAGCGACGAGGGAGCAAGTGCGGCCGTCGGTAATTTTGAGAAATCCCTCGGGCAGTTACCTTTACGTATACATATAT
Source organism: Ophion slaviceki (assembly GCA_944452715.1). Taxonomy (NCBI): domain Eukaryota; kingdom Metazoa; phylum Arthropoda; class Insecta; order Hymenoptera; family Ichneumonidae; genus Ophion; species Ophion slaviceki. Next base: position 16,100,530 of record OX101783.1, on the reverse strand, counting down.
AAAAACGAGCGAGGAACGGGGAAGAAGCTTTTTCCTAGTGAGATAGTGGATTCTTGGCACTGAGAATCATCAATGAAGACGATAACGTGTGGAGATCCTAAAGTATTTAGTTTTGGGAGCCAAATTTTGGAACGTTACGTGGAAAGCTGAACTACATGCTGGTAGGTATTGGATACCTTGCTTGAATCGTTGTTCCTGGATAGCTAGCCTGTATCGAGAGATAGCCTTACTGTTTTGCCTGCATCAAGAGGTCCCGAATATAGCTATGTATCGATGAAACCGACACCCGCTAGTCCAAATCTATATGAACATGTATGTATATGTGTTATGGAGAAGCGGTTGGAACGTTTTATCTAAACCCTAACAAACTTAGAGCAAAGGTTTAGAGAACACGCATGTATATGAACAGGTATGTATATGAACACCTATGTATATGAACACGTATGTATATGAACACGTATGTACATGTGATATGGAGAAGCGGTTGGAACGTTTTATCTAAACCCAAACAAACTTAGAGCAAAGGTAGTTTGGTAGAGCAAAGTGATCAGACCATTGGCCTCATCACTTTGGATTGAATAGGACGATGCGTTTCCGAAACATCCGTGAAGACTATTTGGGTACAAAACAAGATAGAGCATTGTTGGTGCTCCATACGCACTTATTCTGCGTATGGAGTCAAAGCTTTATTGGGCATCGGTAATTTGATGGTTGAAAGATGTGCGGTAGGGTTTTAACAGGTTATACCAGTGTGAACGCTGAAAATTTGGGTGATTCTCGGGAATTTTTTGGAAGAAAAGTACTCAATTAAATGTTTCGGAAAATTAAGAATATATTTGACTATATTTGACCTATATTACATATTTTTTTCATAGAAAAATATTGAGATCCAAGCAACTTATACGCTGCCTTCGGAGGCGTCAAAAAAAGTTCCTCCACTGCTGACATGATTCCGGCCGATTGAGTAGCTGAAATCGAAAAAGGAAAAAATGTCGTTAAACTGGAAGGTATTTCCTGTACAATGACATAGGATTTTCGAAAAATATTAAAATCTAACAAAATGGCGTAGTTATGAAAAATGTCTGTTTTCTTGCCTATAAAATGGTCGTTTTTTTCAATGTCAAATCGTCAATTTTCATCCAATCAAAAATATCCTACGTCATTGTAGAGTAAATATATTCAAGAGTACTCAGTTCAAATTTCAAGTCAATCGGATAATTGATCTTTTGCGTTACAATGTCAGCAAATTTGAAAAATATCATTTCGAGAAAAACGCTTTTGAAGATTTAGCTATCGATTTTATACCTACGAGCGGTTGCTCTTTAGAAGGTTGCCATTCGGGGAGTATTAGAGATACGGCCTTGACATTTTTACAGGATATTCTAGAAAGTATAAACTGTTGAAAAAGGCAAAAAAATGGATTTTTTAAAAGTGTCACACTGGTATAGCCCCCTAAGGCACGCTCGTAGTGCGTCTTTTCCCATGTGATGGTTCTTGTTGGTTGGTTGTCCAATGTGATGTGAATATAGTGATGGTTGTTGTTCGCATGGTTTGTTCAATGCGTTTTCTTCGTCCCGCTTGATCCTGTGGAGGAAGAAGTCCTCCATTCGAAGCGGGGCTGCAAACGGTTCGGTTATGTGATTTTTCTGTGAGAGAGTTTCCGAAGAGAGCCTTGATTTCTCTGCCTGCCGTTCTCTCTCTCCGTCGTTCGTTCCGTCTCTTTTTCTCATCATCGAAGGGTGTTACCGATCGGGAATCAATCCGTTCTCCCACGACACTCTCGTGGCGATGCGATGCGGTTTTGCGTCGACGTCTATACACCGGCCACACGGGAAAGATTCCACGCAGTGAGGGCGAACCCACGGGACGTGATAATCCACGTTGCAAGAAAGAGAGATGTTCGCCCGCGAAGGGAAACAAAAAAACATTGCTGTGACTCGAGGGAATTTTCTCGTAGTCCTACCTGAGGGCTAAATCACCGCCTTTCCCCCCCCCCCCCCCCCTCACTTTACGTTCCCGACCACGCGAAGTGTTTCCGATCGTTACACGCGCCTCCTTCAGACACGGATTTTCTGTGCTCTCATCTCGTTCAGGTTCCTTCCTCTCGTAAAGAAACGGTCGATCGTTTCGCTCGAATTCCCGAGGGCTCGAATCAAGTGACGAAGACCTCGGGGTCGAAGAATTGATGAGAAGCACGATTCTTGAGCCGGAACGGGAAATCGTAACTTCCACGAAGCTGGGCGACGAAAGTCGCGGGAAAATACACTTCCGGACCACCCCGAAAACTTTGCGCTGGATTATGAAAGTTCAACTCGTACCTTGACGCGAGGCCAAAATATCCCGCTGAGATCGGTATACATTGGCATGGTCATTGACGTTTCCTTGTTTTTCTGTAATTGTTTCGGTACAATTACCAGGGAACGAACGGGAGAGCGGAGAGGAGAACAATCTCACGTACCGATCTTGAAACGACGATAGCAGAGTCAGTTTTGCCGATTTGCATCCTAACTCGGATAAGGGCCGCTAGGTGCGTGACGATAAGGCGGTGGAGTGCATGGGCTTTTGACCCCTTATTTCCGCCGCTCATATTTACGTAGGTTTTGTCAAGAATACGTGAAAATTGTAGAAAAATTACATACTCAAATAAGAATAAATTGCAGCGCGATTGCAATCGCGCGCGTGAATGAAAATTGAAGGAAGATTCAAAAGAGGTTAGGTGTCGGAACAACGTTCGATGCGACAGCGACGTCTAGTGAACGCATCGGTAGAAAGAATCTTACATGCTAAGGGTATAAGCCACCACTAAAATTGAACGCCGTTTCGAGACCTACATGCAAGACTAATCGAGGTTGCGTACGTTTGTGATACGCGCCGTTTATAGATTATCGACGTCCCGCGAAAATTTGGGTCACGTATGTAAAAATACAGCCGAGACTGTTATCGGGCTATTGTTGATATCAAACCTATCCAGACCTCGATCAATCTATTCAGATGTAGCAAAATCTATCTAGACTTGGATCAAGCCATCTTAAAAATTGACCCGTCCATAGACCTAGATCTAGATCTATCATCTAGATCCAGGTAAACAACCTCCAGTCGACACATTTGCGGCAGTGATGCCAACTTGGGGGTTTTGCCCCCAAATTTAGGAAGAACCAAAATGTGAGAGGGTTTAATAGGGGGTACATTTATTTAGGGGTATTCTTTAGGGGGATTTTTTAGCGGGTACATTATTTAAGAAACTTTTCTGAGGGCGTGAAATTAAAGTGTATATCTTGAAAAAAAGTGAAAAAAAGAAAACAATGCATCTTCAATCAATTCGATCGGAAATTGAAATAGGTCAATTCGTTTGATCGTCGAAATTATGTGTGCGATAATATATTTTATATATTCTAAATACATATTCCTGCGAAGAATCTTTCATTCGCAATAAATATTTCTTATAAACTATACGTTAAATTTAAGGATCACTTTTCCTTTTGCTGAATTATAATCGATTGCCTTTCAAAATGTTTTACACCAATGCCATGCTTTGTCTTGTACTAGCAACACAAGTGGCGCTGGTGGCTGAATTTCACACTACGACGAACAACAACTTGATGATCAAGACCATCGAATTCCGTTTTCACTTTTACCGCTTTTACTGTTCGACGTTTTCACGCTGTCACGTTGAGGTTGTGTCCGTTAGTTTGTTGTCTAATTGCGTATTTTAGTTCAAATTTTATTTCGAATTTCGAATGACGACCAATAACTTGTTGATCAAGAAAATTCCGTTTTTACTTTTACGGTTCAACGTTTTCACGTTGTTAGTTGTAACGTTGAGGTTGTGTCCGGTAGTTGGTTGTCTACTCGCGAGTTTTATTAGATTGCAAAGTAAGTCAAGTACTCAAACAGGGTGTACAATGAAAACTTTAGGGGTTTTTCATCGACATCTAGGGGGATTTGAAGTTGGCCCTAGGTGGAACATTCTGTAGGAGTTGACATCACTGATTTGCCGGGATCAGTCCAAGAGAGCAATGTCAGACTGACACCGATCATGCAAGAACGGGCCGCTTGAAGTTACCAGAAATGACCGCAACTGTCGCCAATCGTTTGTCCGTAAAGGGGACAAGTTCGGAATGCATAAAATCAGGGCTAACATGACCCGCATCTCAATCCCGGAGGTTTTCGTTGTTGAAAATGTCTGTCGGATTGAAATTCAGTTTCTTTGAAGTCACATGTACATTTTTGGATCATGAAGTCTATGTACCCGTGATTCGTAACGCCAGGTACGAGAATCAAGGTAGAGACCAGCAGCGGGGTGACGGGGCGACTTCCCCTTCTTATTCCAGCTCTCTCCTCTTTTGATCCCCACTTTGTTATTTTTCTCCCCTCCTGTCCGCCTTTCTTTCCCTTTCCGAACGTGCGCCTACTCCACGTGAAAAGTCACGCTCTGACGGATACAGGTATACGCACTCTACCGCGTTCAATCTAACGGGTGTCCTTTCTGCGGAACGCATTAGGCGCATTAAGTCTGTAGATGGTACTCTCGTACTCCCCATCTTTTGGGCGAGTAATTCCAAAACGTGTCGTGAACGATGAGCATCTGCCTCCCAATATTCAACAATAATTCCTGTCAAGGGAGTCGTCCTTTGTCAAAATTAACCAATTTTCAAATTTATGCCATCTAGTCTTCTGATGCTTGAAAAAATCTGCTTGTTTGGACACTGTTGGAGGGACTTCGATCCTTCGATCAGCCGTGGCAGTCTTGATTGTGTTTGTTTGGTGAGTTCATTGGCTAACAGTATTCTAATACTGGAAATAGTCGTGTTGCGTCCGTTTATACACGGCTTGAAGGAGGCTGATCTGTTGATTAGCTGCAAAGGTCTGGATGGAATATCCATAGGTTTTTTTATGAATAGGTTAGTGGTAAATCACTATTGATAGTCCGGCAGTATTCCAATACTTGAATGAAAGTTCTATTCGTTCGGACACTGCTTGATAGTAGATCTCTCAATGGATCGCGCAGAGCAGGCAATTGGCACACGTTTGCCATAGGGACATTGCATATCGAGGATGTCTGTTTCCATCTGCCCAAAGGTAGAGTTACCCAATCCTTCATCCCGTTCGGATCCATTGTTCTTCCTTTCGGGGTTTGCCCCAAACGTTTTGTCGCCAGCGTCGTGTAATTTGGTTAGATCGCTGTCCGATCGCTGCTCGACCAGTTACCGTTCCGCAAAAGGTGTCTCCACCGGTGATGCGGTTCCCTCAGCCTCCCGTGGTCGCATTTGGGTATACGTTCGTTGCATCGTTTCGTGGCTTGCGCGAGGGTGTCGGTGATGATTTTTATTCGTGAGCACCCCTTGTACGAGTGGAGTTGTGAGCGTTCCCAAAAGTGCCGTCGCATAACTTGTACCATGCTGTTGGCCTATTCGCTCATTTTAAGCTGAGTCACACACAAGCTCAACGTCGCTCTCGCTCTCTCGCCTCCTCCTCGTGTTCCTCTCCTCTCTTGCTCGAGCCCCCTCTCCTTGCTCGCTCGGACAATCATTTTGTCGTTTTCCTTCCCACTTCGACTTGCCGTATCTCCCGTTAGGTTTGTCTCGTTTTTACACGCGGGCGAGGAGCCGCGTTGGAGCACGTCGGGGCAGTTGGGGGATCTCTCTCGCTCGACTGCGGCAGGTTATGCTGCTGACCGTATACACACGTATACACAAATACGTATGTATGTGTGTGCTATGTGTATACGGTCGTGGGCTTTGCTAGCAGCGATCGTATAGCCAACCGGCGTCTCTCGCTCTCTCTCCCTCGCGATCTCTTTTGCTCCGTTCCGAGCACACGGCTCGCTGGCCACCTTTCCTCTCCTTGGCTGGTCTGCCCTGCTGCCGGCCGGCGCAGGTTGTGCTCGCGAGAGTGTAGTTTACCTGGCTTTACCTGTGACCAAGGAGCTTTAGTTCGCTCACGTCACTTCGAGCAACCGGTTCGAGAGCTCCGGCGACGTTTTATCCAATTGGCCTCTTTAACCCACGGCTTTTCTATATACACTTATACATATACGAACACACACGCATATCCAGAGTTACACGCAACTTGGAACCACTCGTTCGTTCTGTCCGGTAGTCCGTTCATTTTCGACGCACGTCGCGTTCTCTTCGAGATCGGCACTAGATTTTCCATTCGAGTACATTTCACTAAACGTTTCTTCGTCCTAGTCGCCACCAACCGAAATTCATCTTCGTATATGCGGAAGTTCGAGCCGCAGACGTTGTTCGACCGTAAATTCGCACCCGGGATCAACGAACTGGTCCTTCCCGTTTGTTGGTCCGTTCAGTGAGCCACATACACAAGTTACGCAATCGCTTCCGCTTTTGGGTATAATCATCCTGGGGGTTTCCGCGATTTCCGCGCGTACCCGGTAGACACGTACACGCAACACGGCGCGTGCGCGCGTTGATTTACGTGTGGGCTTGACGATGAGTCCCTCTTCGGCTGCTGCGCTGATCGAGGAGTGCACACACATGTACGCTTCGTCTTCGTCGAGGATCGGGTCCGGTTGATGCGCTCTACCAGCAGCAGGTGACTTCCAAGACTCTTTCTCTCTCTATCTTTCTTTCTCTCTTCATCTCAGTAGTTCTCAGGCTCCGGTTGGTACACGCTCTTTCTTCCGCGATACAGTAATACATACGGCTATGCACACGCTCCCTCGTGTTCTCTCTACAGAGTTTACTCTCTTCTCGTTTTGTCTGAATCCATGTTCGTGTGCGTGTATGTGTGTGTGTGTGTGTCTGTGTGTGTGCGCGCGCGCGCCTCTTCGTACAGGCATTACTCGGTCCCTCTCGGGTCATCGCACTCGATGGTGTGTGCCTCCTCGTGTTGCTGTACAAGACGTATGCAAATCCCTGTCCGTTGCTGGTGTGCTCTCATCTCGCCAAGCTTCCATACTCTAGACAAATGAACCCAGCGAACGATTATCCCCAAATTTTTTCTATCTTTCGACCACACGAGTATCCTCGTATCGAACTGTCGAGTACCTGAAAAAAAAGCAGTTTCACTTATACCTGCACGGATCACGTAGGATCGGCTATCGATGATTCAACGGTCCCGGACGTTCGTACAGCGGATATACATGGATGTATGTATATGTGTGAACGTATACGCGGAGAGTATAGTCGTGTACATCATCCGGGGCCTTTTGAGAGTTCGACGACTCGGCTCGCGTGTCTTAACCTACGTATCTCCCAAGGTATTCCGCATCCACCCACACCTATACACTCGAATCTTCGTGCTCCACCGCCAAGAAGCCAAGAGAGTACAAACACGCGGGATTGTGAACATTGCCCAGGCATAGAAAGACGAGACAGAGCCCCTTTGCCGAGGCGTCTCTTTATCCCGAAGACAATTCAACCACGAAGAAGTTGTCACACAGATCGGAGATCGTCAGAACCGCTGCATATTGTGGTTCGAGCTTCGGAGAGGATTCTCAGGGTCCTGGCGAGAGAGAAGGAGGGGGGGGGGGGGAGAAAGGCGAAAGGACGACGACGCGAAGACATCTCCGATGAGCTGCAGTCACGAGCAGTAGGTATAACACTGATAGATGGGATCTCAGCTTCGAAGGTACGTGCCACAACCTTTTAAAGGGACCAAGAGAGGAGAGAGCATGAGATTGTTTGAAGAAAAGAAAAATAACTTTCCCCACCCCTCACGAGAATCCTCACTGCGAGGAGAAGCGAACAAGATGCGGAAGGCAGATGGGGAGGAAAAAGAGATTGATGACGAGAACAATCATAAAGGACATACAAGTTTCGTTCCCGTGATAAAGCGTTTCTAATGTAATAACTCTTGCATGATTTTGTGTTCTCGCTTCTTCTTCTTCTTCTTGTATATTAGGACTTGTCTCGGTCTCACCATGACTCGTGTAAAACGACTTTCTTTCGACAGAATTTTCCCGCTTTGACGCCACAAAGTGATCCTTACTAGTTCCCCAATGGAGAAAAAAAAGTAGTCACGAAGTTCTTTGATATATGGGTCCCTGGGAACCGCGCCCGGTTGAAGATATTTCATAAGCGATATTTTTTCCTGTCTTCGATTGACTCCAGGATAGAATAGGCTCGAGAAAGCGTTACCTCAATTGATTTTTCATTTCTTCATTACTATGTATATTCTCGCGGCCTCGAGTCTGCGAAGCCCAATCGTAGCTACGAATAGAAGTAAACCTATACACGGCATGTATCGGTATACGTTTAAATATTGTACTACAGGTGTCTACGTGAGTATTTGTGTATTCTCGTGGCATTGTCTTGTGTGTTGCATCACTATTTGAAATCACGGGTCTCAAGCGCCTGCTCCGAGACATCGTGGAACGCGATGTTGGACTATTAGAGAGCACCTCAGACCGTTCCTTTGGCCTCGCTTACGTTTTGCCTCTCCCTCTCTCAATCTATCTTTCTCTCTCTCCCTCTTCCGTATCTGTGTATTTTCCTTGCACACGGAGCTCCACGTTTTTTTGTGGCCTCGTCCGGGCCCACTTGGGCTCTTTGAAGGTACCCGTGTACTACACCTTTCGGTATGCCAGGGAGAATGGACGTTGGGGAGATTTTCCAGGAAGATTTTGCCGATTTACGGCAGGCCGTGAAGCGGAAGTTCTTAGCCAAAGAGGCGGGAACAAATTTTCCAAATCTGTAAAACGATTATTACGGGCGCGTCGGCTTTTTCGTTCTTTCTTTTACCAACTGATGACGTTGCTACTCTTTGAATTATTCTGTGAAGTGCAGCACGTTCGGTAACTTGCCTCTTCATCGTCAGTTCGTTGCAACAGTCCCGACTGATTTCTCTGGTGCTACTCGGTTTTATTCCACACATTTGTACCGCTAGTGTTGACGAAATTGCAGATCCCATCATCTGTTGCATGAAGCATATTGATGTTACGATATGCAAAGACGCAAAGAGTGTTTGGAGACGTCATTTCTGCCGTATGTGTTCGCGATGATACCGCACATCGGGACGGTGTGTGAGGCGTATTAGCTGCTCACGAGAGCGGATGTTCTTTGATGAAAAAAGGAGCAGGGGTCATTGGACGTTTGAGAAAGCATGAACTCACGTAGACGATCTTAGCATCCTCGAGCAAGGTTCTCAACTCCGATAACTCTGTTAATCCAATATGGCATCGTGACGATTGGATCGAATGGCAACAAATGCAGTTCTTTTGTGAGTACTCGATCTTATCTTTTAGATATGGTCGTAGAGGTGCACTAAAGCCGATGGTTTTTTGCCTTCCGGTCCACCACCCAGGATCAGGATCAATTGTCGTTGTTTGGTTTCAACAAACGAATGACAATATTGTGGGGCTTTGATATTCTTGATGCATCCGCACGTAAAAGTGAATCTTAGCGGTTCTCTCGATCGATCGGACTTTCGCCGATCTTGGTTGCACAATTACAGATTGTACAGGGACCGACATAGGCAGTGATCTAGCGTGTTTGATACACGTACGGATACCTATGTACGCGTACGGGGGGCGAGCTGGAAGGAGGATCGCAGCAAGGGTGAACTTGTACAAAAAACGAGAGGACGCGAGGTCGCGAGGAACCTGTTCCGAAGAGTTTTTCGATATAACCAACTGGGGGCAGGGGACGCTGTCATTCCTCGTTCGAGGGTTCGTCGCTACTTCCTTTCTCTGTCTCTTGTGCACGCGTTCGTTTCTTCCCATATCTACGATGTACGTAGCTCAGAGATTTCCGTTAAGATTGTCACACTTTTCTGTTGGCACTTCAGGCACACATGGTCTGTTCACGATTTTTTTGTTGACATCCCTAGAGAAATGCGCATTTTTAGCTTCAACTATAGTGAAATCGAAACGCTAGACTCTGCCTAATAATAATACAAATAGAGCAAGATACACAAATGATTCGATTCAAAGGTTACATAGTATCTTAAGATGCAAACACTTTTCGCTAATTTCTGCATGAAATGAAGAGTATTGCGAAACTAATGTTAAATTTGTGAACATTCCATCCATTTCGTAAAGTGGACTCAGGACTATGGAAAGAAAAAACAGACCGGTTCGAGGGGCTTAAAAAAGTTGACTTTTTCAATGGTATGACAGACCGATTTCGAAATTTCGATGTGTTTGCCTCGTTTTCTGATTCGTCACCAAACTGCTCTTCACGTCACTTTGATCAGGGTTAGCCCAAAGTTATTTCACTACACTGTTGGTAGTGCCTTAATGTAAGCGATGGAAGAATTACCGTCCACCGGACCAGGGCGTGACGTTCTGGGCCTAAGCACTCGACGCTTGCATCATGGTACGATGAGTTAAGATCGGAGGAGTCGAGAACGAGTAAACGATAGGACGCATTTGTGGCCGGAGCTATGGGTGGGCTAGACCGGCAATGAAGGATCCTGATGGAAAGTAACGCGATGTTGGATCCAGCACGACCGTGCAACTGGAGGGTCGTGTTTTCACGAGTCTCCCGCACACGGTATAGAGAGCCAGATCCCTAGAAAATAACATGGGCCTGAGGCCGGAGGCGTTTCGAACCTGGAGGATCGGAAGGATCGAATGAACGCAAAAGAGTCTTGCGAAACAAGGAAAACGAGAACAAGAGGGAAGAACAAAGAGAGGATCGCTGGGGAGTGAGTCGAGTGCCGGAGAATTGGCGGAGCGTGAGGCACCCAACGATGGTATACCGGAGGACGACGTTTCCGGGAAGAGGCGTCGATCCGAGACGAACGCTATATTGCCCCGGCTATTGCGAGCGACAAGAAGGCACTCCGAGACAACGAGGTCTCTGAGCGTGAACGCGAAGACATCATTTGCAGCGTCGAAGTCTTCGAGCGACAAGGAAGAATCTGGACAAGAGACTTGAGCAGAGGAAGCGAGAACTAGCTGTTCTTCGCGGAACTGGAAAGTCATCAGCGAGATCATTGTGAAAGTCGTTCATCACCGGAGCCTTTTTTTGCGTTCACCCTCTTCATTGAGGACTACGGAGCGCAGCTGTAACGCAATCGGTCGTATCCGTTTTCACCGCTACACCGATCGATTGTTGGATCATCGATCTTCTCATTGCCTAGCACTGGAATGAGTGCTCGATCTTCGAGTCTGCGGGAGGATAGATCGTCTTCCGTTTGCACCATAAGACACTTGATCGCCAGAGATCCCATCGCTATCGCGGACTCTAGCTCTTTTGCAAGCCGAACAATGACAAGCGGGGCTACATTTGCATTGTTCTTCTGGTGATCAGAGGCTTGGAAACTGTCTATGGCACTGGAAGAATTCACGGGGGTATTAGCAACGGTCCCGTGGAGCTCCCGTGTCATACACAGCGACCGGCCAAACGACCCCTCCAACGGAATGGAAATGTCCAGCGCAATGCAATGACGAACAACGACGCATAGGAACGAAAGTATCGCCATTGTTGCAGCATCGACGCTTCTTGGACGGCAAAATAAATCAGCGATAACACTCAGCTCAGTGACTACTTTTGTTCAAGAAATCTCACCACACGGCACGTGCATGCTCGCGGTTATCAGTTTGCAAACATTGGAAATACGTACCACGTCGCGCGGTAGGTATAAGCTTGTACAATTCGTAATACCACCGTTGCCCAGTCTTTCTACCGGCTCTCCGTCGATTCGAAATCTCCGCTTCACCATTCGTAGATGTCCTGGAACAGCAGCTCTTACACTCGCCTACGGACGGTAGTTGTTTCGTTCTTTGAATCGGGTCACACGACTTGCTATGTTTTATCACGGTGGGCACTTCGATTAATCGCATTAGGGGAGAGGCACAAGTATCGGATACTTTTGGTTGAAATTTTAAGAAAAGTAAACAATTGCTATGATCTTCAAATTTTACGATCTTATGAGCTACACGTCATATCCAACAAGATGCTAATCATTATTTTGCACATTACATTTTAATATTTTAAGTATATGTTTTTTTCGAAATGACAGAAATCATGGTTTTCAAAAAAGTTGCCTATAATCGGATATCCGAGATAAGGGCCCAAATTCCATTTTTCTTATAAACGATATTGGGGGCCCCTTTTATATAAAATAGAACAAAACGTTTATTGTTTTAACTTTGTAATTATTATCAATCAATCAGTCTTCATGAGTTAATCCTTGATTAGGTAGGAACCTTTTGGCACAAACGGATATGCAATATTAGGCTTTATTGAGATCCGATATTAACATTTACCATGGCCGAATAGGAACAGTAATATTGTTGTACATATTGCTATTTTTGCGAACATTATATATTAAGTAAAATAAATGCTATAGTTCAACAATAACAAAAACAAATCATTTGGACTTACCTCAATGAGAACAACACTTTTTAACACCAAAAATATGTTTTCACGCTGGCAAAAAGTAACATCATTTCTCTGTTGTGCCATTTCTGTTGCTAGGGAACCGAAACTTTTCCAGTGACGATATCTTACGACTATTAGCGAATAAAATGAAAAACAGATGTCACTATCGGAAAACTCGAAGTCAACTATCCAATGTATGGTGCTTCTCCTCTAGCGTTTGGCTGACAAATCTTATCGCATTGTACCATCGTTTAGGCCAGGCAACGATGATTTTTCGGTGAATTGATGAACGATCGGCAAAGTTGCACTTTTCCTGTTACCCTGTCCTACAGATTTATGAACCTTCTGGGCACATCTTCGTCGGAAGCCTTCTGTACTGGAAGATATGGATCCTTTGAGCAAGGCAAGGTCTACAGCGTTGAATGGGTCATCAGCCCTTTACTCGAAACACCAACCTCGATTCTCCGGCTTATGGGAATTTTCTTGGTCACCGCATACTCAGTAAGTTTTCTCATATATTGCCGGTGAATTTCTCACAAATATTTCCTCTCGAACCCAGGGTGCTGATCTTCTCTCATCTTTGTCGCAAGTTTTGTGAAGATGTTTAAAAAGACGCTTCCCATAGGCGTTTTGCCACCTGAAAGAGCGGTCCTTACACTTTCCTAGGTCAGCAACGCGACCAGAGAGTCCCAAATGTCTTACGACTATACCTGCAGGCAGGAAACCAGTTCCTATTCGTTACACTACAGCCATTCGACCATGAGTAGATTCCAAACGTTTACAGCCTAAAATTTCTGTACTCTCCCAACGTCGCAGGCCAAGCCCAGAAGCCGCGACAATAAAAGTCTATTGGATAAACGAAACTTTTTCGAAGACCACACGATAGTCTCAATACTACCTGCCCGTTACAGACATAAGTAAAAACATCGTGCAAGATCGTTGATCGATCTGCCCCGAGGTGTGAATAATAGGCGAAGCCCTGTGTATAGATCGATCGAACCAGAAAATCTAGAGGCGTGAGAATCTCACAATTTAACGTGAAAGGCAGAACGGAAGAGTGTCTTTATATATATATATATATATATATATATATATATAAAAGAACACCGACAGAGCGTTACAACCGGAAAGAATTGAAGAGAACCAGTTCTGGTTTCATCGACTTGTCTGAATATTCAGTGCGGCTCCCGTTCTTAGCAGCTCTAGTAAAACGTTGAATGAAAGACTGTTTTTTTATGATCTCGTTGAACGCATAGTATTATTATCGTGAAGTAAAAAACGTTAATACGAAAAATATGTCTATGCTTCATCATGACGAAAGAAAAGTAATTTCACATTCGTGACGTGGAAATTTAGGCTGCCACATATAACCTTGGATGATAGCAATGATAATAGTACTGCTAATGGCGATGCTAGTGATCATAGCAGTAATTATAATAATAATTGTTAATTTTAAAAGTGATGATCATTTCCAAAGTAATTTATAATTGTAATAACTTTCAGTGTAATCGCGATTTTTGACCGTACGTATGCATACTTGTTTGTTCCGAAATTCATTACAAAAATTAGGTCTTTGATTTCGAACTTTTCAAACTGTTAAGATAAAAAGAAAATAGTTGCAAAACCACGGGTACTTTTAAAAGTATTTAGTAAATAATGCAAATGTCGGTGACGTTTGTTCAAACGTCGATGAAGTTTCTTCTAATATAGACGAAGTTTTATCAAATATCGAGGAAGTTTGTCAAAATGTCGATGAAGTTTGTTCAAATGTCGATGAAGATTACTCAAAAGTTTCTCTAATAAAAAATTTAAATTTCTGCAGAAATACGGGTAGAAATCGTCCGAAACTGAAATTTCACCCATTCTTATACAGACCCCGTGTAGAAATGGAAGGTCAACTTTATAACGCTTATTCCCACAAGGGTTAAAAAAGAAATGGGGTTCGATAAAAAGAGATCAGGCTCGCGGATAAGTTATATGAGAGTTACATCCGATCGCAAACATTCGTAAACTCACGCTACTGTGTGCGAAAATCAAGTAAGCGAGCGCACGAGGAACACACAGTAATACAAGTCACGATGAAGAAAGAAAAGGAGGACGCGCGTCCGACGACGGCGACAAAGGGCATAAGACAACGGAGTAATCGAGCGCGAGCGCGCGCGAGTTGTCATTAAATCCCATCTCTAATTTATGATTATTCACACGTATGCGAAATTCCACGAGAGCGATGACTATATAGGACGAAGAGCGAAGAAATACGACGAGTTCAACGTACTCGCTCTATAGCACAAATGCACGAATTCGTCATAGCCATTCTTTGCTTGCTCGTGATAAACGTTCCTCTCTTCGGACAAACTGTGAATCGTTTTTTTCCCCTCTGTGCTCGCTTCTTCTCTAGCTCTTGCGTTTGTTCCTTTTTTTCTTCTTTTTCGCGGTTCTTTCTCTTTTCCTCGGGAGTCGCGAAGTGAAGCCTCGAAATGATATAAAAAGAAACACTCGAGGCGTTGTGCTAGCTCGCGTGGATTCGTGAGTCGGACCGATGATGGATCCGGTCTGTTTTGTCCGAGCGTACTGTCGTAATAATCCGACCGTTCCTCTTGGCTATTTACTCGGCGCTGTCTCTCTCCATCGCTCTCTCTCTCTCTTTCTCTCTCGCTCCTTCGCATTTGCCACTGGGTAAATCGCCTCCACGTTTGTCCGCGAATGAAAAAAAAAATGAATCTAGATACAAATAAAAGTACACGGAGACTTGAAAAAGCGGAATAAAAATAAAGTACATTTCATCGCAACACAAAACAGGCAAATCTATATAAAATGACGGAAGAGCTAAGGCCTGCCAGGGATTCGTCACGACTCGTGATTGCTCTTCGTCCGGTCAACAACGCGAGTCTGTACAGGAAGAGGGCAAGAGGAGAGAGAAAGAGGAAGACGAACTCTTCACAGAGGCATTGGGAGCCATCTGTCGATGGGAAAGCGAGCCGCAGGTGCTCTTTCGCAGTGTGCCTGTCTCGTTGGACTTTCCGCGTGGCGCCTCCTTCGTATTATACGAGTCGTGGAGCTCGAACTCCTGTGCAAAGATGCTTGGAAAAAGGCTGCCTAGTGAGTGGCGAAACACGTGTAAAGTAGGGTTCCGTAGTCTTAGGTTTGTGCAATCTTTGTAAGAATCAATGTTTAACTAATATGTAGTTATGTTTTATTTTACGACACAATTGTTTATTGCACACTAATTTCAATTTCATGCCATAATTCGCAATCACAATACTCTAATGGTGGTCTGAAGTCTCTGAAGAGTGGGAACCTTTTGTTTGATGTTTGATATCTTGTTACCGAAGCTTCAACCAATATGTGAGGAAGTTATTCGTACAGTCCGCTTGTGAAGGGTCCACGACGTCAACTTAGTGATCAGTTGGTTGTCCATATCTCTGAATTTGTTGATGCAGCTTAACCAAAGTAATTTTTGCCGAAAGTTTTTATCGAATACTGACACTTAGATTTTTTCCCAGATTTTTCGTTATCAACTGTTGAAAAGTTAGAACGGGGGGGGGGGGGGGGGGGGTGGGGTGATCACTAAACCTCAATACTCCCTATAATGCCAGTTGTCAAAGATTACTATTCTATGTTCGCCACAAAAAATAGCGCGCAATTAAAAATGTCAGGTCATTTTGACCTGACATTTCGCGAATATGTGTATGGCGATTATGACGATGACGTCTGTGGATCCTTCAGACAATGTTAATTAAGGACCCAATACTTCTATTCTGATTTTCTATAAATTAACATTCGATTCATAAGATTGTTTTTCTTACCTTGTCCTACTTATCGACAGCTGAGGCGATTGATCGGCCGAGTGTTTACATTGCTGAACCGGTAATCGTTCAGCTAATTTCAAAGTCGTTGAAATTAGCATAAACCTATCATTTCCTATGCTGAACGCAAAACTAAGATTCTTATTTATAACTTGAAGATAAACTTACCTCATGCAAGTCCCCAGGCATTCTCAAATCACGCGAGTGATTCTAAGTCTTTTATTGAGAGATTGAAGTGAACCGTGTCACAACACAGTTCACTTTAACCTGTAAATGGAGAATTCAGCTGAAATCGCAGATTGACGCCGTAGCTGAATATATTTGATTTGATTATTCTTGAATTCGTATACTTACGAGTGTGACGATGTAATACAACATAGTTAATACCTCCTGGACACTAATATATCACAAATCTGCTCAAACGACTGATTATTATCTTAAAATACTTATTTAAGGTCTTATATACGCGATTCCGCCGATTTTCGAAGGTACTTTTCTGGACGCGGTTAAAAAAAAATGACGCATATATTGACAACATTTTTTTACAGATAATTTATGCACATGGTTAAGTATGTGTAAAAAAAATCAGAAATATTAACAAATGGCGGACATATAACATAATAAAGCAACGTATTTTTTTTTGCGCGCGCGTTGATGGTGAAAGTTCTCGGCTTCGATGTGGGTGTCTGAAAAAAATGAACATATTTATAATTGCATAATGAATGTATCTTCAGTGTGAACCAATAATATTATTTAAAAAAAATAATAATAATTCGAAACTTAAATTTTTTTTACTCAATTTTCTGTCGGTATTTTATGTTTTATATTTTTTTGTATCATTGACATTTTTGTTTCTGTGCTTCACACGATAGGTGATGATACTGAGAATATGTTGTAAACATTTCAAAGCGATCTGAACCTTCCTTCAAGAGTTAGAACTTTCGCAAGGTTTAAAAAAGTGAATCGTGGAAAAACGGCATTGAAGTTGGCGGCCGGGCACGCCGCGCGGTATCTATTATAAATGCAGTCTTACCTTATCGTTGGAATTTTTGGAATTTTTCAATTCTGTAAAGCTTAAAATATTCCTAACCGTTCAGGTTAATGGAGTCAAAAATTTGAAAAAGATTAAAAATTTTGATATTTTTTGCGTATATAAGGCCTTAATGTGCAAACATGATGATCACTAGGACCTTCATGACTACTGGGCCGACCACCTTAGTGCTGAATTTTGTCGCTGACGTCTCTTAGATCGAGCAGATAGCATCGGTATAGTAATCAACTAGTCGACTCGTATGAAAGCGTTCATCGCGTTGTCATAACGCTGTCGTTAAAATCTCGCTGCTTTTTTCGTAAATGTTTTAAATTCGATTTGAATATGTCATTAGCTCATGTTATTTGACGCTGAATATTTATTATGTTTCCTTCCTTCTCGGTCGAATATGTCGCGTTGCAATTGACACTTGGCTGTCAATTATTTCGGTATCGTATCACTCGTTGCATTCATAATTCGCAGAGGATACTTTCGTTCTTCCTTTCACAATTTCAATATTACGATATAATCACAAGATATTTGACTAGCCTCGGTTGCTACCCTCAGTGAATACAGGTTAGGAAGCTTAGCTGTTAAATTTGAAAGAGATCGTGGACATATATGTCATGTTGGATTGACAGCAGCGCCTCTTGGTTGGGCTCCTTATTTCAAAGATTTTTTGCGGCAGAATCAGTACCCGACGTTCAGGTTCTTTACTTCGGTATGAAAATGCTCGAAATAACCTCGTAACAATCGAAAAGATGAGTGAAAAGGTCGCGACTCGAGGCATCTCGAAAACTCTGGCGACATTCGCTTCACTGTTTCGCGATTCTTGATTAAAAGACACAATCGGAGAGGTATCGCAACTGTTTCTCTCTCGTAGACCAATTGTAAATCGAAGAGACGATTGTCTCCCATTCCCGGAAGGCACTTTTATACCCGGGCTGATCAATTATCCGCCTCGCAGAGTGTGGCGAGTGGGAAGGGGGGCAGCTTTGAATTGCCTATCATGCCAGTATGCGAAAACACCTGTTGTTCGGTCGCGCTCGTATTACGAAACACAATGTATCCGCGGAAATCTATTTTTGCTTAACGGGTCTGCATAAGCTTGGGATCTGAAAAACAGGTCGATTTTCAATATTTTTTGTGATGAGAGTATTCACTTGAGGAGGTCGGTGTTTTACGTACAATTAATATATAGTGTTGCCGAGTTTGAGTTTTTTTTCCATTGAAAAATATTGATAAACAATGAAATTATTATTGTCCACAAAATGTACAAAAATACAGTTTTAGGACAACAACAAAACATTCGTATAAACGGATATTTTTTTTTAATTAAATATTATTATTTAAACAAAGTACCGCTGTGGCTGCATGGCCAGTTGCAAAAATGGTCCAGGTAGTTCTGCCAATTAGAGTGATCTGGGATGAATAATTAAAAATGTACATTTAGTATAATAATAAAACTTTGGTATGACCGGATACTTTTCTGAAATGTTGAAAATTACTTAAATGGCAAGCAGGAAATAGTTCGATTTTCGACGAACAAAAACTTTAATAACTTGTTATTAACGAATGGATAAACATATGAAGAAATCATCTGGTCATACGGCAGAAAATGTCATAAGCTATGCTCTGCCTGACTTTAAAGTGAATTGGACGAATAGATTTTGAGATACGATTTACACCGTCTCATAAAACATCGTTTTGAGAAAAACGAGAAACAAAGATTAACCCGCAGCAGGGAAGTTCACCGTAGCGTAGTGGGTGATATGATCCTTCACAAAAATCGTCACAACTCGCCCGATTTTCAGAATTTTTACAAAATCCTTGCTACAAATGGGAGTTAAGGCCCGAGGCTATGTAATAAAAACAGTGCATTTTCGGAACTTCAAGTTTATGCAGACCTCTTAAGGTGCATGTCGGAAGTTTGGTTTGTGTGCTTGTTGGGAATGGATTTTTGCTCATATCTTATTAAGCGTTATATACTAAGGTAGAAAGACACGTTTTTCTTAACCCTTAGTAGCCACACTTAGCTAGAATCACGTTATAGTCATACTGGGTCCATGGGACCCAGGCGTTTTTAAAATGTTATAAATAATGAAATAATGCATTGAGCGATATGAAAAAAATAGTGAGGTATAATTTGAACCTTGTTTAATACAAGGATATTGATTAGAAATCAAAAATTAAATTTTAAATATGCAATAAAAATTATGCAAGAAAACGTGAAAAATGACTTTTTTTACAAAAATTGCTGTAACTCTTGTAATTATTGAAAAAAAAAAAATGGTTTTATAATCTGGAAACAATGTACTTTGAAATAGACATACCGGTTTCTGTGGACTTTTCAAAAAGTATATTTATTTCATCCAACGCAGGTGCGATTTATAAGGAAAGAATGAAACCCTTACGCATATAAAAAATGTATGTTTTATTGAAAAAAAAGTTGTACGGCATCAAAATAATTTGTTTGGGTCCCGTGGACCCAGTGTGTCTATTGAGGGTTAATATTTAATAAACACGTTTTCTATATAGGTAAAGGAAACTCGTTTTAAATATTGCATACATACTCATAATCATGGCACTAAAAAAAGAACCATTATCAAAGCCAGATAACGTTCGAAGCTAATGAAACTGTTTTACATTGAGCATTCAATAAAGAGCTTTATAAACCAAGTGTTCAGGAAAAAAACTTCAGCGGTTTTTCCAACAATTTCGCTGAAGCATGAAGAAGGAAATCCTAAATTGACAGATATAGCGCACGTGATGGTATTGGAAAAAAGGCTCGCCAGCTTAACCCCTTCGTTGGCATTGACGCAATAGTGCGTCAAATAATTCCGTGCCCTGTGTGGCATTGGCGCAATAGTGCGTCAACCTTTATTTCCCTATTTAACTTGCTCTGATTTGAAGTCGGAGCCTCACTCGGGGGTTTTTGGGCTCGCTGAATACGAATTTGAAGTCAAAATTTGGGAATTCAAAATGGTGGCGCCAATATGGCGGACAAAAATCAAAAACTTTCCTCGATTTAGATGAAAATTAGTACTCCGGGATTTTTGACGTCACTTATTATGAATCTGAACTTTAAATTTGAAAATTCAAAATGGCGGCGCTAGAATGGCGGACCGAAATTGAAAATTTTACTCGATTTAGATAAAAATTGGTACTTTGGATTTTCGAGGCCGCTTATCACGAATCTAAACACAAAATTCGAAAAAAATTAATGGCGGATCTAATATGGCGGACGAAAGTGCAACAAACAGCTCATAATCAGTGACCTACACACCTATGAGTACCGAGTTTCAGCTAAATCAATCTGTATTATTTGTATTTTCATTCACCATGTTTGTTCGTCATTGTGGATTCCTGAATTTTGAGTTCAGATTCGTAATCAGCACCCTCAAAAACCCCAGAGTACAAGTTTTCAGGATAAAAAAATGTTCCCACCATTTTGGGCACTTTTTGTCGAATTCTCTCTGCCAACGAAGGGGTTAATGAACGCTTGAAAAACCGCTCGCCAGCTCAATGAACGCTTGAAACTTCACAGGCAGACGTTACTATGTTATAATATCATATTACGTTAAGCGAGGGTTCCCAAGATCCTCACGATATCTCTCAACCTCAAAGCTCTCTAATCTTTGGCTAAATACTTCGTCGCTATATATTGGGTTGTTTGGAAAGTTCGTGCCTATGTTTCAACATGCCACCTACCAAAAATCCGCACGAACTTCCCATCTCTGTCAGCAGAAAAACTTCGTCGACTCAACCGATGTCGTTTTTTTCTAAAAATCTTCGACGCGCTACCTTGCGCCCAAGTTTAAAGGTTGCGCAATTCTACAAATGTCACTGTTCTGAATATGCGCAGGTTGTTTTTTTCTATAACACTTAATTAATTAATTAAATAAACGTAACTAATCCTTTAATTAATGATTCTTAATTATTTTAAAAAATAAGTAATACAGAGCATCTAATTTGACTTGTTAATATTATATTAACCAGGAAAAAACAGTGAAAAAGTAGAAATAAATCTTTGCTAGTGGTTGTATGGTGTAGCAGAGTGCATGCTCGCGTGGTGTGAGCAACGCACAACCGAGTTGAATACATACCTGCTGTATGGATATGCAAACGCGATTGTCACGCTCGAAATGCGCGAGCGAGGACAGGTAGCAGCATTGAAGGCCTCGCGGCTGTGTTAAACGTCTGGTGATATATATATATATATATATATATATATATATATATATATATATATATATATATATATATATATAATACACATATAATACACATGGAAAGTATGCTTTGAACCCATTTTATTTATGTTATGTTGGCTAACCGACGTTTTTGGGTACGGCTCTGAATTTTGTTCCCTACCAATTTCTTTTGAGGACAGTAGGGTCCTAGAAACGACCTTTCAATATATACACAGAGAAAAATACGGCCTCAAATTCTAACACTGGTTGCCAGAATTCTAATATTCAGTGCTAGAAAAGTATAGTAGTTTACTGCCAGTTCGGAATTCTAAGACTTGTTGTTATAGAAGTGTAAAAATGATTCTCACACCATATAGTAAAAATGATACGTGCATATTACATTTGAAACTATTCTCGCATAGGCGCGAGTCCTATATGCTGTATAGTAAAAATAATGCGTGCATATTACATTTGAAACTATTCTCGCATAGGCGCGAGTTATATTTTCATATGGATTTCACTATACGCATAGCATAAATGTTCGGCGTATAGCGAAAAATATTACGAAGTTATTAGTAAAATGTGACTCTTTATACCGTACTTTTGTAGAATACTGGAAACTAATTGTTCCATTCACGTGGGCAAAATATATTTTGAATACTACAAAAAATCACAATATGTCGAATAGAGTGTATTATTTGCATCAGTTTACGCGCCATATCGTAGGTTGAAATTTAAATTTCTTCATTATTACTATACCATAATTACAATTTTTATCTTCCATTCAATACTTTTTGATATTTAATGATATTTTTTTTAGAAGCATAGTATTAATTCTAAACTTCGAGGCTCCCGTTTTCTCCGTGTACATATGCTTGCGTTTATCCAAAGGTGATTTTGAAGAGAGGTTTACATAACCGATCATATCTTGCACTGCATCGGATTATGGCAGGAAAATGCCAATCTACCGAGTTCATCAAAGATGGCTCATTGATCTTTTTTTCAAAAAGGGAAACACGCAAGTTAGACAACGAAACGCGATAGAGTCGCTCATACGCAAATACCGTATCGTGTCATAAGTTCGCGTGTGCTGTTCCCATTCACCGTTTGATTCCTCCGGATATCGATGCGCGTACATAAGAAAAGAACACACGCGGCTGAAGAGTCCTGCTGGTTGCTAGCAGGGTTGCCAAATTTGGCGGTTGGACAAGTCGCTAATTAGAATATTTCGGCGCCAAACAGTTTCGAAAATCGCCGTTTTGGCGCAAAACCGCCAAATCCGGCAACCCTGGTTGCTAGCTCAAAAAGTGGAGACTAGCGGCTAGGATAAGTCGAAAGGTACGTTGGAGACGCGCTCACAAGAAACATGGACGCAGATAGTTGCTTGGATCTTGCGACCTGCTGTCCGATGATTGATTCTCTGCAACGGGAGCTTCTCCACGCGATCACGAGCGTGAAGAAAAAAATGGTCATGGCAGCGGAAAAATCTACCGCAGTGGCGAAATTCCTCGTCGGCAACCGGGGGATATGTACTTCACAGGAGGGGGAGTTCTGCTTGCTCGCCGTGAACTTGGCGTGAATCTCATTGTTCGCAGTCACCGATGCGGAAAGCCCGACTTCCGGTTTCTAATGACAGCTCTAAAAAGAGAGAGATAGAGAGCGAGAGAGAGGTAGAGAGAGAGAGAGAGAGAGAGAGAGAGAGAGAGAGGGAGAGAGCAAGAGAGAGCGAGAAATCCTGATGTTTGTGCTTCGTCATTTCGCTGCGAAGCAAAGAGAGCCAACGAAGTGGAATACACACGTACGCTTTATACACCACGGCGATGATGATAACAACCCAGTGGATTACGCATACTAGGAGGTACATACTCGAAGAGTCAGTGTGTGGTATATTAGTTACGTTTCGCGGGTACCTGCACGTGAGGCTTGTCAGTCACACATGTCGACGACACCCCATCATACGAGCTGCTGCTGCGGGTATTGCCTCCATCATTCCATACACACAAGCGTAAATGGACACACTCTACGCTTTCCCTATATAACTTTGTACGCAGGCATCGTTCTACTGGAGGTCCCGTTTTTCTTTCCACGTTATAGAAAATGAATAAATTTCGAAATCCATTGGTCTAGATATGTGCCGGAAGTCGGGGCAGCGGATACGGGCGGTTGGTATGATACATTCTCCAGGTAGCACCTGCACTCCACTGGGGGGCTCAGGGTCAGGGCATTGCACGTCGCTGCGGGCCGGACAGGACGGGGAGGGCTCAATCGTATTATTGTAGCGTCTGACGAAGTATGTCTGAGGACAAGTGCAGCATCTGGGTAACGTTGGGTACTGCACAGTTGATTGAGGAAAAAACATTTTGGAAAGTAGAAGACTGCTGACAAGGAACATCACTTAAGGTTGTTATGGGGTTAAGTCAACATGTTGCCACCGAGCTGAATTTTTTTCTGGATCTTTACAACCTCTTTGCTGATCAACCTGTACCTTTACAACCTCTTGATCAACCTGTGCAGTTTGAATACGATCCACAGTACCGTTAAAAAAATCGGCAACTCGACGTATTTCATGGGCTTGTTCCATCACGCTTATGGAAAACTCCCGATCATTTTTCAGTACATTATTAATATATGCTAAGTGAATGTTACCACGGAGCTGAAAAAAACAGGTACGGTTCGACTAATTATCGGACCCTTGGTACCGTGAAAATGAGGATTCACAGTACCGTTACAAAATTATTAATGTCTTTGACAGCGAATTTGCGCGAAAATCAAGCACACAAAATATTAGACTGTGCAATCATGGCAACGTCGTAGACGGCACAAATGCTACCTATCTTATCGGTATTCGGTAATTATGCCCGGGAACCTCAAACTACTCGGTCAGGATAATTAACAACGAATATTATTGGTGCTTATTCTCTTAATTAGTAATAATTACTTAATATTAATTTGATAACTATGTTCAGAAATTATACATTTCTAGATATTTCTAGTCAAAGACAAAATAACGCGGATTTTTTTTCATACAGATTTTTTTTTTAGCATATCGGAAAATTAGTCAAGTTTTTGATTTTTTGAGATGATGCACGGCGTGGTCTGCGCGGGGCGCTACACAGCCTTGCCAGTTCATGTGAGACAAAAAGGGGTTAAACATTACTAAACTAGACTATAAGCGGGGCCTTATCGTTTTTTCTTTTTTGGAAAACCCCCGGATAACAAAATGGCAGCTGTGTGAAAAAAACCCCAATTATTTTGTTTCAACGGATGAAAAAAATAATTCTAAATTAATTTTTGACAAAAATCGCGTCCTGATGGCCCCGCAAATTGAATTTTCTTTCAAGAGATTCATGTGAATCGGTTCGTCTGTTGAAGCTGTAAAGCGCCTCGCGCGCAGAAAAAAGCTGTTTCCAGAAAAACACTCCGAGCGCCTCAGCTACCTGTTTTACAGCCGGCGGACGGTTCCGGTCAACAGGCTGTCAATTCTAACATACTTTAGACCAGAAAATAACCTTTTACCCACGTGTTCAAAACACTTTAAGGATGCAAATTAAGTAAAAAGAGCGAATTTTTCATCGTCATAAACGGTAACCTGTTCTTGAGTGTCCGTCTTCGTTTTTGTTGAGACTGATATATATGATAAAGAATTGAAAACTATTCGCAAGTATTTTTTTTATACGGCGGAAAAACGTGTTTAAGGAGGAAACCACCCTTCACAGAAATATGTATGGAGGCGTGATTTTGCAGTTTCACCCACAAGCAGTCCATCGATCTGAAGGAAACAAAAACCAAAATTCTTCTAATGTAAACCGATAAAAAATCCACCATGGAAGTATTGAAAAAAATTAAATCAAGGGCTGACACGTCTTTCTTTAAGGGCATGTACACGGTCAACATAACCTCACAAATTTTCCAACCCAATTTTCGCATACATGGTTAAATTTTTTAGGAAAAACAAAGCATTAGGCTCTGGAGAATATCCTGACGCAGAGCTTGATGATTTCCTTTTGCCCTAAATATTATTCATCTCTGAGAAATCTCTGTTCGAAAATTTCAGCTATCTCTCTCGCACTCACATGTCACGTGGTAGATATTCTACTTCGCCTTAAGGCACGGTTTTAAGTAAAAAAATGTAAGTTACCCTTAAAACCATTTTTCCGCCGATAAAAAGATACGTGTGTAATATAGGGTGTCTCAAAATGACCTGACATTTTAATTGATTAATAAACCGCATTATTCATTTGAAAAGTACGCATATTTTTATTTTAATATAAGGTACAACTTGGAGGTTATGTGTGGAACACAATATTCGATACATAACGAAATTTTCAATAACATTTTGGCATAATTGCGAACTAATTTTATTAATGGTGCGCCCAATTGCTTTCTTGAGCTCCGGGATGGTCGGTGGATCATTGGCATGTATTTTTCCTTTTAGAAAACTCCAAAGAAAGAAGTCCAATGGCGTCAAATTGCACGATCTTGGTGGCCACTTCACATCGCCGCGGTGCGAGATAACACGACCCTGTAACTTCGTTTGCAATAACTATGTAGTAACAATGCAGCAAATAACAATTTCTATGCGTTGCTCGATCGTGTAATTCTCCATGAGTAAACCTCAATACTTCCTGATGCCACATATATGAGTTTCAACAAAATCGAAGACTGGCTCTTAAGTGATGTTCCTTGTTAGCTGAATGAAAGGAACTTTTTCAACAGTGTTCCTCTTGGCGCGGTGGAATCGTGTATCAATTTGCCCGATAAATTATGTACGCTCATTTCGTTCGTGCGTATTTGCACGCGGGCATTTCAAGGGCCAGAGTCGAGAATCGCGCAACGTGTAGAAAAAAGAGAGGAAAGAATGAAGAGTCGCGTACCATTAGCGGGGATGCGTGGAAAATTCACGGCTGTCGTTCGATGCGGCTGCTGATTCGCTTGTTTACTATCATTATTGTTAGATCATGGGAGCGCAAAGGAGCGGGTCCGCGTGCCGCCGACCGCGCGATGCCTACCGGTGCGTGGAGAACTGGCAACCGGCAACGGAAACGCTTCGCCAGCTCCATCTGACTGCGCGCTGACAAACCGGAAGTAACCGTGGGATCGAGGCGCTCTCGCGGAAGCCTGGAAAGACTTTTGAGCCGCAACGAGGAGCCCCCCGGCGCGAGAAATCGTGTCGGGACTTTCGTGTGGGAAAACTTCTTCGTCGTCGTCGGTGACGACGAATCATTCGCGTGCACGTCTTTTTCTTTCTTCGCGCTTATGTATTCTCTTATCTGACTGCGCTGCACTTATTAATACACACACATGGTATGCCGCTTTTAACCTTGAACACGACCAGTACGACTATATTTCTTTGTACGATACCGAGCGTGTACTCGTGATAGCGTAAGAATCCGCCTTTAAGGCGGGCCTATAGTTTCTCGGGTCGAAAAAATCGATTTTTTTTTTCATAAATCACATCTACATGTGTAGAAAATGTGTGCCAAAGGATTTTTCGATATTCGAAGTGGTTCACAAGTTACGGCCCTGGAACGGAGCAGGTATACGGAGCAGGTATACTTTCAAACGCGTTTTTCTCGAAACATCATTTTTCGAAACGGTGACCACGATATTTCAGAAACTACTGCACCGATCTTGTTCAAATTTATACAGCATCTTTAATATGTTATAAGCCAGCGATTGAACTAGGATTATCATGATTGCTTCGATAGTTTTTTTTGTACAAGCGAAAAACTTAAGAAAAAATGAGTAAAAAATAGAATGTAATTTTCAAAAGTGTATAAAAAAGTCAATTTTTGTAATTTAGAATTCACTCTAGTTCAATCGCTAGTCTTAAATATGAAGATTAAAATGCCGTTTGGTTTTTTTATTTCAGATAAGCAGAACAGCCGCAATCTTGGTCACCGTCAAGCACCTCTTTTACTTGATGTCTTCCTGTCGGCCACTATAACGTTTATTCTATTATATATTTTGACTTCAAAAAATTTGTAAAGTTTATTTAAATGTTAATAAAGATTATGCAAAAACAATGAGATTGATTATTTCGATGCTTTACCCGTAAAAAATTATTGAAAAAGCCGTAAAAAAACAGCCGAGAAACTAGAGGACCGCGTTAATGATTTCTCTGGAGAAAAAAAAAACATTATTTTGTGTGTATGTGTGTGTGTATATATTTATGCACATGTGGGTTTGAAACCTATTGTAAATTCTTTTGCGATGGCATCTGTATGTTACTTGACAGATGACGCAAGGACGTCAAAAATGGTGAAAAACATTTTGCGGATTAACTTTGCTTTGCGTATCTTAGAATATAGAATCATTTTTATACAACTTGATTTTTATATTTTGTTGCATATACAACAATTTTACATTATAGCTCGCGTCACTTAATGTGCATATATTATATTGGGAGTACAAATAAGTCTCCGCCGTTTGGCAAAAGATGGCCCCACCAGGAGGTTATGGTGGAAATTGTCAGATGTAAAACGTCATATCGTAAGGTTGGACATCTGGTAAGACCATAACCTTGAAATATTAGCGATTTCGTATCAGCATCACATAATTTTTTCGTGCGAAAATGTCGAGTTTTGAGCCGAATAAGCGTCATTTGCGGGAAATTTATAACTCTTCTTTACTTCTTTATTATGAAGAAATCTGCCGCTGAGGCGCATCGATTGCTTGTAGAAGCATATGGTGAGGCTTCATTAAGTGAGAGAAGTTGTCGTGAGTGGTTTCAAAAGCGGAAGGCCGGAACGAATACGCGGAATTGAAAGCATTATTGGAAGGAGATTTGTGCCAAACGCAAGAGTTCCCGTTAATGACGCTTATTCGGCTCAAAACTCGACATTTTCGCATGAAAAAAATTATGTGTTGCTGATACAAAGTCGCTAATATACCAAGGTTATGGTCTTGCCAGATGTTTAACCTTACGTTATATGACGTTTTACATCTGACAATTTCAACCATAACGTCCTGGTGGGGCCATCTTTTATCAAACGGCGGATACTTATTTGTACTCCCAATATATATATGAGGCGTTCTATACCATTTCGAACGGTCAAAAAGTTGTCCACTCTCAAAAAAGTTGAAATTTTTTGAAATGATTTAATTATATGAAAAAAAATAGTGTAAATTTTGTCACAATTTTTGGAGCGCATTTTCTCGAGTTTTTCAAAATTTCAAAATTTTTAAAATACCGTTATATCTCGTGAGCATTTGATTTAACAGAAAAATGTTTAAGACAAAAAAGTTGCAATTTTACATGAACTTTGTGAAAAAAATTTGTTTTGAATTTTTCGAGTTTAAAAAATGCCCATTTTCACCAAAATTATACAAAAATATTTTTTTTCGGCCGGTATGTCACTTGATTTTTCTCAAAAAATTCCAAAAAATACTCTGAAGTGTGTACAGTAACACCTATTTTTTTCAGAGTGGCTCGATTCGTTGTTCCAAAGCTGTGCTTTGTTTTATTATTATGAGATATTTTTTTTAGACAAATTAATTAATATTAAAAATTATTCTCTCCCAAATTTCTCTCACATTTTTCAGGTAATAAACATCCATAACAGTAATAATTTTTTTGAGCTTAATCATAAATTATCGGTAAGATATACAAAGTTAACCTTGCCATACAAACTAACGTTCGTCGTCCAACATGAAAATTGTGATACAAAGTAACGTTGTCGTGAAATATGGAAAATGTGATACAAAGTATCGTTGACCGCCCAATATAAACATTGTCATACAAAGTAATGTGCGCCGTCAAATGCCTTCTACATCCTTCAGTTTGTCAACATTCCCCCTCCATGCCAAAATACTACCGGAGTTCTTAGTGTGTTTTGATTTTTTTACACTAGGTTGCACGGTGTGAGCCAAGCAGAGAAGTCGCAGAGAAAGGAAGGACAGCTTCCTTTGAATTTTCTTAGTGGTTTCTCTAGTGCCTTGATACAAACTAATTTTTACAAAGAGTTACAAAAATATCTCATAACAATAAAACAAAGCAAAACTTTGGAACAACGGATCGAGCCACTCTGAAAAAATAGGTGTTACTGTACACACTTCAGAGTATTTTCTGGAATTTTTTGAGAAAAATCAAGTGACATACCGACCGAAAAAAAATATTTTTGTATAATTTTGGTGAAAATGGGCATTTTTTAAACTCGAAAAATTCAAAACAAATTTTTTTTTTCACAAAGTTCATGTAAAATTGCAACTTTTTTGTCTTAAACATTTTTCTGTTACATCAAATGCTCACGAGATATAACGGTATTTTGAAAATTTTGAAATTTTGAAAAACCCGAGAAAATGCGATCCAAAAATTTTGAAAAAATTTACACTCTTTTTTTCAAATCATTAAATAATTTGACAAAATTTCAATTTTTTGAGCGTGGACAACTTTTTGTCCGTTCGAAATGGTTGGAACGCCTCAAATACAGGGTGTACTGTTATGAATGGATAATCCTGCAACTGGCGATAGGTCTAATCATGTCCTATTATATGCTGGAATTTCAGTTTAGTAAAAGTCCTACGGTTTCGGAGATAAAAATAATCTGCTTTCGGTTTTTCGCATGCTGTTTCTACAAAAGATACCTTTTTTCACTCGGTTTAAAAACAAAAATACTTTTGGTTTTTTGTTTGATCTAGTCTATTCTTCTTTTTGACCTTCAACATGTTAAGGAAACTTTATGAAGGTGTGGGAAAGGTAAAGCATTGTATTCGGGCCACGACTGGTAAAAAGCGTGAAAAATTTGTGTCAGCGAAATATGTCGGTTAAAAATAAAATATGTGTGGAAATTCGAATGAGTGAGATGAGGTTAGAACTACAGTTAGCTGTTGCCTTGCTGTCACGCTTCTTCATCGTAGCAAGTGGTAATAAATCCAATACCGGAAGTTCATACTAAACTTGATATTCCATAAAAATAAGGTTAATAAGCGTATTTTTTTCTGAGAGCATTGGATTACTACAAGTGTTAAGTATGTAGAGCTGATTATTCTGAAGAATCTGACGGATTCCCGCTATTATATACACTTTTGTAGCGACCAGAAATTGGGTTTTTGTATGTTGTCTCGGAATTCCTTCACAAAAATATGCAATTTTAATATTGTTTTCTCTGTAATTAGGTCGATAACCAACTCTGAAATTTTACAGAGACGATTATTAATATATTTAGTGAGCTCAAAAAAAAAATTATGAAAATCCTATGGATTGAAGCCTGACGATAGGATTACCTTAAGGATGTATGGCAACTAAGTTATTTACTACTGTTCGAATTGAAACTCACTGATATTGTGAAGGAAAATATCGAGAACTTTTGGAGATTAAAAAAACAAAATTTGCCCACGTGAATGCTGAGATAAACGAATTCAAAGTTGGGTAATTTAACACGGGGAACATAGGACTGTACGTCCAAAATTCCCTTTACATTGGCAAAAAAGGTATTTCCGGAGTACTCTTTTGTAAAAAAAACTTTTGTGCGGTATCGCTGTAATATGCATGATACGTTAAAAAAAAAATCGACATGTGCCCATACATTTTGCGAGATATTGCGAGATAAATGGGACCGTTTTCGTATTTCTTTAGCTCGTATGTCGTAACCACGACAACGTCAGGGAAAACGTACATCAAATCAGCAACTAAAGTTGCAGTTAAAAATTGAAAATTCTTCTTTCTGTACCGCATGTTTTACTTTGAGCTGTGGTAAATCTCCTTTTTAGCTTCAATGAATACTACAATTATTTTATTTAGTCTTTAAATGCGATTTTTGCAAATTGCATAATCAGTTCTGTAACGACTCTGCAGTAGCTGCCATACATCCTTAAAATGCTTTTTTAAAATTTGTTTCCTGCGATTGTTGTCCCCAGAGATATAGATGTACCGGTAAATCGACATTTTGGCGGAAATAAAGTGATCGTTCACGTGTTGCTTAGTAGCTTTTAAGGGGAGCTACCTGAGTAAACGGCGAGAAAAACAGGTAAACTCCGGGAATTTTTATCTCAAAAACTAATATTTCGGTTGGATCCGGCTTTTTTAAATTGGAAAATATGTACATTGAGGTATGTTTAGGAATTTTGTAAAATAAATTCGTTGACTGGAAGCGATTCAAACGCGATTATCTCGAAACATAGTTTTCAAAGTCGGTGCCAGATGTATCTCGAAAACGGCTTGTCCGATTTTGTCCAAATTTGGATACAATATTCTTCGATAGTTGTTCTCGTTCGCCACGTAGGGGTTTTCCATTTGATTGAACCATTGCTTTTTTATGCAATGTGTGTGCGATCCAAAATCGTCAGAAATTGCAAACGAAAAACGAATGTTACATCAAAACGGTCGCAATTTCGTTAAAAATGAAAATTAAAAAAAATCCTACGTGGCGAACGAGAAAAACTATCGAAGAATATTGTATGAAAATTTGGACAAAATCGGACAAGCCGTTTTCGAGATACACCTGGCACCGATTTTGAAAACTACGTTTCGAGATAATCGCGTTTAAATCGCTTCCAGTCAACGAATTTATTTTTAAAAAATCCTAAACATACCTCAATGTACATATTTTCCAATAAAACAAAACCCGGATCCGATCGAAACATTAGTTTTTGAGATAAAAATTCCTGAAGTTTACCTGTTTTTCTCGCCGTTTACTCAGGTACTTCACCTTGATGTCGTTTTTCGAGTCCCCTCGGAAAAAATCTAGCGCATTTTTGTGATGAGCAATATTTGCCAAAAAAATACAATATTCTGGAAAAAAAACAAAATTCCATTTTGATTTTTTCCACATTTCGTCACCCTGACCGCAAATTCTGCACCAAAGTTATCCAAAGCATACGCATATAGCTCCCGGAAGGCTTCTCGATGCTTCTAAAGGGGGCAGGGCATAAAAAATTACACATTTTGCTACGCTGCTTTCTCGATTGCAACACCAATTGAAAATCACGAAGATTATCGATGCAATATCGATCAGAAAGGAATGTATTCCGTTATCAGTGGATTATCAGTTCGAACAAGCTTTTTCGCGCCCGAAACACGCCGCTCTATTCCCATTTCATCGATATCCCCGTTTTCGAGATAGAGTTTACAAATATCCGCGTCGTTTGATCGGTGTAAGATAGGACGGACATGTGCAAGAGGGCTAGGTGAGAGAGCAACGGAAACGTAGCCAGAGAAAGAGGGAAGCATTAAGAGGGTGTGGGGTGCGGAGGAAATCATTGTACGTGCATATAGGTGTACGTTCGAAAGAGGTTCGAAACTCACACGTCGATTGAAGCGAGCAGACCCGTTACAAGGTAGTTACGTACGCTCGCGGCAGCCTCGACGAGTTATCTTTATGACTCCGAGCCATATTCGCATGCACGTATAAACTACACTATATACGTACCGCAGATACGAGAATATGCGCTACATATGTATACGCGTGTGCCCGCATGTGTACGCGTATGTGGCGAGGAGTTTTCTAATTTGAAACGATCGGGATTTGCCGTACTCTGGAACAACAATGGAGAAAGCCATGCCGGTGAGAAAACACACGTACTACATACAGTAATGTTCTGTGTGCATATACTGGGTGGCCCGAAAAGTCACGTCCGAATGGAAAATCTAGATGCCTTGCATCATTTTCTGTCCGAATCATCCCCATCTATATCTTACGATCTTTTTTCGTTGTGGAGAAAAAAGTATTTTTTAAAATCCTTCGTGCATGTACTTTGCTCGCGATTTTTTTTACGCGTGTTTTTGTTGTGGAGTTTAGCAATAAATAAACGACCAACTGAACGTTAACGTCTCAGGTTTTTATCAAAAGTTTAAAAAATAGGTTCGAGAGGATTGGTCACTAAAGTTTAGATGATGAAAAAAGACTAATACTAGGGCTAAGGACTCTCAATTGCTTTTGAAAACTTCTAAAAGGAAAGTACATACACAAAAGAGAAACCAATTAAAACGTATGGCACAGGGAAAATCGAAAAAAATAATTAAAAAATGGTATTTTTCGTGAAAAACTACAAAAGATCGTGGAACATACATGGGGGTGATACGGATAGGTACCGTAAAATGGAGTTACTTTGAACAGGTTTTGTAAGTTGTTTGTAGGTAACTTTTAAAAAAAATCCTAAATGCCAACTTTTTTATGCTTCAATTGAACAATGTGTCCTTTGGCTATCAAATCTATAAGAAAGTCGAGCCCCCCGCCCCCCATAATTTTATATATATATATTTTTAAAGTGTCAAAGTAACAAGTGGTAAGTCATCGGAACGCTACTTATGTCAAAGATTGAGGGTTGCTTGACATCATTGTGATACAAAAATTTATTATTTTATGCGTCATACATGGAATTAACCGAAAAACAACGATTTTTTACAATCAAATTGTCATCTTTATTAAGGAAACATTTTACATAAAAATATCAAGTACCTAGGGTACTGTTATAAGCACTTAAGGGGATAGGACATAGTAACGGGTATAAAATCATGTGCGAATTTAATATTTTTTTTCGTATGAAAAAGTGATTCACTCCAAAAATTAATTACACATCTATTTAGTATGAATATCAAGCTGTAAGAAAATATATATATATTTTTTTTTCGATGTACAACATGGCCGACTACTAATATTTTCTTTTGTTATGCTCCATATGAGCGGATCGCCACACAATTGGTTGAAGCGTACATTTTCGATTGCAGGATATATCGCATTCTCACATCATCATGGTTGTTACGCATTATGGACTCAGAAATGCCCTGACTTTTCCAGGTTTTCCACACAGATTTTGCAAATAGAGAGATTGGGGTCAAATAAAGAACATAATTTTTTTTAGATCAAGTATATGAAAATGTTAAATATTAAAATAATTTAAAAAAAACCGAAATTCCAAAAATAATTTGAACACTGTAAAAAAATACATTAAGGGGTTAGGCCACAGTAACGGGTATAAAATCATGTGCGAATTTAACCATTTTTTCCGTATGAAAAAGTGATTTACTCATCAAATTAATTACACATCTATTTAGTATGAATATCAAGCTATGAGGAAACTTTTTCTTTTCGATATACAAAATGGCCGACTACTAATATTTTCTTTTGTTATCTTTTTTCTAGGCGCTCCGCAGCGCAACATTTAGCATGCACAATTTTTTACCTAGAACAAAAAACAAAAATTCCCGTCAATCTACATTAGAATACCTAGAGAAGTACGTACGGAATTTAAAAAATATTGTTTTATTCAAAACTTGTAGGTATTTGAACTTAATAAATGAATTTTCAGTGAAAAATTTCATTGTAACTGCTCATAAACTGCTCATGAAATGAAAAATTTCGATTAATCAGAAATTCCGTGAGTAGTTCTCTGCGAAATGCAATTAGGAACGTAACTTTTAAATTTGAAGTAAATCGAGTGAAAATTGTTGAAGTTATTTGTCACGACAATTGGAAAAAAGCTGTCTCGAGAAGTTTCGAGTAGTCGGTCATTTTGTACATAAAGAAAAAAATTTCTAACAGCTTGATATTCATACTAAATAGATGTGTTATTAATTTTACGAGTGAATCACTTTTGCATACGAAAAAAAATGTTAAATTTGCACATGACTTTATACCCGTTACGTAACTCCTAACCGTGGCCTAACTTCTTAAGGGGTAAGGCCACTGTAAATTTTGCCAGACGAAAATTTGGCCATCGAAGGACAAATGTATGGTGCTGGGATTGCAGACTAACGGTAAATTTTTTTTTACCTTCTTTTTTTTATTTTTTCCAATAAAAAACGATTCGCAAAACTTTAAACGCGTTTTTCTCGAAATACGGTTTTTCAAAATGGCACGCAGCATCACTCGAACAATTTTCATTTTTTTTTACTTGAAATTTTGACCAGATGTGAACATTAACATTATCTTGAGAATGTCGATCGGGATTTTCAATAACTTTATTTATTGATTTTTTATTAACAAAAAAGTAGCCGTTTTTTTCGTCAAAAATCAATTTTTTTTTTCAAACGCACGCCAAATCCACAAAAATTGATACTTTTTAAAATCCGATCGACATTCTCTAGCTATAACCCTCTAGATTGATGGTTTTTTTTTGTTCTAGATTCAAAAGTGCACCAGTGGTGCTGCGTGCCGCGGAGCCCTGCAAGCAAAACATGCCCCGGGAAGATAGCTGTGGAACCGCCATTTTATTTTTTTTTGCTGTAAAAAAATTTGATAATAAAGTTTAATGTATGCCCGATAACACCCTTAAAAGTTTTTTTTCAATTACCTTCAATTTTGGAAGCAAAAAATTCGTGAAAAAACCTTTTTTTTTGGACCGTTACAGTGGCCTTAGGCCTTAATCAGTCTTATAATTATCATCGAGATCAAAATCAACTTGAGCAACATTATAATAAACTGGAACAACTAAGTAGAACACATTTAAATGCGCACACATTTAAACCGTATTTTGGCGCTCTGTTAAAGTAGCCCGAAAAACTGTCAAAGTTACCCTTTATGTCGATTGAACCCCGTTTTACGGTAAGTCTCCAGTTGCTTTATTAGTTTATTAGGTACGGTAATATTGTATATAAAGAGGGAAAGTAGATTTAACATGGCTCGAAGAATATACATCGCTTTGACCCCGGCGCAATTTTCTTTTGCGTTAAAAGAAGACTAATACTGCAGCCCATTTTGAGATTTGCGGTTCGATCTTTTGTCACACCAACTAGCCTGAATGAAAAAAACGGAAACTAACCTTGACATCATTGAGATAATTGAAATAAAAAACAACTCGAAGAACATTACAATCAACTTTAGCAACATTATAATAAACTTGAACAACAAATTTGAGCAACAACAGAAACACACACACACACACATAAGCGCGCGCGTGCGCGTGCCCTCACGCACTGCGTCTCTTCCCGATCAAAATTCTTTTTCAAAAGATGTCGTGCGACAAAAATTGGCCGAGATATTCACGAGTAAAGTTCGACGCTGAGTAAACAATGGCACGGTAGTTTCGGAATTCACGTGCGGGGAAGTGAATTTTTCTTCTGATTTTTTTTCGCTGTATAATAAACACGTATAATTTATTTGCAAACCGATTATACTGTTCAACCATTTTTATTTATTTAATGAAAGAATCAGCTTAATTTTTTTCCCCTCCGGGGGTTGGTTTTTTTCTATTCTTGTCATTGGCATTGTTGTACTCAATAGATGTTCATAATTGAAGAAAAAGAATCGAAAAAAAAAAACATTTCGTCGTGTGTTCCGGAACCACTGGGCCATTGTTTACTCAGCATCGGACTTTACTCGTGAATATCGCGGCCAATTTTTGTCGCATGACATAAAAAAAGCGTTTTGCTTGATAAGAAACACCCTATATGCTCACGAACGAAAAACTAGTAGTTAAGATACACCCTGTATATACACACCCGAAAGTTACTACTATCGAGTACGACTCTGCTACATGCAGTACACGGTAAAAAAAAATCAAGAAAATACAGCGTCGCGAATCCAAGACTGTTCAAGAACCTTCGCGTCGAATAATCGAGGCAGAGAACATATGAGGTACGCAGAAAAATGTTATGTCCACCGGAGAACGGCACAAATCCTGCAGAAAAAGTCATATGTGACGAGTGTGCATACACGAAAGTTGTCCATCAATTCGCACGGAGATAGTCGAATCAGTTTAAATCCACAGAAGCTCGGGCCCCCAATTATACGGAGGTTTTTGATGTTCTGTCGATGAATAAAAAAAATTCGCTCGAATTATTGCGAGCTAGGATAAATAAATTATTGCGGAAAAAGAATTGACGTTAACACGTCTAACCAAATTTGACGCAGATGTTACATCGACAAAATAACTTTGGCAAGAATGATCCGTATCACTTGTACGGAAAAAATATGGCCAAGTATATGAAGGTCAATGCTGCGTAGTTAAGGGGTTACACCAAGTTGGAATTTTTGAAAAAATCGATTTATCGTTTTCGACGGATTCTTATAATGTAACCTTTCAAAAATATTCTCTGAAAATTTCAAGTCGGTCCGTTGAAAATTGCGAGAGTTATGAGCGTTTACAGGTAGGTCCGCTTACCGCTTTACCGTTACAGGTAAAAACTTTAAACGCGTTTTTCTCGGAATGACTTTTTCAGAATCGGTGACCAAAATATCTCAAAAACAACTAAACCGATCCGCTTCAAATTTCACAGATATTTTTTGTATATCAAAAGGCAGTCCGTAATCGAAGGATTTTTTTTTCAATTCATACTTTTTTTATATCAAGGAAAATAGAGTGTTTTTTCATCGTAATTTCGACGATCACTTTCGATCGGCGACCATTTTTTCAATAATCATTATGTTATTGAATCCTTCGATTGAAGACTAGATAATACGGTACAAAAACTAAATTCATTTTGTGTTTTGATTTCAGATGATTTGTTCCCGAGCAGGAGTGGTCACCGCGAAGGACCTTTTTTGCACAGCGGTCTGTGCAATTTACTGTATCTCCGTCGTTTATAAATATTTCCCAATGAAAAAATTGTCAAGGATACTTGAAGTCATACCTTTTACTATGAAAAAAAGTTAAAAACCTGTACTCATTTCCTAAAAAAAAATTCACGAAAACATCTCTTCTTTCCGACCGCGAACTAGGTGTAACCCGTTA
Organism: Ophion slaviceki; assembly: GCA_944452715.1. Taxonomy (NCBI): domain Eukaryota; kingdom Metazoa; phylum Arthropoda; class Insecta; order Hymenoptera; family Ichneumonidae; genus Ophion; species Ophion slaviceki. Next base: position 16,062,597 of record OX101783.1, on the reverse strand, counting down.
ATTGATCAAAATAATGTACGATGAAAAATGGTGATCCGAAAGAAAAAAAAATGTGTGCTTAAAAACGAATCAAAGGCGGCATGGGTAAATTACGGCAACACAAATAACTTCAACAAAATAACTTATGACAAAGAACTTCCAACGAAAAATATTTGTAGAAAACACCTTTGTTCTTTTTAAATTCTGCCACTATATTTTGTATTGGATAAGTTTAACTAGTATTTGTTTACAATCTACCATGCCCACTTTCCATAATTTTGTGAAACCAACTACGACGAAATCATTTTTGTCAAAATAACTTACAGCGGGAAAAGAAAAAAAGTCGTTAAAAAAAATGTACATGCTAAATTAACAATTAAATGTTAATTTTTTAACATTTAAGTGTTAATTTAGCATGTACATTTTTTTAACGATTTTTTTTCTTTTTCCGCTGTAAGTTATTTTGACGAAAATGATTTCGTCGTAGTTGGTTTCACAGAGATGTGGAACTGAAACGATAAAACGTTTAGTGGAAAAATTTGATTCGAAAAGCGAAATGATTAACGATGTGTTGAACTTTTTTGCTAAATGCATGTGAGAAGCTCGCCGAGAATCACGTTTCAATTTTTTCCACCTATTTTTTCGTCCGCTGGAACGTTGCAATTAACATTTCTTCGTACCTGCTCTTTTGTTACATTCGTTTTTTCATAAAATTTTTCTAAATCTCCTTTAGTACATTATGAAGCTTCGCATACTCGAAGTTGTTTGTTTGTTCGAATTTGAATGATTGTAACAACTTGTTCCACGCCAACTACGATATATCACGCAAATTGAGGGGCTATGCCAGTGTGAAACTTTCAAAAAATCGATTTTGTTTGCCTTTTTCGACAGTTTATACTTTCAAGAATATCATTATCATTTATATCATTTGAATCAATATCATTTTATCTTGCAAAAATCGATAGTTAAATCTTTAAACGCGTTTTTCTCGAAATGAGATTTTCCAAATTTGCTGACACTGTAACTCAGAGCAATTATTCGATTGACTTGAAATTTGAACTAAGTACTCTTGAATATATTTACTCTACAATGACGTAGGATATTTTTGGTTGGATGAAAATTGACGATTTGGCATTGAAAGAAACGACCATTTTATAGGCAAGAAAACAGACTTTTTTTCGTAACTACGCCATTTTGTTAGATTTTGATATTTTTCGAAAATCCTACGTCATTGTACAGGAAATACCTTCCAGTTTAAGGAGATTTTTGCTTTTTCGGTTTCAGCTACTCAATCGGCCGGAATCATGTCAGCAGTGGAGGAACTTTTTTTTTGGTGCCTCCGAAGGCAGCGCATAAGTCGCTTGGATCTCAATTTTTTTCTATGAAAAAATTATGTAATATCGGTCAAATATAGGCAAATATATTCTTAATTTTTCGAAACATTTCATTGAGTACTTTTCTTCCATAGTATAGGTATAGCCCCTCACCGAGTATCTACGTTTTCTACACGCTTTTTTTAGACACATTCGTCTACTCTTTGCAAAGCACCTGTAGCCTCGTTTTGCCACGTGTCTCGATAAATTTGTTCGCGTCCGCACGCCATTCACAAAAACATTGGGAATCGATGACGTCTTCGCTTTCCGTTCGTGTCGCATATAACGCTTCAACCACCCCCGCGTTTTATCGTTTCCCCTTCGTAAAAATTCATGCGCTTTCCCCTTCGTAAAAAGGAAATCGTTTCCCCTTCGTAAAAATTCATGCGCAAAAAAACACAACGTTTTAATTCCGACGACTATTCAGTATTTCACCTCTCGACTGAATTTTCCGAGCCCTGGGGCTTCGCAGACTTCCCGGGGGACAACCGCACGGAAGAGCAGATTTCTCTTCTTCCTGTCCAACGGGTCGAAAGTCTCATGCGCTGAGACTTTCTCGAATGGACAAGAGGCCATCATGGATGCCTGCATTATTATGGCTATATTGTAAACCTCGTCGAGTGGGCAACGACGTCGAAACGACAGATTGCAATATTCGTGAAAAGTAGACACTATTTCAACGGCGAACGAGCAATGCGATTAGGGCATGAATACCGGAATCCCGGATGAATTTTAGCGGTATTACAACCCCGGTATTGGCGACTCTAATACCGGAATACCGGTATTGAACGAAACCCTAATACTGCGATGTCATTTTCAGGAAAAGTGTCATCATCAGTGGCTTTTAAACATTGACATTGTTTTTATTTCAATTAGAGACTAATGGACCCAATTTCCAGGCCCAATAAAGGTTACCGGCCAATTTTCAGGCCCAATAAAGGTCACAGGCCAAATATGGGTGTAAGGGGTCTTCTCAATTGAGACGTTAAAGAAGCAGGCTATTTACATGAACTTTTTTGATAGGTTTATATTATAGATGTTGATATAAAAGTTGTTACAGTTAAGGGAAGGTTCTGCCTTGTTGAGCCAAACAATATTTGATTTTTCACCAATTTTTTCGGCGAAAACTATTAAATGTAGAATGTTGATTTTTGGTATGTTGACTAACAAGGGGACAGTACGGCAGTCGGATTTTTGTAATTTTTCGTACCTATGGTACGTGAAGTTCAGAGCTCGAATATTAATATTCCAAAGCAGTTCGACGCCATATTCAGAAATTTTCGAGAACATTGACTTTGAAGTTTTCGAGCGCACTCTTATCCCACAAAGATGCAACGATATTCGAACCGGGCTCGTGGCGTATCCGGTAGCGCTCGAGTCTAGTAATCGCGGGGTCGCTGGTTCGAGTCTCACTTTGAAGTTTTTTTTTTTTCATTTTTTTTTAATTCGCATACCTCCGTCATTTAAATATCCCGATAAATGTTTGTTGTATATAATCACATATTATTATATATAATTAATATAATATATCTATATATGTTTATATATGGACAAAATCCATATATAGTTATTTATGTACAAAATTCATTATAGTTATACATAATTATATATTTTCTCATATATGATCATATATTATTTATATATAACAATAGGTGATTATTTATAAAAAAATAAATAAATAATCCCGGGATAAAAATCATAAAATCTATGCTAATTCACATATATGTAATTATAATTGTCAATGATAAATGCAAGTCTTATTTTTGATTATCTCTTGCTTGAAATTGCGAATAGGCGACGTAAAAATATCCAGTAATAATATTTACATAAACTCCCTTGTAGATTAATAGGAATATAAATAGAAGAATAAATGTTGAAATATGTGAGTTATATTCATAAACTTCATATTAATATTCGAGCTCTGAACTTCACTCAACGAACGAGCTCAACATTCATATTAATATTCGAGCTCTGAACTTCACGTACCATGAGTACGAAAAATTACAAAAATCCGACTGTCGTACTGTCCCCTTGTAAGCGGTCTTTATTGAACGTGAAAACATTTTTTAAAGTTTGACAAAACATGGTAGTGGGAGTGGGAGGAGCCGCGTATGTCGGTGCGCGGGCGATGGCATTCTTCGCTTGCGGAAGTCCTGAGTCCCGGACAGGTGATCTAAAGCAAAAAAAATCAAACATATTTTTACTTTGTACAATATTGTGGTTAAGTTGACCTAGAATCAAGAAGAAAAATAAAAAAATAGTGAGCAAAAAACTACGATTTTTTTTTGTGCAAAAGAAAACAAACTTCCTTCCGATCGCTCACAATTTTTTTATTTTTCAATTTTTCGTGGCAAAAAATTCTTGAAAGGTTTTCGGATTTTTTCTCCAATCCGATATCGTTTCCCCTGAATTATCTTCGGGATACTTGTGTCTGAAAAAAAAATTACAAACGACCGACCGCGGTCAATTGGCACTGAAAAAATAAGATTTTGAAGTTTGCATCGTTAGAATGCAGCAAAGAGTAATTCTTTTTAATTTTTCGAATTATTTTTGAGCTATGAAAATGACCCAAACGTGTTTACATATTCTTATAAGAGATTTACGACCCCAATTTGCAAAAAAGAAGGCTTTGAATAAGCGCAATAATATTGAAATGGAAAGTGAACAAAAAAATCCTTGCATTTCAACGATGAAAACTTTACGTCATGAAAAATGATGAAACAAACCCTCGGTTAGGTTAATCGCAAATGGAAAAGAAACTCGACCTAGTATGCACATTTTGACTGGCGAAATTGTTGTTCAAGTTTATTCCTCGCACCCGCCTCCCGCCACCGGACGTCAAGCGGGCTCGCTGCGCACACGTTTAAAACGTATTTTGGCGCTCTGTCAAAGTAGCCCCGAAAACTGTCAAAGTTACCCTGAATGTCAAAGTAGCCTCGTTTTACGGTCCCTAACGATCCAAATTAGTATCCGAATCAGTCACCCCCCCCCCCTTCGGTCGTGACAACAGCCATCGCGTTTATGCTTCGCGACATTGCAGCCGGGAATCCTTTTTTTCTTCACGAACCATAAGTCTTCCGGTTTCGCTTGATTCGCAGCTTTCGCTGCGGACTCCCTGCGCGATATGTGATTTATCGCTCATGTCGTTCCCCGCGATTCAATCCAACGGGAGGGAGGATGCTGCCTCGGTTTCCCTGGACCGATGAAGCGACCGGAACGAGGGCAAAAAAAAGGAATCAGGATTCCGGGGCACCCTGACCGCAAATTCTGTACCAAAGTTGTCGAAAGTGTACAGTCCTTTGCACTTATTATTGCGAGGCTGCATACCGCAGCAGGGACAATTACACTTGTCCGCGACGAGCTCTGCGGTCCAGCCAGAAGGTCGCTGCTGCGACTGCCGCATATAGCTCTACACTATACATTTATTTAAGGGGGAGATACCTTTAGGCGAGGAAAAAATTGCTGTTTTTCATGATCTTTTTTTTAACGGAAAGGTTGCTTCACCATTTTTTGAGACGCAGGCTATGTTTTATTACTACTTTTGGCTCTCACATGGTATTTGTTTTATTTTTTATTAATCTTCAAAAATGGCGGAGATATGGCACGATCTTCTAAACGGGTTGCGGCGGATGTTGTCAGACGGCGTGACACGTAGCGTCGACGGGATTAATCTGAAAAAAAACCAACGCAGATTTTTCTTTCATCAACGCACATACGCAGAATATGAACCAAGAAAAAGTGAGAAATGTTGAAAATCGATGAGATGGTACGCTGTGAAACAAAAGGATTAAATTTTGCGAAAAAAATGGCTACGTATTGCAATACGAAAACACATTTAAAGAAATTTCAAACACATTTAGGGTCAGGTTTTAGACGATGAGGGTAAAACGATTTATACCACATTTCGTCGGAATCGCTCGATTAGTTTTTTCAGCTATACGTCATGCCAGTTTTGAAAATGCAGTTTAGAAGACCGTGCCACACCTCCGCCATTTTCCAAGATGAATTTAAAAAATAGGGTCAGGTTCCGACCCCCCCCCCCCCCCCCGATCGAGCGGAAATTTTGCATAAACCTTCCTCTTAATATTTAAAAACAACCCCTAAAGGCATTTTTGGCGACGCGCAATAGTTTTTGGGTTTAGCTTTGTTCGTGTGGGTTTGCTTGTGTTTGTTTAGGTACGTTTGTTTGTGTTTGTCCGTGTGGATTTGTTTGGACAAAACCGAGAGCGCGATAAAATATATACGTATGAACGGAGACGTAGCAGATATAGACATAGTCGGCGCGCGTTGAAAAAAAACTTTAAAATTCAATATTGAAAACTCTTAAAATATTAAAAGCAAGGTTTGTGCAAAATTGCAGGTCGATCGGAGGGGGAAACTTCGATCGGTCGGTTGGAAACTTACCCATAAAAAAAGCTTAACTTAAAGCTTAACTTACCCTTAAAAATAAGCTTAAAGCTTATTTTTCAAAGGATGCCCCACTTTGAAAGAATGGGGCCTTTAATTTTCGTTTTCGTCAAAAAATAAATTTAGGGCCATAAAATATGGATAATTTTCTACAAAAAAGCGTCTCTACAAAAAAACAAACAAAAAATGCATATTTACCGGAATACAACGATTTGAAAAACGCCTTGGGTCAGATTGACCCAAGATGCACTTATAGGTTGGCGGCGGAGGTGTGCACTCGAAGGGTTATAAATTCAATATCTCGAAAAATATTGCGAGTCGCCAAAAATCTCTTTAGGGGTTGTCTTAAAATATTACAAGGAAGGTTTGTGCGAAATTTCAGCTCGATCGGATGGGGGGGGGGGGGGGGGGGGAGTTCGGAACATTGTCCAACAAAATACGATGTAACAGCCAAAAGTAGGAATAAATCATACACTGAGTCTCAAGAATGGTGAAGAAATGTTTCTTTTTACGAAAAATCATGAAAATCAGCATATGTTTCCCTCGCCTAAAGGTATCTCTCCCCTTAATGCACGCACAGTCGGACAATGTGCGCAGGCTGCTCACGTTTGCAAAACACTGCGGCTAAATGTTGTACCGTGAGGATTTACACGTACAACGATTGGCCGCGATTCTAGCCCCCTACACAGGCAAAAAAAAGCGATATGGATTATTGTGCGATCACGTCGACGAATATTGATATTTTCTTCGGCAAATATAACTTCGCGCCGTGAGGACCTTGGCTGGGTTAATAGCGTCAGGTTAATGAACTGTTTTTGCTTTGTCCTTGCGCCACCAATCGTTGCTGCTAGAAGTAATCAACTAAATGCATAGCCTGCCCGAGGGGTCATAAATATGACGAGAAAAATGTGGAAATAACATCGAGCCGTTCTAAGAAAACGAATCTTGTTTTTCCAAACGGAAATGACGACCCCGTTCTAATACACCGATAATGATATTTGTGTGTGTGTGTGTGCATGGTTTTTAAATTGGGTTGTACGTTATGTTGAGCATGAATGTGATAGGCTGCTATGAGTGCAGTCCTCGAAGTCGAGTGTATTGAAAATCCATTTTCCTATATTTCCTATATTTATATGCAGTACTATATATATATATAGTACTGGAAAAAATTAATTACGTATAGAAAGATACAAACAAATGATCAGGTGCGGATATCTATACAGGATGTCCCAGAAGTAACGTACGCCCTTCTAGCATCTGGTAGGAAAAAAAATTCCGAGACGAAAAGTCCTCAGTCTTTTTTTGATCAGACGCATAGATAATTAATTATGAATTTAAATAAATAGCCAATCAGGTGCGCCCTACAGCGGAAAGGCAGCGTGGAGGGGAGGGATAGGGAATGCGTTGTAATTGCGTGCGCCTGGAAATGTGTGCGGAGGGAAAATTCCGAAAACATGTGTGTGTGTGTGTGTGTGTGTGTGTGTGTGTGTGTGTGTGTGTGTGTGTGTGTGTGTGTGTGTGTGTGTGTGTGTGTGTGTGTGTGTGTGTGTGTGTGTACGTGCGCACACGCGCGTGTGTGTGCGTGCACTTGCACACATGATTTCGGAATTTTCCCTCCACACACATTTTCAGGCGCACGCAATTACAACGCATTCCCCTGTCCCTCCCCTCTATGCTGCCTTTCCGTTGTAGCGCGCACCTGATTGGCTATTTGTTTTAATTCATAATTAATTATCTATGCGTCTGATCAAAAAATTACTGAGGACTTTTCGTCGGAGAATTTTTTTCCCTACCAGCTGCTAGAAGGGCGTACGTTACTTCTGGGACACCCTGTGTATATATATATATATATATATATATATATATATATATATATATATATATATATATATATATATATATATACAGGGTGTCCCATTTTAATCTTACACCTGAATTTTCTCGAAAAATATTGCTCGGACGAACTATTGTGTGGAACAAAACTTCTAGGGATTGAAGGGGGACGTTTGAAAAAAATTTATTTGAGGACCCAAAATTCAAAATGGTGGCGTTACAAAGGCTGACATGTTTTTTTCGAACGGAAACATAACTTTTTTTTATTGCCAAAAAATTTGTCAGCTGAAAACTAAAAACTTTTGTTGAAAATTTTTTTTGATAAAGTTCATAGTTTTCAAGTGAGAACATAATTTTCAATTATTTCAGATGTATCCAGGATTTGTGGGTGTGTGTGTGTGTGTGTGCATGTGCGTGCGTGTGGAACACTGTTGAAAATTTTGGTTTTTTTTTGTTTTTTTGTTTTCAAATTTGGACGATATTTCATGAGAAAATTTTGGAGGAAAATCGATGAAAAATAGTTTTTTTCCATTTTAATAGCGTTTGTGCCATTTTCAGGCCCAAAAACGTGTTTCTTTAAATTCTTGACGAACTTTGATCACGATGGGTAGAAAAACACACACACACACACACACACACACACACATCGAGTGGAGATTGAGACTGTGACCGAGATGGAGACTGAGACTGTGACCGCGACTGACTGATGCGTAGCTCCGGCCACGGGGTTGAAGTCGAGACTGGACTGAACGCGTTGAAACTTTGACTGAGACTGCTCGATTGAAACTGAGACTGACGGATTGAGACTGGAGATTGAGGTTGAGACTGATGGATTGAGACTGGAGATTGAGGTTGAGACTGACGGATTGAGACTGGAGATTGACCGCGACCGGCTGCGGCGTAAGTCCGGCCACGGGGTTGAAGTCGATACTGCACACTGCTGTGTTCCCGGTCCTTCCTTTTATACCCCTTTTTCGGGGGTGGTCTTCTCTCGAAAGATCTTCCACGTGTCGAAAATCTTGGATAACTTTTCCTCTCCATTTCCTTTTTTTGGGGTGGCCTTCTCTCAAGTCTTCGGTAATTTCACTAAGACGTTCTCCTCGTGTCGGCGATCCCGGTCGACCTTCGCGTTCTTGGTAGGGATTTTTGAGGGTGCGTGTGTATGATTCAGAAGTGGCTCTCTCGTGGCGGTACGCGTGGCGGATATTGCTTGAATTCCCGATTATATGATCCTTGTATGTTGGTCCAAGTGAGTCGGCGGAGGCCTTGGTTTTTAACGACAGAACTCGCCTTTTCGGCGCCGACAGCTTTTATATAGAATATTCGGATGCCTTTTGTAGGTACGAGCTGGACACCAATATCACCCGACTAGAAATTTTGATCCGGCAGCCTGAAGACTGATCGGGCCGCTATCAAGCTGCGGTCCGTAATACCGTAGTACGGCACGTCTGATCAGTGCCGAATGTCCCCCGAACCAGTCGAAACTTAGTCCGGGCGCGAGTAGGCACTGTGAACAGGGCCAACTACGGCTGCCTGGATTCCGCCGTAATATGACGTCTATGGACGCCGTGTTACGGCACGCCTGCTCTGTGCCGGATGTCGACTGGATTAGTAAAGCCTTAGTACAGACGCGAGAAGGCACCCTGAACAGGCCGAAGTACGATAGCCTGTATCCCGCCGGAATATGGCGTCTATGGACGCCAGGTTACGGCAGGCCTGATCTGTGCCTTGGGTGGACCGGATCGGTGGCACCTTAGTACGGACGCAAGGGGGCATCCTAAACAGGCCGAAGTACGGTAGCCTGTATGTCGCCGTAATATAGCGTCCATAGACGTAGTTGGCGAATCAAGATTTTGAGGTTAGGTTTCATTGACGTCTGCGATATAAACCGCATGAATTCGAATAATCTACACTCTGCGAGCAGGTAATAAACATGGACTAATTGTTTATATGCATACGAACTGAAGCGATATTATTCAATAATACATAATTCAAACTATTCTTAATGGCAGCACTTAAAATGACTTAAAATGATATATATATATATATATATATATATATATATATACATATAAATGTATAAATAAGAATAAAAGTGAATTTACTATTTTTGTCGAAATTACATGCGTGTGAGTTTTTTTTTCACAGCCTAAGGGCCTTTGCACACCGCGTATTTTCTACGCGCAGACGACGCGATACAAACGCAATACACACATGATCCACATGCATTTTCGACTGAAAAACGCATATAGAGCAAGTGTGCCCTAAAAAAAAGGCCCTAAATGGGAAAAAAATTCAGCACCAAAAATAGAATTATTGTTGCATTGCAATGATGCAATCTTGAACATCGCACATAAAATTATTGACATTCTGCAGAATAGATTTAGATTGATAAAGATAGGAAAGAAAATAAGAAAGTTTACACAAGTGTTAGGATGGCCAAATAGGTAGCGCGCTCAGCTCTAGAATGAGAAGGCGTGGGTTCAAACCCGAGGGTAGGTAAAAACTTTAACCAGGCAGAATACGTTTTAATTCAATTATCATATAGGCAGGAACACAAATAAGGTATATGGAAACAAAAAATACTAACAGAATTTTTTCATTCATAACTTTTAGGTTGCGTTTATTTGTCATTTCAGGCATAGATACGGCAGCCGGATGAGAGCCTGCAAAGGTATACTGATCAGATCCGTAACTGGCATCCGCATCAGGGCTGGATGCAAAAAGCGTTTCACGCCTGTTAAAGCCCTGATACGGCGGCCTGTAAAGGGCCGTGGTACGGAATACGGCATGCCGGATACGGCCCTAGTCTCCCCCGTACCAAAATTTCTAGTCGGGGCAGATATAATTTCGTTCCTTGGTTAACTTCCCTGATTTCCGTTTACGAGGCGCCTTGAGTTTTTATGACAAGCGTGCCTTTCCGGTGGTTTCGGATTCTTATATAGAATATTCGGGTGCCTTCTGTATGTTTGGGCACGTGCTGTAGGCGATAGTGTTTCGCGGGGTAGATCGGTCACTCGATGGGCTGACTGAAGTTGATTTCCTAGTAGCGTGATGTTCTAGGGATAATTTGTCGTGGGGTTGGGGTGGCGCGTATCGCATATAGGCATTGCGCCGGTGGTAAAAATCGTTGTGGCCTGGTAATTCTTGGAGTGCAGACTTTCGTCACCACGCGAAGGGGTTTCTTTCAGTGATGCCAACTTGGGGGTTTTGCCCCCAAATTTAGGGGGAAACAAAATGTGAAGGGGTTTTTTAAGGGGGTAAATTTATTTAGGGGTATTCTATAGGGCGATTTTTTAGCCGATACATTATTTAAGTAACTTTTTTGAGGGCGTGAAATTAAAGTGTATATCTTGAAAAAAAAAGAAAATAATGCATTTTTAATTAATTCGATCGGAAATTGAAATAGGTCAATTCGCTCGATCGTCGAAATTATGTGTGCGATAATATATTTTATATATTCGAAATACATATTCCTGCGAAGAATCTTTCATTCGCAATTAATATTTCTTATAAACTATACGTTAAATTTAAGGATCACTTTTCCTTTTGCTCAATTATAATCGATTGCCTTTCAAAATGTTTTACACCAATGCCATACTTCATGTCTTGTACTAGCAACACCAGTGGCGCTGGTGGTTGAATTTCGCACTACGACGAACAACAACTTGCTGGTCAAGACCAACGAATTCCGTTGTCACTTTTACCGCTTTTACTGTTCGACGTTTTCACGCTGTCACGTTGGAGTTGTGTCCGTTAGTTTGTTGTCTAATTGCGTATTTTATTTCGAATTTCGAATTACGACCAACAACTTGTTGATCAAGAGAATTCCGTTTTTACTTTTACGGTTCAACGTTTTCACGTTGTCAGTTGTAACGTTGAGGTTGTGTCCGTTAGTTGGTTGTCTACTCGCGAGTTTTATTGGATTGCAAAGTAAGTCAAGTACTCAAACAGGGTGTACAATGAAAACTTTAGGGGTTTTTCATCGACATCTAGGGGGATTTGAAATTGGTCCTAGGGGGAACATTCTTTAGGAGTTGGCATCACTGGTTTCTTTTCCCTGCCCGATATTCTTATATCGTATTGATTCATAGGAATGTGTGGAGTGGGTGCGATGAAGCGGGTCATGACGTAACAAAACCGTTTGTTTCAGAAGACAACGACGACAGCGATCACAACGCCCGACGATGAAAAAATTTCGTGACATGACCAGCGCAACGTCAAATATCATGGACAATTTCGAATAAGATTCTCTGAAAAAATGTAAAATGTTACTTCAAACATGTATACATATAACTGTGACATACCAACACTGTAGATTTAACCGTTGCTCTAAATTTAATTCTCAAAAAATCACCTTGAAAATGGTGTTCACACTCGAATACCCCCTCAACATCACGAAAAGTCCAATATCTTTTAAAAAACACCATTAGATGTGAGGACATTTATCCAAAGGCCATTTCACGGTACTCTTTGTTTCCAAAGTCAACGACTCGTTTGGAAAATAGTTACGGACCGTCCTCACAACAGTCACATATACAGACAGCCAACATTGGATATAACAACTTGAAAATATACTTTTTGCATGTCTACATATGAACGACAAACCGTTTTGCGAGCAAATGAAAAAGTGTCGCTGATGCATTTTTCTTCTTCCTGAAATCATTCCTTTCGTAAACTGCGCGGATGACGTCCTCCAAGGCGATAACGTGTGCCGCCATTTAAGGTCAATCAGCTCGAAAACTCCCATCACGACGTAGAAATTTATTTAGGACCGAGTTGCGGACGCGTTTTCCTTATCTACACGGGCAACTGCGAGGCGTCGAAGATCGAGCGAACTTGCGTCAATGGAACTTGGCAGACGCGAATATCGTACGAGATACATACAGACCGAAACTTATTCTTCATTTGACTTTATTATTCTCTCTAAATAGATGAGAAGTTTTCGCTAAATAGATAAAGAGGAAGAGCGATTGGATGGTAGAATTATTATGTAAAAAAAGAACGGAAAACAAGGTATAACCAACGTATGAGCAGATATCTACGAAAAGTAGCACGATTCAAAGTTCTTACGAAAACTAGCGTGATTATGCTTTCGCCGCGAAAACTAGCATGTTTCGGCTGTCACCGCGAAAACTAGCTTGTTTGATTTTCACTGTAAAAACTAGTGCAAAAGGAGTAGGTTTGAAACCTTAAGGATCTCATCGCTCGTACAATCTAACCAAAAAGAGTTTTGGTGAGAATTTAAAGTCCTTCGTGCTCAGGTAAAATCTGCAAAAAATAAACCATCATATAGTATTTTATTTTAAATATGACAATTTTTTTGGCCTCATGACATTTTAATTTTATACTCGTTGCTTTTATTAACATTTTGAAAATAATTATCAATTAAAATCGATAGTAGTAATTTTTATTAAAAAATAACATTGAAATTGTGAATATAATGAAATATTTATTGTGATTTTCTATTTAAAAAACAACGTTATTGAAAACATCATTCAACAAATTTACTGTAATCTTACAGATGGTTACCGTCGAATATGTTTGAAAAATCTTGCTGATGTTCGATTGGAATTAAACCTCTGTCAAGCACGGCCTGTAAATCTTTTTTTTCTTGGTGCAAGAGGCTATTTTTTATCTGACGTTTGCTTTAATTGGAACATTCGAACTTCATCCATGTTTTTTTTTTAAGATTATCATGTCTCGTCCTTCTTGGTTAAAATCATATTTAACGTGGATTGTATCGACATAAGGTTGAATGGATATTTCCCGAATACTTACAATTTTAAGGCGTCTGGCCACCTTGGCCGATCGAAAATGGGTAAATTAAAAAAAAACAATAAACTCGAAAGTATGGGCCGGAAAATTGTTATTTTTTTACACAACGTCAGAAAGGGCTCAAACAATAACGTCAATAAATTTCCGTTAAAAATATTAAAAAATGGCGCCGTTATGCACATTGGCGCGGAGGCCCTCCGCACGATACGCGCGGTCGTTGTCCCAGCTGTTACCCGGTCATGTCACATCTGAAAAAAAACAGCTCATTCGTGAGTAGTGTCGCTACAATATAGCGTAGCGGTTTTTTTCTACCATTACAAAAATTATAGTGAGCCATAATTTCGGTGAAAAATACAAATTTTTTTCTTCGGCTCACCATAATTTTTTTGATGGTCGAAAAAAAACCGCTACGCTACATTGTAGCGACACTACTCACGAATGAGCCTATTTTTTTCAGATGTGACATGACTGGGTAACAGCTGGGACAACGACGGCGCGTATCGTGCCGAGGGCCTCCGCGGCAATGTGCATAACGGCGCCATTTTTTAATATTTTGAACGGAAATTTATTAACGTTATTCCTAAAGCCCTTTCTGACGTTGTGTAAAAAAATAAAAATATTCCGGTCCATACTGTCGAGTTTATTATTTTTTTTTAATATACCCATTTTTCGATCGGCCAAGGTTTCCAGACAGACGCCTTAATTGAGGTCCAAAACAATTTTTTTGCGAGGTATAAAAAATCGTAAATTTCCGATTACGGTCGAAGGAATTGGAGTAAAAAAATAGAGGCTAGGCGTGAAAAAGCATGGAAGAAAAGTCGGAAACAATTCCAATGTTACTGAAACATGTTAATTTTCGCGGTGAATATCAAAATCTGCTTCTTTTCATGGTGAAAGCCGAAACGTGCTAGTTTTCGCGTTAAATGTCGAAAGTTGCCAGTTTTCGTGGCGAAAACCGAAACTTGCTAGTTTTCGTGTCGGAAGCCGAAACATGCTGGTTTTCGTAAGAATTATAAAACATGCTACTTTTCGTAAGCAGGATATAATAAAATAATTTGCACAAGTATAAAGAATATTTTGACAATAATTCCATGTTCTTGCTGAAGTTTTTATTCGACACCTTTTCCCAATTTGGTTATATTTATATTGATTTTTATATAAATATAAATATATGTACATATACATGTATAGGGGGATAAACATATCCTCCCTATACATGTTCTCCAATCTTTTTTAATTAAACATTTTTCTAAATTTAATTTTGGCAAATTTTCGAAAGTTTTTTTTACTTTCAAAAAACCTTTCTCTCTTGTGTATGCACTCCCGTCAGGATTTTTTTTACTCGTGTTATCATTATGAAGTGTACTGTTAAGCGAAGAATAAATGACCAGATGAACACTAACGTAAATGTCTTAGATTTTGACCAAAAGTTACAAAAATAGGTTTGGGAGGATCAGTCACTAAAGTTCAGATGATGTAAAAAAATACTTATACTAGTCTAAACGATTCTTAATTGCTTCCGAAAAATTCTACGAGGAAAGTACATACATAATAGAGAAGAACCATTAAAGCCTATGTCACAGGACGACGGGAATTTTTTTAAAATGCTTTCTCCTCCGAAACTAAAAAACTAGAAATCGTAGCACATACACGGATGTGATTGGGATAGGTATTCATAATACGATATAAATACCTATCCCTATAGGGATAAAGGGGAATAGGTATTTATTATAATAGGTATAATACGAGGCATCTAGATTTTCCTTTTGGACGTCACTTTTCAGGCTACTCTTTATATATAAATATTCAAGTAGCACGCCGAACTTGGTGACTTGATGCCACATTGGTACACAGAGAAAAAAAAACAGTTGAAATCAACGTAATTATTTATTTGCAGGTGGCCAACGAAATTTTGACATGAATCACGAAAATATTTGATTATTCCTAGCATTCGTTAGTTCGATTAAATAAATAATTCTTAAAATATCCCGACATTCTACTTTTTTCAATAAATCATCCGTTGGCACCCCCCACTGAAGGATTTAGCCAGTCCAATTAATTTTTTGATCATCGTAGTCCGTTCCGTGAGCTCGCGCGAGGAAAAAAACCACAATTGGTTGTCCACCAATGCGGGTAGATAAGGAAATCACGAGAATGAGTTATTGGGCTTTATCTGATTTATACGTTGCCACGCGTACAACATCTTTCAACCATGTCTCGAACGTTCCCCGAACAAAACAATATATCGCCGCATAATGATGGTAGACACTCGGTAATTTCTTTTGACCCCTTGCTTTTCTCACACAATGCACAAATGAAACATTTTCAAATCGAGACGCAGTGATGCAGATAAAGTTTATAATTTTTAAAATATATATCAGAAGTATCGTTAGATTGATCGGAGTAATGGAATATCGTTGGCCGCTAATGGCGCCTCTCCTTTTCTCTCGTTCCGGTCAAGGGTCGAGTTACGTGGGTGGCGCATACAAATCCTTCCCTTACTTTCCTGTATCTCCTCTCGACGTAAATTGTGGTGTGCGCGTTTACAGAATGTTCCTTTCGTGCTGTATCATATATACATATATATACAGGGTGTCCTGTATTTAATGGATAATCCTGCAACTGTCAATAGGTCAGATCATGTCCTACCATATGCTGGAATTTCAGTTTAGTAAAAGTCCCACGGTTTTCGAGATTTTGGGCTTTATGTTATTTTTTGAAAAAAAAAACATCAATTGCTTTTGGTTTTTCGCATGCCATTTCTACAACTGATATGAATCGACAATAACTAAGCAACTTTTTTAAGTAATTGGCACGATATGCGTAGTACATTTCTTTCACACCGCAGGCTATCAAAGTCAGATGTCCGAATTGGCTTGTATAAAAATTCTGCATAAGGTCTTTTTTCATAAAGCTATCTTAACATTTAAGGTTAAAAAGAAGACTTTTCTAGATAAAACAAACAACCAAGAGTATTTCTTTTAATCCGCGTGAAAAAGTTATCATTTGTAGAAATAGCATGCGAAAAACCAAAAGCAGATAACTTTTATCTCGAAAACCGTAGGACTTTTACTAAATTGAAATTCCAGCATATAGTAGGGCATGATCTGACCTATCGACAGTTGCTAGATTATCCATTCATAACAGGACACCCTGTATATATATATATATATATATATATATATATATATATATATACATACAGGGTGTCCCATTTTAATCTTACACCTGAATTTTCTCGAAAAAAATTGCTCGAACGAACTATTGTGTGGAACAAAACTTCTAGGGATTGAAGGGGGACGTTTGAAAAAAATGTATTTGAGGAGCCAAAATTCAAAATGGCGGCGTTACAAAGGCTGACATGTTTTTTTCAAACGGAAACATTTTTTTATTGCCAAAACTTTTTTTTATTGCCAAAAAATTTGTCAGTTGAAAACTAAAAACTTTTGTTGAAATTTTTTTTTGATAAAGTTCATAGTTTTCAAGTGAGAACATCATTTTCAATTATTTCAGATGTATCCAGGATTTGTGTGTGTGTGTGTGTGTGTGGGCGCGCGTGCGTGTATGTGTGTGTGTGTGTGTGTGTGTGCATGTGCGTGCGTGTGGAACACTGTTGAAAATTTTTGTTTTTTTTTTGTTTTTTTTTGTTTTCAAATTTGGACGATATTTTATGAGAAAATTTTGGAGGAAAATCGATGAAAAATAGTTTTTTTCCATTTTAATAGCGTTTGTGCCATTTTCAGGCCCAAAAACGTGTTTCTTTAAATCCTTGACGAACTTTGATCACGATGGGTAGAAACACACACACACACACACACACACACACACACACACACACACACACACACACACACACACACACACACACACACACAAATCCTGGATACATCTGAAATAATTGAAAATGATGTTCTCACTTGAAAACTATGAACTTTATCAAAAAATTTTTTCAACAAAAGTTTTTAGTTTTCAGTCGACCAATTTTTTGGCAATAAAAAAAGTTATGTTTCCGTTTGAAAAAAACATGTCAGCCTTTGTAACGCCACCATTTTGAATTTTGGCTCCTCAAATAAATTTTTTTCAAACGTCCCCCTTCAATCCCTAGAAGTTTTGTTCCACACAATATTTCGTCCGAGCAATATTTTTCGAGAAAATTCAGGTGTAAGATTAAAATGGGACACCCTGTATATATATATATATATATATATATATATATATATATATATATATATATATATATATATTCATATAAACGTATACAATTTACAATCTCAAACAACAATGGTCTAGTAGACTACGTAATTTTATATCGAGTTCTACACCAAGTGAATTCCTACGAATTCATGGATGATTATTTCTAACTGGCTTTTACAAGGATGGAAAAAATCACTTTGTCAAGATTGTGAGATCCGAGAGTGTGAAGCAATTAATCTCCCATTATTTCTGCCTTTCAATATGAATTACCTCCTTCATTTACTGGATAATGAAAACAATGGCTGCGATGACTTCGGAATGACGATATTTCAAATCGATTTATGATTTTTTTGTGTTGCTTTGAAATCTTTCAAAAAGATATAGTCAGTACGAAAACGGTTTCCAAACTTTAACTGGAAAAAAATTTGAGGGAGGGAACAATTGTTAAAGCGTTGCATCCACGTGGCCCACCGAAAAGTGAGACTTTTTGGGATTTTTTTTGAGAATACTAAAAAAGCCATTAAAATGAGGTTTGGAGGGTTTATTCAACATGTGAAGGCGTATACAAAAAAAATCATGAAAAGGAATAGGAGGACGCAGAACTTTTATGGATTAGCACCTAGAACAAAAAAATGCATTATTTACATCAGTTTCGCTGGAGAAGTTCACACGTATATTTAAAAAAATGGTTTTTCGCAAACGACATAGAATGAAGTACATTTTTTTTCGCTAAAAAATCGGCTTTATTTTGTTTATGAAAACGAGAATTGTTTATGAATCGTAAAAACCATGTGCAATTCTTTAGAAAATCTATTTCAGAATAAGTTACAGTTATAATTTCAAGTCAATCGGATGAAAACTGCTCGAATTTTGCGTCGTCCTAGTTAAATGTAGTTTTCAAGGTGATTTTTTGGAAATTCAATTAAGAGTAAAGGTGAGATCTACAGTATTAGTATTTCACAGTTATATTTATGCATGTTTGAAGTAACATCTTACATTTTTTTCTAAGTATTGTATTTTTCTCTAAGGTCAACATTTATTACAATAAAATTTAAAAAACTTTCTAAAAATCGGTTTTTGACCTTGAAAATCAAATTTTAGGGTATTTTCACTATCACATTCGCGATCAGCGAGTACAAAACATGGTAACACGAAATTTCAAATTAGTCAGAGGTATGTCCTTTTCGGAAGTTTATCCATTTTTTGTACGACTGGACTAAACCACTCCAAATTGCTTCTTTGACCGTCTAAGCTGTTTCGTGAGTTTAGGAGGCGTTTTGGTAAAGAGCTGAACGTTTAAAAAAAATTCTTTGCGTATAATTTCATTTGTATATCATTCTTGTGATTTATACATCACTTAAGGCCTTAGGCCACAGTAACGGGTATAAAATCATGTGCGAATTTAACAATTTTTTTTCGTATGAAAAAGTGATTCGCTCATAAAGTTAATTACATATCTATTTAGTATGAATATCAAGCTGTTAGAAAATATTTTTTTTTCGATGTGCACAATGGCCGACTACTCGAAACTGCTCGAAACAGCTTTTTTCCAATTGGCGTGAAAAATAACTTCAACAATTATCACTCGATTTACTTCAAATTTGAAAGTTATGTCCCTAAATGCATTTCGCAGAGAAGTACGTACGGAATTTCTGATTAACCGCAAACTTTTCATTTTATGAGCACTTTATGAGCAGTTGTAACGAAATTTTTCACTGTAAATTAATTTCTTAAGTTCAAATACCTACAACTTTTGAATAAAACAAAATTTTTTGAAATTCCGTACGTACTTCTCTAGGCATTCTAATGTAGATTGACGAGAATTTTTGTTTTTTGTTCTCGTTAAAAAATTGTGGATGCTAAATGTCACGCCGCGGAGCGCTTCGAAAAAGATAACAAAAGAAAATATTAGTAGTCGGCTAATTTGTACATCGAAAAAAAAAAATATTTTCTAACAGCTTGATATTTATACTAAATACATGTGCAATTGATTTTATGAGTGAATCACTTTTTCATACGAAAAAAATGGTCAAATTCGCATATGATTTTATACCTGTCACTGTGGCCTAAGGCCTTAAGCTATAAAAAAGCCCCTAAATTTTCCGTTCTACTCAGATTTGACGAAGATATTCGGAGACTACTAGAAAGGGAGTTTTTAAATATCTTGTTACCCACTTCGTGGGCTGGCCGTCTCGGTGCAAAAACATTTATATCATGCTCCGTGCAGACGCGAGGCATTTGCGAAGAGTCAAGCGGAGAATTTATCGGTGCAGGTTATTACTTTACCTTCGTGGATTAACCTGACCACAGAGGGAACCTGCTGCCCGACGAGCTGCTCGAGCACGAGAGTCCAGCAACCTCGAACGGTAAAGAATACGAGAGTTCTTTGCCGTTATAAATATGCGAAGGAAATTCATTTTCTCTGAGCAAACGGTAACGCGAGAAATAACAATCGTTCGCGAAAATGCAAATAAACGTTTCCTCAATAATTCCCGAAGTTCGTGGTAAAATCGACCCACGCCATCATTCGAGAAATATTTTTCAGCGCTTGCCGTAACGCGGGCAGCTTTGTAAAGTGTCATAGAAAGAGGAAAGAACAAAAAAGATACGGCCGCGGGCGCTTCTTCTTTCGAGTGCATCTGGAATTGGGCCAACGTCGAGTAAACGCGGAGAGAAATCGTCTCTCGCACACACAGAATAAACGTGACGCGCGATATCCTCGTCCGAGCTGGATTTTCGCTGCGACGAGAAGAAAAAAAACTGATTGTTTTTTTTTATGCCGTCGCATTCGCCGATACGATGGGGAATTAAATTTACGCTGGGTGTGTACTTTGTTCGAAAAAAGGGAGCTCCCCGTTTTCCGTGATTTGAGTGTCACCGGAAATAAAGATTGCGGCGTTTAAGGGGGGAGACACCTTTAGGCGAGGAAAAAATTTGCCGATTTTCGTTCTTTTTTTATTTTTACAAGGGAAAGATTTCTCCACGATTTTTGAGATTTGGGGTATGCTTTGTTACTACTTTTGGCTGTTACATGATATTTTTTATTTTTATTAATATTTAAAAATGACGGAGGTGTGGCACGGTCTTCTAAACTGCATTTTCGAAACTGGTGTGACGTATAGCTGAAAAACTAAACGATCGATTCGGATGAAATTTGGTATAAATCTTTCAGGATAGACAATGAGGTTATTATCGCCTGAAACATGACCCTAAATGTTTTTAAAAATAAAAGAAAAGAATTTTTTTATTGCAAAAAGTAGCCTTTTTTTCGGAAAATTGAATCTTTTTGTTTCAAGGTGTGCCATTTCACCGATTTTCAATATTTCTCACTTTTTCTTAGTTCATATTTTGCGTATGAGTGTTAATGAAAGAAAAATCTTTGTTGCTCTTTTTTTGGATTAATCCTGCTAACGCTATGTGTCACGCCGTCTGATAACATCCGCCGCAACCCCTTTAGAAGACCGTGCCATACCTCCACCATTATTAAATATTAATAAAAATAAAAAAATACCATGTAACAGTCAAAAGTACTAACAAAACACCCCAAGTCTCAAAAAATCGTCAAGAAATCGTTGATTTAAAAAAAAATCATGCGAATCTGCAAATATGTCCCTCGCCTGAAGGTATCTCCCCCCTTAAACGCCGCAATCTTTATTTCCGGTGACTTTTTAAAAGATTTTTATTATTTATGTTTTTAAAGATTAAAGAAAAAGATTTTTAAAGATTAATAATTTTAAGAATACCATGTAACAGCTAAAAGTAGTAATAAAAAATACTGAGCCCAAAAAATGGTGAATAAATTTTTCCCTTGAAAAAAAAATGGTGAAAACCAGCCATTTTACCTCGTCAAAGGTAGCCCGCCTTAATTGGATTCTTTGTAATTTTCTACACGCTGTTAAAACAGAAAACGCATTGTTCCGAGGATCTCACGAAGGTCCGTGGTGCGACAAGTTCGGGATTGGAATAAAGAAAAACATCGTCGTTCTATTTTATCGCTTGTTTTTTCACTTTTACTTTTCGTTGGTGCATTAACGTTGTGTTTAAGGAAGCCTACCAGTCTAGAGCCCGAAAAAAGGTGAAATTCGACAGTTTTTTATGCATATCTAGATGATAGAATAAACATTCCCTTTAGTGGCCTTTATTCTACATATCTTCAAGTGTCTTGACAAATTTTTTCACAAAAGTTCGTAACAAAACAGTGGTGCCGAAGTTGAATAAAGCGAGCCACCTTCGTCTGATAATGTCCTGCAGCCGGCAAGAGTTCTCTTTCAATTATTGATATGAAACGAAAATTGAAACAAATTTGGGTTGATGATTTGTTGAGTTAAGTTTAAGATTTGCCTTCGAAGTACGTGGGTAAATCGAAAAACATCGATTGTCGATAAAATCGTGCGTGCTTGAAAAACATTGTATTCGGTAAAAACAATCGTCGAAAATGATTGTTTTCGGAAAAAGTTTTCAACATATCAAAACTCCCTGAGGTACTTTGATGTGAAATGTTTTTATGAGGTTCCAAAAAAATGTCAAATCATTCGGTGAAGAATTGGCGATGTAATGTGGCGATGTAATTTGGTGACAAAAAATTGTAAAGATACTTGAAGATATGTAGAAAAACGCCACTAAACAGAATTTTCACTCCACGAACTGGGTCTCCCCGAAAAAACTTCGAAATTCACCTTTTCTCCGGGTTCTAGACTCATAGTTAGCAAATCTAAATAAATGTATAAAAAATTACTTACTGGTAGTAAGTAAATTTAAGGGGGCTTCTCACTTTAGACGCTAAAAAGGGCTATTTTCATGAATTTTTTTGATATCTTCATATCATAGATATTGATATAAAAGTTGTTACATTTAACAAATACACTTTCGAAATACATTAAAAAAATTTTTATTCAAGTCACTATTTATAGACGAAAATGGTGGTTTAAAAATGTCTTAAAAAATTGTAGGTCTGCGATGTTGATGAAATCTCGGAGATGGATCATCCGAAACAAAAAAATCAAACGGTTTTAGATTCAGTATGTCAATGGCTATAGCGCATATCATACGATTTTTTATATATGTAAAAATAACAAAATGGCGGACATTTTTCAAAAAAACAAAAAAAAACGAGTTTTTTCACCGTTTTTGGCACAAAAAATAGTAAATATCAAAGTTTAAAAAAATCCTTGATATGCGCTATAGCTATAGTTGTAAAGCATATGTGCTTAAAATTTCATAAGGATCGGTTCAGTAGTTTTGAAGATTTTATCAACAAGCTGTCGAAAAACGTTGTTTCGAGAAAAACGCGTTTAAAGTTTGTCTGGGTTACATAAATGCATAAAAAAATTTTTAATTGTATTTCGAAAGTGTATTTATTAAGTATAAGAACTTTTATATCAATATCTATAATATAAACCTACCAAAAAATGCATGAAAATAACCTTTTGTAGCGCCTAAAGTGAGAAAACCCCTTAAGTAAATTTAAAAAATATTTACTGGTGATAAGTAAATTTAAGTAAATTAAAAAAATACTTACTGGTGATAAGTGAAGTTAAGTAAATTAAAAAATGTACTTATTGATAGTAAGTAAACGTAAGTAAATTTAAGTACTTCTTAATGTTCGTTTTTAATGTTTCGTTACGTGCCCTTGCGCAATTTTACAGACCCACATGATCTTTATCACCCCATACATCACTAGTCCCACCTTCTTAGGGACCTTACCGAGCTAATAGTTCTTTTCCAATGCAACGCTGTATCGCCTTCGCACGAGGGCACAGGGAAACTGTGGGAAACTCGTGCTGACACAGGCGGCTACATTCTCACTAAAAATGAGTTTTTTTACCATCGGAACCTCAGAAAAACTGCCACCTGCTCGACTGCCCATGCGCAAAGCACTGCGTGGCTGACCGGTCACCCATCGAAGTATCGGCGCAGGCCAAAGCTGCCAACATGGGAGATCAGCGAAGGTGCAAATCAACTGTTCGTTCACTGCTATCGGTACTGATTATTTAAGTATTCTATGACTCTTTGGTAGAATTTTGAAAGTTTCTTTTTACGGTTTCGTAGCCACGCTCGGGACCCTCATGATTTCGTTGTCATTCGTTCGTCACAGCGGAGAGTCCCCTTTTCTGTTATTCTTGTAACTCCGCGCTTGAAAAATCTGAAACAATTTGTGAAAGCAGCAGTAGCGAGCACTTTCGAGTGAAAATAGTGCGGCCACTTTAAAGCAATTGGTTCCGGGGGAAGAAACAAGTAATACGATTTTTAAGTCGTATTGCTTATTCCATTTAAACAGGCTTCTCCCTCATTTTCGACACTGTTTGAAGAATGTTACGTCTTAAATATTGATAATTATCTGAGTACGTAAAATACCATTGTTTCATAAAAAAACAAAATAATTCTCGAGGTTTTTTTTTAAGTAATGGAGTTGTCGGTCAATATTAAAATTATACGTGTATCTTAGAAGGTACGTCAGTGCTTTTGCTTGTCTAATTTGTGAATTTTTGAAATTTCACGCAAGTCACCACTTTCGAATTCGGAAATACCCCGCATATGAAGGGAAAGTTTATTTTTAAGACATTCGACTCCGTGGAGGATTCTCAGCGTAGACGGTTGTCTCTATACTCAATATTATCTTAACCCCAATGTCTTGAAAATCATTTTCAAATGAATGTAAGCATCTATATAGATGATGTATAATTGTAGTGATCTTTGTATATTGGCCCTAAAATTTGTGTCTAGATCAATAAATTTCGAGGACCGTCTTTAAAACATCCAGATGGACTGATGTTCACAATTCTCTCTCTCTCTCTCTCTCTCTCTCTCTCTCTCTCTCTCTCTCTCTCTCTATATATATATATATATATATATATATATATATATATATATATATATATATGTATGTATGTATGTATGTATATTAGGGTGGCACAAATTTGAGCTCTATTTTATTTGCTTTTTCTCACCATCCAATTATCTACTTAAAAGAAAAAAAAAATTGTCGCGAAAGCTCTAGCCGGCCAATGAATATTTAGTGATTGCTCAAGTACTTCGAAACTTCCAATTGTCGCGATTTTTTTCCCTTCTCACTCATAAATTTAACACTTTGTAAAATTATCAAAACAAATCATTCTTTTTTTTCTTAAAAAACGGATTTTTTAATATTACCTCACACTTCCAACTCGATATAACGGGGGACCTATAGCTTTGTTTACGGACAAGAGCTTTAAGGGGCTATACCAGCGTGACACTTAAAAAAAATCGATTTCTTTTGCCTTTTCGACAGTTTATACTTTCAAGAACGTCATTATCATTTATATCATTTATACCATTTATATCATTTATATCATTTATATCAATATCATTTTATCTTGCAAAAATCGATAGTTAAATCTTTAAATGCGTTTTTCTCGAAATAAGATTTTTTAAATTTGCTGACATTGTAACTCAAAGAGTAATTATCCGATTGACTTGAAATTCGAACTGAGTACTCTTGAATATATGTCCTTTACAACGACGTAGGATATTTTTTATTGGATAAAAATGGACGATTTGGCATTGAAAAAAGCAACCATTTCATAGGCAAGAAAACAGACTTATTTTTCATAACTACGCCATTTTGTTAGATTTTGATATTTTTCAAAAATCCTACGTCATTATACAGGAAATACCTTCCAGTTTAACGACATTTTTTCCTTTTTCGGTTTCAGCTACTCAATCGGCCGGAATCATGTCAGCAGTGGAGGAACTTTTGTTTGGCGCCTCCGAAGGCAGCGCATAAGTCGCTTGGATCTCAATATTTTTCTATGAAAAATTATGTAATATAGGTCAAATATAGCCAAATATATTTTTAATTTTCTGAAACATTTAATTGAGTACTTTTCTTCCAAAAAAATCCCGAAAATCACCCAAATTTTCAGCGTTCACACAGCCCCTTAAAGAATTATTTCACGAGAATAAAGATTATAATTCTTGGGTTAGGAGTGGGAGGTAAATTTGAAAAATCTGTTTTTAAAGAAAAACGATTAATTGTTTTGAAAATTTTACAAAGTGTCAAATTTATGAGTGAGATGAGAAAAGAATGTCGAAAATTGGAAATTTCGAAGCTCTTGAGCGACCACTAAATATTCATTGACCAGCTACAGCTTTCGCGGAGTTAATTTAAACATTATAAAGCGCGTCATTCATGGGTGAGAAGTGAACGAAAAAAAACCAATCTTTTAATGAAAATTTGAATTTTTTGGAGGCTTGAGCAACCTCGAAATCTTTTTTGACCGCTCGCAGATTTCGCGACAATTTTTTTCTTCAAAGAAGATAATTGGATGGTGAGAAAAAGGAAAAAAATGGAGCTCAAATTTGTGCCACCCTAATATATATATATATATATATATATATATATATATATATATATATATATATATATATATATATATATATATGAAGCGAGTAGAGGGTCAGATGGTCTGGAAAAGAATCGATGGATGAAGCTGGAGAGTGAGCAAACGAGATGCAGATGGAGATGGAAAAGAGAGTGAGACTTTCGGGAGTTCCACTTTGGGTTCTTAGACGTGTATGCATATATATATATATATATATACACACACACACACACACACACACACACATGCACACACTTAACTGGGTATATATATATATATACACATATACCCAGTTCGGATGCTTGGCGTCGCACGTAAAGTCCGCGCGGTTGAGTGGTCAGTTCACGAGACTCGTCGAGAGAGTCCAGATCGCGTTTCAAACGAGCTCGACTACTTCGAACAACTATTAAAATATCATCGATTTTCCCGTATTCGAACGACAGCAGTAATTTCCTTTTTTTTTAATATTCGTCTCCTCGGAATCGATTTAGCTTCAAGTTGGGACAGTGTAAGGGCAAAAACAAACGATAATGTTTACAAAAAAAACGCGATCTAGGTTGCACGATCGATAACACATATTTAGAAAATTGTCCCGTCTTGGGAATTGTGGAATAAAATTGACACGAGTTCGGACAACGCATGTGTAAAAAAGTAAGACACAGTAAAGGGAATGACGTTGCAAGCCGAACTAATGATTTTTATTCGACAGTTCTGTTTTTATGAGAATGAGTTTTGGATGTATTTTTTAAAAATGGTTCGTTTGATGAGGTTGTCGCGTATGGCAGATTTGGATTAGAAGGAAGAACGAGCATTTTTTAAAAATGAAGAATTGATATAAGTTGATGAAAAACACGTATATGTACTGATATTCCAAGTGCGGGAGAGGGGAAATTAGTGAAGGAACGAAGCGGATGGAGAGAGGGATTGACACAGTGCCGGCAAGATAGAATTCAGATTAAAGAGAATCCCGAGAGACACATTGCGTAATATTTGTCATCGGTCTTGGTAAAAACTATTAACTTCCACGGAACGAAATACCGGAAGGGATCAAAGAGCGACCGTAAAATCTGAGGTAACGAAAAATCGTTGTTTGCCAGGCGAATTTGGAACGGAAATAAAGAGAAAATTGCGTCGATCATCCGCACTGATGTGAGTTATAAAAATATTGATGCTCACTCATATCGAACTGCTTTGGCAAGGCGCCCGATTAAAGTTTCGATGATACAACTATTAGCCTTAAAAAAGCTCTTCTATTTCGAATCAAAAAGAAAATGATCGCCTAATTTGACATTCTTGAATACGCAATTTTATTATCAGTCTTTGCCGGAACGAAATTTATCGGATATTTTCTATTCAGTTGGTATGAACTTCGCCAACTCGTACACGACCGCTTTTTTTTCTCGAAATCACGCGTACTTCGTGAAATTTGCTCGCACGTTCCGTGTCGAATTAGGTATGGCGTTGCAGCTCTCGAGACTGCAGGCCACCGGAACGATGGAGCGAACTTTCTCCTCGCTCGCTCATGTCAGTTTCTTGCGGGTATGCTTCTTTTCTAGAGATTTTTTTTACAGTCTTTATGGTGTGGGTTCAATCCTACTGCAGAGAAAAGACGAAGAGAAATTTTATCAGGGGAGGAGAGAGAGAGAGAGAGAGAGAGAGAGAGAGAGAGAGAGAGAGAGAGAGAGAGAGAATGGGCTGGAGTCACAATTATGAAGCCGTCATAATTTTTATCGAAAACTTATTTTTTTGGCAATAAAGAGTGTTCAAAGACATTTGGTATTTACCATCATATGTAACAAAATTTCTTTGACAAAAATATATTTATATATGAGCAGCAGACATTTTAAAACCGATATATTTATTCAATGTTGGCTATCACATTTGGCTATTTTGCGGACTGTTTTGAATTTTTTTTAAAACGATTTGTCTTTAGGATCAGGACAGTCCGCGAATTCGAGTGCCTTTAAAATAATCTTTTTATAAATATGTGTGTGTGTGTGTGTGTGTGTGTGTGTGTGTGTGTGTGTGTGTGTGTGTGTGTGTGTGTGTGTGTGTGTGTGTGTGTGTGTGTGTGTGTGTGTGTGTGTGTGTGTGTGTGTGTGTGTGTGTGTGTGTGTGTGTGTGTGTGCAGGGTGTTTGACGCATGGACCGACACTTTTTTGGGGGGATTGGGGGGGTCATTTTCTAGTTTTTTCACCCTCAGACCCTATGTCCTAAGTGTGACGGTAATAAAGATATGATTTTTTTCGTTTTTCTTTAATTACCCGAAATTTCGCCTTTAAATCGTCATAACTCTTTTCTTTGCCGTTATAGTAGCACGAAATAACTTTTGTTGTATTTTGCAATGTATGTTTATTATAAATAAATCATCATTCGATACTAATTGGTTTCAACAAAATTACTCATGAGCTTCCAACGTTTTAAAGATGCGTAAATATATAAAAAATGTCAACTTCTAAATTTGTTATAAACAAAAGTAAACGCTATTTTGAACTTAGCTTTGTTTTAACAAGTTCTCTAGTTTATACCCTTTCCAACGGCATGCTACATGTCGTAGAAATCATTCATTATGTGGTCAAAATATAGAGAATAAGTTTTTTTATAATGAATTTAGATGTAGAAATGTTTCAAACGTTTACATATTTTTAAGACGTTGGAAGTTTAAGTCATTTTTTAAAAACCGATTGTAACAAATAATTATTTATTTATAAAAAACATACATTGCACAATGCAACAAAATTTATTTGGTGCTATTACAACCACAAACAAAAAAGTTGTGACCATTTAAAGACGAAATTTCGG
The DNA here is from genome assembly GCA_944452715.1 of Ophion slaviceki. Taxonomy (NCBI): domain Eukaryota; kingdom Metazoa; phylum Arthropoda; class Insecta; order Hymenoptera; family Ichneumonidae; genus Ophion; species Ophion slaviceki. Next base: position 16,033,871 of record OX101783.1, on the reverse strand, counting down.
GTTACTTAAAAGAAAGGAAAAAAATCATATCTCAATTACGATGACACTTAGGACATAGGGTCTAAGGGTGAAAAAAGTAGCAAATGACACCCCTCCTAGTCCCCCAAAAAATGTGTCGGCCCATTCGCCAAACTCCCGGTATAAACATATACAGGGTGCCCCTCCTACCTCTGCCACCCGAAATAACTCAGTAGTTATCGACGGCACAAAAAAAGTTATCCAAACAAAAGTTGTACGGTGTGAAGGGAGCCATCAAATGCGATCAATTTCTTTATTTCGGTGGAGGCGCTGACGCACAGTGAAGGTCACCTCCACTTTTTAAAATGGAATGTTATATTTTTTCCAACCACCTTATGGAGCACCTCAAGCCGCATAAAAAACATTGGGGGTCAAAGTCGTTCAAGGTCATTCAAGGTCACCTATTAAAATGAAATACAAATTTAAATGTCTCGGATCACTAACAAATATTTGGTAGTGATCCGAGATATTTAAATTTGTATTATCGATACTGACCTTGAATGACCTTGAATGACTTCGACCCTCTAATGTTTTTTATGCGGCTTGAGGTGCTCCACAAGATGGTTGAAAAAAATCTACCATGCCATTAAAAAAAGTGGAGGTGACCTTCACTGTGCATCCGCGTCTCTGCCGGAATAAAAAAAAATTGGTCGCATTTGATGGTCCCCTTCACACCGTACAACTTTGGTCTGGAACATTTTTTTGTGATGTCGATAATTACCGGGTTATTTCGGGTGGCAGAGATAAGAGGGACACCCTGTATATATATATATATATATATAGAACTAATGTCATTGTAGAAAAAGTTGCTATAAATTGTTATAAATAATAATATAATATATTAGTTATATTATTATATTATAAAATATTATAGTTAATATATATATATATATATATATATATATATATATATATATATATATATATACATACTTGTATTAACAATTTATAATAACCCTTTTTCCACAATAACATTTGTCGTATGGTGCTATGACAGCGAAGTTTTTTTTTAAACGTAGTTCTGGGGAATATTGTGGGGATGAAGTCATCATCGAGAAACTCTAATGAGTCAACGATTCTCTTAGCGGCAATAATTAACGACACTCTGCATTTGACCGAAATGGGAATGAATGTTCAGAGACCAGATAATCGGTAAATTGATTATCTTGAATTCCCAGTCGCATCAAATCGTAATTATGGTCTTGAAGTTTGCGTCGTTGGAATGCAACGAAATTTCTTTTTTTTAATTTTTATTATGATATCCAATTTTTTCGCAGATTTTAATTGTAGATCTGCGACGAAGCATCGTAAGAAATCTTTGATGGATTTCCATAGCGAAAAACAGAACGAAGAACATTGAGCAATGAAAAAAAATCAATTGCATTCCAACGATGCAAACTACAACCTCATTACGGTTCGAGCGTTTTTTTTGTCCCTACCAGGAATCCGAAGTTTCGATAGAGAGCGCGACTGTAATACAAAATGTATATGTATATATATACCTTTTTATAACGCAATAAAAAAACCGGCAGATTACTAACTTCGAGGGAAATCTGAATAAGAATCAAGAAATATAGAAAACGACTCACTCTTATTATTGAAACGGGGCCAACAACGATAGTCCGAATAATAATAAAAATAATACTGATAAATAAGTCTGGATCTCGAGAGTTGCGTGCGTTGTGCGAGGATGATCATTCCAAAATTCAATGTTCCCTCACCACCTCGATTTTCCGAGGCTCGCCAACTTCCTCATTCTTCGTTTGACGTGCGCGCGCGGCGAATAAATAAGATAGTGAGTAATTCGGATCAAGTTCGTCTTGTAATTTGGCCGATGGAGAAATAGTTGGCTTTTACATCGATTTCTCTTGTAATTTTTTCATGTTCGTCTGTCTGTCAAAACGAGCGCTGCTTGCTCGCACTCAATTCTTGTAATCTTTTGAAAAATCTGGAATAATTAATTAAAATGTATTTATATAAATATATAACTTAATAAAATATATTAAGAAAAATATTTTCGAAAAATATTATTCTAGTTGCGGTAAAATGATTAATTTGGTAACAAAAATAAGAAAGATTCTGTGTCATGATTTTTCCGACACGTTTCGTAAAATTTCAATTGTCAAATATTGATGAAAATCGAGATTGTACTGCACTTTGATGAGAAATAGATTCATTCGTGAACTTTTCGACAATAATTATGGTTCCCTTGAATACTATAATAGTTTGCTGATAACTGAGAATGTTGGGGCGATCACTTGACAAATCGATGTTCAGCTAATATGTAGTTATCATTATTGTGTAGGTTGAAACACAATCACTTATTGTATACTAATTTAGATTTCATTTGATAATTGGTAATCGTAGTATTCTGATAGTACAGGCGGGGGAAGAGGGCGGCACTGTTAGTTTGATGTTTGATATTTTATTAAGGCACCACGGTTCGTGCGCTGTACGAGGGTGTATATTTCGTAATTATTTTCAAACCAACGATGAATGGATTTTTTTATTATTAATACTCATAGTCAATATATACATATAGAAGACTGTATACAATTTTTTGTACTCGAATAAAAAGTATAGTTTGCGGTGTACGCCGCTTCCAAGACGACTCCGACGAAGTTGCTGCTCGGCGGTTGACAGCGATTAAGCCATGCGGTTCATTTGAAAAATAAATTAAAAATATATTTTGAATCTAGGCATATAGGTTTACAGCATCACGTAGGGGAATTTCGATATTTAAAAAAAAATGGCGGACCAGCGGATTTTATTTCCGATTTTCATGGAAAATTTCAATCGTTCATAAAAAAAAATAGAAGGGGGCCCATTATTAAAAAATCCCTACGTGGTGCCACAGAAACTCGATTTTCGAACAGTTTGAGACTTGGCGCATGCAAATCGGATGAATAGTTTTTTAAATATGTTGCCAACCAGGTTGGAAAACGTGGTTTCGAGAAAAACGCGTTCGAAGCCGCACATCTGCCGCGCGGCTCGGTCGTGCACTTCGAACAGTTTCACATAAAATGCTGTATCTCCGCCAATTTTACAAATTAAAAAAAAAGTTGGTGAGAGCATGATTAACAAATGTATCTCTTAGAAAAAAAAATGACAAAATTTTTCTTTGTTACCGTGCTGTGGTACCTTAAAGTGTTAGGCTACTGTGACGATCCAAAAATCAGGATTATTTTTAAAAAATCAATTTCGGAGGAATGAGTAAGATGATTGATAAATTGTTTGGACGATAACGTTATGTACATTAACAAAGTTGTGTACCAAATTTCATAACAAATATTGATAATTAGAGAATTTATACACAAGCTCGTGAAGGACCTTTGAACGTGAGGGGCTCAATGGTGTACTTGATTTTGGCGACTCGGTTGATATGAAACAAAAAAACAAATTATTTCTTAAAATAGATAATATTGGCTAAAACTTGACCGAGCACTTTTTTGATATCGTGTTTCAATCAGAAACAAAAAATGTTTGAATTTTTTCGACTTTTCGAGGAAATATGCCTTCATCATTGGTAATAAATAATGAAAAAGAATGTTAGGAAGAAAAACATCGGTCAATACTTAATTACTATTACACTGAATAAGTGTGCCAAATATCAAGTCAATCCGTTCATTAGATGTCGAGAAATCGTGTACACCCTTTTGAAAAAAACAGTTTCCAGAAAAACACGTTTAAAGTTTTATTAGCAGTTCTATCGTAATCATAAATGTATCTTCAATCTTTTAGTTGCCTCAAGTGAAGAACGATTTTTGGTGGAATGTTTACAGTAGCCTAACCCCTTAACGAGGCTCTAACAAACATGCGAGGAAGTTATTCGTGCAGTACTCTTATGGAGTTTCCATAAAGTCAACTTAGCGATAAGTTGGTTGTCCATATCTCCAGGAATTGTTATTACAAAACTTTTGAAACTACAAAACTTTTTTAATCGATCAATATACCATCTTAAAGAACACATCTTGAAGAACTTTCAGTAATTTTTTTATTGAAAAATATTACATTGTTTAGTGGCAAATGGCCGTCAATGAAATAATGTTTTTATATACACGGTTTGCGGTGACCAACATTGCGGCGAAGTGGATCATCTGAAAAAAAATGCGGATGGATTTAGTCAAATATAAGTATAAACTAGTCTTTAATCGAAGGATTTTAAAAAATATTCATTTTTCACAAAATGGCGGACAGTCAAAGTTAATGGTTCGATTTTAACGAAAAAAACGGCCGTTTTTTGGCTATAAAACGGCCATTTTTTTTTCGAAAAAAAATCGAACTTTTAAAGACTACATTTTTATGTATTAAATAAGCCTGCAAAATTTCAAGAAGATCGGTTCATTAGTGTTCGAGTAATCTTGGTCACCGACTTCAGAAATGCCATTTTGAGAAAAACGCGTTTAAAGTTTCAATTTCACAACGGATTCTTCTCTTTCAACGCTCATATCTCAGTCAATTTTGTTCGGATCGACTTGAAATTTTCAGGACATATTCTCAGATACTTATACTTCAAAAAAATGCAATAAAAAAAATCGATTTTTTCAAAATCGCAAGTGGGGGTAACCCCTTAAATCAACTAAAGGTCCTATTCAAGTGCTAGTACGTGGACTTTTTTCAGATTGTTCCAATTCATAGCTGAAAAATTCGATGCGAGGGGTATTGCATATCACTCTAAAGCTTGATATTTCGCAAACGGGGCTTAAGGGGGTACGTCTACCTAGAGGCGGGAAAAAATGGCCAAATTCCGATTTTTTGGCTGGGAAACAGTTGGTGAAAAGGAAACGGATTTCTTTAAACACAAAGCTACATATACGGGGTGTTTGGAATATCGATGCAAAGCCTTAGGGGGTGATAGGTTACCTAGTTAGGAACATATCTTAAGCTAGGTTACCTTAGTCCAAAATTTTTGGAACATTTCCCAAAATTAGGTACTAACTCGTTTACCTGTTATGTTAGTGTTATTTTCTTAAAAATATGATTAACATAAGACGTATTTTAATTTTTTGACAAGTTTTTAATTATTCAACACGTCCCATTTAGTTAGTTGTGTGAAAACAGATGATTGTTTTGGTGTTTGTCGATTGAATGCACATTACGCTCAGACGAAAATAAGTTTTTAGTTACTAATTATTGTCTGTTTGAATATAATGAACGAGTTAGTACCTAATTTTGGCGAATTTTCCAAAAATCATACTTACCACGATAGCTCGGAATCCTTAGACTATGGACTCAGGCAACCGAGCTTCGATATGTTCCTAACGAGGTGACCTATCACTCCCTTAAGGCTTTGCATCGATTTTCTCAACACCCTGTATAGAGAGCCTTTAAAAAAATCACAAAAATAACAAAAACATGGCCGCCGGCAGACCATGACATTTTTTTCGCGATGTTTCGCGGTGGACTCTCTCCAGCGTAAACGGTCTATCCGAAATCTAAAAACCAAACGAGTTATTCAAATTATTAATAAACACAAGTCGTTGACGATCGTCGATTTTCAAAATATTTTTTTTTAACAACGTGGCGATGAATCGAAACTCGAGCATACAAAATCTATGAAAACCGTCGTCATAATTACGTAACTATAAAAAATGAAGATCGATTTGTAAAAAGTGAGATCGTCAATGACCTTTAAATGTTTCTACTCGTCTGTCCTCTTAATTTGAAAACAATCCATCGAGTCGTTCTCGAGATATAATGTCCACCGGCTTCGAAAACGGTGTTTCGAGAAAAACGCGTGTAAAGTTTGAAGTATGCCGACTGTTAGAGGCTGCAGCTCATTCAATTTGAGGAATATTCCAATGAAATTTATCCACCTAGGTAGATGTAGCTCGTTAAAGCTTGATATTTCGCAACCGGGGCTTAAAAATAAAAAAATGGTAAACGGAACCTCAACTTCCTTTTCGAATATCTGTCCAATGAGCCCCGACCCTTTGGCGTGCGCAGAAAAAATATCTGAGAAGCTTCGCTACCGCAAATTTTAAAACGAGGTCTGCAAGTGGCCATCTTTCCCACTTAAAGAACAATTTTTTTCTCTCCTTCTCATTTTCCGAAAGAAATACCGTTATTAATTTTTTGCCGCGTTAGGCTAAACGAGAGTCACGATTAAGGCCTTAGGCCACAGTAACGGATATAAAATCATGTGCGAATTTAACAATTTTTTTTCGAATGAAAAAGTCATTCACTCATAAAATTAATTACACCTCTATTTAGTATGAATATCAAGCTGTTAGAAAATATATATTTTTTTTCGATGTACAAAAAAAATATATATATATACAATATATATATTTTATTTATTAATTAAAAAAAAATAATAATTAAAAGGAAAAATAATTTTAGTTAAATTTTATAAAAAAATTTTAATTTATATAAAGTAATGTAAATTAAATAAAATTTAAATTAATAATTAATTTTTATTAGGCCGACTACTAATATTTTCTTTTGTTATCTTTTTTTAGGCGCTCCGCGGCGTGAAATTTAGCATCCACAATTTTTTACGTAGAACAAAAAATAAAAATTCTCGTTAATCTACATTAGAATACCTAGAGAAGTACATACGGAGTTTAAAAAATTTTGTTTTATTCCAAAGTTGTAGGTATTTGAACTTAAGAAATGAATTTTCAGTGAAAAATTTCGTTATAACTGCTCTTAAACTGCTCATAAAAGGAAAAGTTTTCGATTAATCATAAATTCCGTTCGTACTTCTCTGCGAAATGCAATTAGGAACATAACTTTTAAATTTGAAGTAAATCGAGTGAAAATTGTTGAAGTTATTTGTCACTTCAATTGGAAAAAAGCTGCTTCGAGGAGTTTCGAGTAGTCTGCCATGTTGTACAGCGAAAAAAAAATTCCAACAGCTTGACATTTATACTGAATAGATGTGTAATTAATTTTATGAGTGAATCACTTTTTCATACGAAAAAAATGGTCAAATTCGCACATGATTGCACCCGTTACTGTGGCCTAAGGCCTTAATTCACATGAGCATTCGCGACATCGGATCCTCTTTCCGCTCGTGCGTGCGAGCGTCATATCATTTCTCAGAGCTAGTCTCTACTGTATTTCTGTATTTCCGTTTTCGTTCGTGTTTCGAGCCTTTATTTCCCATCGGAGTGCGGGGGTGGGCAAGGAAACCCGGGAAAGCTCGTCGTCTCGTTGGCTGCCAAAAAACGCCCCCCGCAGCACCCGCGCAAAAGATGAAGAATACTTTAGACAGTTGTGCGGGAGGGGAGGGGGGAGTTTCCCGAATAAAGGGAAATACGAGGCTAAGTAAAAGCGAAACGAGACAGCGAAGGCCCGTCGAGAGGGTTAGTGCGCTGAATTCGTAAGTCCGTGGCAATAAGTGACGAGAGAACCGGAAGCTCTGGAAGCCCAATTTGAAGGGTCAGAATGATGATTTTTTTTCTAGTAACACGTTGGTTGGAATAAATTAATTTTTTCCCAGCATGTTGTACACGTGTTTGTGATTACACTGTCATTTTTTTCGGAAGAAAATCTTTCAAAGTGTTCGTGGTGCTGCAGTTGGCGTTGCAGTCCTCCAGCGGCAAAGCCCGAATTGGCGGGATCTCCACCAGACTGAAATGTAATCTGAAACGAAAACAAAAAATGTTTTCTTCAAATATATCCAACTGGCTATGGGTTCACGATCCACTTTTTGAAATTTCGAAAAATACGAAAAATGACAGCTTCTCCAAAGAAAACATCATTTTTATCTTGAAAAACAGCATGCTGAAGTCATTGTTATTAACAAATGGTTTATCCAATTAAAAAATGCGATCGTGAACCGAAAATGACAACTGTTTGAACGCTAACTGTACCGATTCAGGTCAATATTGTGAAAGTTACTCAAGATGTCAATCCCGTCGTGTCAAGATATTTAGTTTCGAGATAATCGCGTTCAAACTCGACGGATCGCGGTAAACCAGACGCACACTGTTCCATTAAGGGGCTATACCAGTGTAAACGCTGAAAATTTGGGTGATTTTCGGGAATTTTTTGGAAGAAAAGTACACAATTAAATGTTTCGGAAAATCAAGAATACATTTGGCTATATTTGACCTATATTACATAATTTTTTCATAGAAAAATATTGAGATCCGAGCGACTTATGCGCTGCCTTCGGAGGCGCCAAAAAAGTTCCTCCACTTCTGACATGATTCCGGCCGATTGATTAGCTGAAACCGAAAAAGAAGAATATGTCGTTAAACCGGAAGGTGTTTCCTGACGTAGGCTTTTCGAAAAATATCAAAATCTAACAAGTTGACGTAGTTATGGAAAAAAGTCTGTTTTCTTGCCTATAAAATGGTCGTTTTTGTCAATGCCAAATGGTCAATTTTCATCCAATCAAAAATATCCTACGTCATTGTAGAGTAAATATATTTAAGAGTACTCAGCTCAAATTCCAAGTCAAACGGGTACTTACTCTTTGAGTTACAGTGTCAGCAAATTTGAAAAATCTCATTCCGAGAAAAACGCGTTTAAAGATGTAACTATCGATTTTTACAAGATAAACTGATATTGATATAAATGATATTAATGATAATGATATTCTTGAAAGTATAAACTGTCGAAAAAGGCAAAAAAAAATCGATTTTTTGAAAGTGTCACACTGGTATAGCCCCTTAAAATAGGTGTAACTTCGTCAGTTGTTAGAATTTCAGAGTCCGGTTGGTCTTAAAGTATTCTTGAAAGTTCACACTATAACAATATGAAAAAAAATACATTTTTTGAATTTTTCCGGAGATAGATACCCCCTTAAAGGGTTTTGCAACGAAATTCACGGACGAACTTGGCACGAATATCTCAGTTGGTAATTCGAGTCGCAACGTGAAAAATTATCTATGCGCAAAAGGGAAAGAGGCTGGGCGCGAGAGAACGAGAGAGACATAAGATTTTCATATTAGACTTCTTTATCGTGAATTTGTTAAGGCAAATTAGTGAAAAACGGCGGTAATAATCCAAGCCCATGTTGGAAAAAAAATTAATCGTACATCATAACTGGAAAGAATTAATATAAAGTATAAAATAAAACAGGTGTGCCTAATGAGCAAAGAGTAACACGCCTCGTAATATTCACGAGATAGATGCAAAATAATAACAATCAATTAAGTCACATTATTATTTAGCATCATTATTGTACGTATTTTTAGATTCGTTGTTTTTTGCTCGGTAGAGGCAGCGGCATTATTTTTTTTAACCACTGAGCTGTACTATTTAATATAAACTAATTTAATAATTCCATCCATAACGATAATGCACTCTTCAAAGAAATCAAATAAAGTCGGATACGATAAAGAAAAGTGTTGTCGAGTAATAAGAATATAATAAAGTCACACGAATGGTAATATACAAATATTGAAGATGGGAAGTAATAGGAGTATAATACGTTATGGAAATACAATAATGTCTATACAGAATTATAACACAATCATGATCAACAATAATATGATAAATCACAAGACCGAAACATCAGTCATTGCAGCTTAATCTACACTAGACACCGTATATTTTTTGCCCAGAATAGTAGAAGGAAGACAAACGGAGAGAGGGAAAAAAGCAAAAATACGATATCCTGAATCGTTTATTTAAGAGGTTATATACAGTCAGGAGGCGAGAAAAGATCGATTCTTCAAGAGATTTTCTTGAGAAGACCTTTAAATCTATTAACGTAAAAATTTGTACACATATTATGGTAACTTTTAACTGTATTTTAACATTTTTTATTTGCTAAAATAATTATTTTGAAAGCTGCTTCAGCTGATCTCCGGGTGCACCTCTAAAAAAAGGTGTCTTGCGGTGAACACGATATTTCTGGACTGGATCATCTAAAATGAAAAAAACCAAAAGTATTTCGTTAATATAATGAATTATCTTGTAATTGATCGAAGGAATAAGCAAAATAATAATTTTTGACAAAATGGTGGCTTCTAAAAAAATCGATTTTTGACAAAAATTTAAGCTTTAAATTGTCTATAAAATGGAAAATATTTATCGGTCAGAAAAAACCTTTGATTAATTACTAAAAAATATACTCGAAAATATTGTGTTAAAATTTGAGACTGATCGGTTCAGCCGTTTCCGAAAAACCTTGCTCACTGACTTTAAAAACACAGTTTTGAGAAAAACGCGTTTAAAGTTTCAAAAGCACTTTCGAACGCTCTGACACGTCATTACAAAAGTGCGTGTAACGTCGAGAATATTCGCCGGATTGACAAAAAAATGTCTGTGTGTGTACTTAAATATATGTACATTACGAAAATAAAAGAATAAAAAAATCAATCTTTTGAAAATTTTAACTGTATATAACCCCTTAAATAATTTGGCGTTACCTCGCCTCTTTTCTCTCTTTTCTGGGGCTCCTTTTCTCCCCTCATGTTCGCTCTTTGATGCAGTATGGCCTCAATCGTAAATAGACCAAAGTTAAACTAAACTCGTACAATGAGTGATACAAAATAGAAATTGTGCGTTAAAAGAAGCACAAGCTAACAGTGGCAAATTGATTTTTCCATGAGAAAATATCACGATCAGGATAAATAAATAAAAATAAGATGAATTGTCTGAATTAAGGATGAAATTGAGTACTTCAATTTACGGAGTATAATTGATTTCGAAAATCGAACAAAAGACTGTTGCTTACTTGTTTTTTTCTTTTTTTCAATAAATAGGGCTGTGTTATCGTGCAGATCGTGTTGGAAGCAATGATGGGAGGCTAGCTAAGAGATGCTGATTTATGCCTCTCCTATATACACGATTCAATGTATGACCGGCTTACGTTGCCATAGTTTATTTAACGCGGATATATATACGGCGGGCGGGTTTGTGCATACGTGTATCGCGGTCGGAGACCAGGACGGACAGTTATGAGACGTACGGAAGTGGAACTCTAAGAATATCCTCGTTCGTGGATCGTTGAACCACCAGTTTCCCCACGTGCTCGCAAGAGAAAGACATTTTCAGGGAGAGAGAGAGAGAGAGAGAGAGAGAGAGAGAGAGAGAGAGAGAGAGAGAGAGAGAAACATAAATCTCTGTCTTTTGACGTGTTGCTCTGTCGCTTTTACTTGTGTGCTAGTGAAGAGGAGCTTTCCCTGCAGGAAGGCAAGTCTTTTTCTCATTCCGCTTGTCGTATCTCTCGACACCTGCAAACGAGACTTTGGCTTGGAGTTATCGTTGCAAAAGAAGAAGAAAGAGAGAGAGAGAGAGAGAAACAGAAAAAAGAGTAACGAAAATGTCTGGAGACGCAACTTCTGATGAGGAAGGATCCCAGGAGGATTCGGCCAGATACGACGTCGACGAAATGGAAATTATAAAAACGATCGGTAAGCATTGAACAGTTTCTTTCAATTCTCAACTATTATTTTATAAAGATATATTGGGGCCGGGTTGAAATTCCGAACTTTGAATGATCAGAACCCTCAAAACTCCGAAAGAATACTATCCCGAAAGATCAAAACTCCGAAAATCTGAACGCCGTCAAAATAATTCGGCTATGAAAGTTTTTAAAGTTTCAACATTTTCAATAAATCGACGAATTATTTAAATATCTTTTTATTTATCAAAAAGTGATTTTACGTCAGTTATGAAATTTGTCTAGACAATTTTATACGTTCTACATCATTTACAGTCAACTGTGTAATTTCGAAACATTAAGGGGCCAGTCCACTTTGGAACCACGAAAAAGGCTATTTTCGCGATTTTTTTTGAGGATTTTATAAAAGATATGAATGTAAAAGTTGTTGGGCTTGATAAATAAAGTCTTGAAATACATTTTAAAAAAATGTTTAATTCATTTTTATTCATTTTTAAGTACAAAAACTATAGTTGAACGTAACGCCTCAAAAATAGGTGGGCTAGGTAGCTCCATCACAGCTCGGCAACGGCTTGTCTGAATCAAAAAAATTAAAGTCCATTGGATTCAGTATGACACCAGCTACAAAATGACCCTCGGATATAAAGTTTTATCAAAAAATAAAAGAATGGCAGATGAAAAACGAAAAAGTAAAAAAAACGCGTTTTTTCGCAGTTTTTCGCAAAAAGAGTAAAAGGATAACATGAGCCCCAAATTTACCGTCTTTGAAAAGTACCGTAAAATGGGGTTACTTTGAACAGGTTTTGGAAGTTTTTTGTACGTAACTTTTTTTTAACATCCTCAATTCCAACTTTTTTTCCTCCAATAGAACAATGTGTTCTTTGGCTATCAAATGTATAAGAAAGTCAAGCCCCGTCCCCACAATTTTATATTTAAAGAGTGTCTAAGTAACCTCGAGTGTGGGATTTCTTTGACAAGGCATTGGCAACTTATGTTCAAGATTAAGGGTTACTTTGACATCATTTCGATGAAAAAAATTAATCTTTTATCCATTATACATGGAATTAAATGAAAAACAACGATTTATTACAATCAAATTGTCATCTTTATTAAGGGGCTTCTCACCTCAGACGTTAGAAAAGGCTGCTTTCATGATTTTTTGATAGGTTTATATCACAGATATTGTTATAAAAGTTGTTACACTTAATAAATACACTGCCGAAATACATTTAAAAAAATGTAATGTATTTATGTAACCCAAACAATCTTTAAACGCGTTTTTCTCGAAACAACGTTTTTCGACGGCTTGTTGATAAAATCTTCGACACTACTGAACTGATCCTTATGAAATTTTAAATATATATTCGTTACAACTATAGCTATAGCGCATATCAAGTTTTTTTTTCATTTTGATATTTACTTTTTTTGCCAAATCGGTGAAAAAAACACGTTTTTGTTTTGTTTTTTTGATAAATGTCCACCATTTTGTTATTTCTGCAAATATGAAAAATCGTATGATATGCGATATAGCCATTAACATACTGAATCTAAAACCGTTTGATTTTTTTGTTTCGGATGATCCATCTCCGGGATTTTTCAACAGCGCCGACGAACAATTTTTTAGGACATTTTTTAAACTATTAGTTTCGTTTATTAATAGTGACTTAAATAAATTGAAAAATGTATAAATGTATTTCGAAAGTGTATTTATTAAGTGTAACAACTTTTATATCAATATCTATAATATAAACCTATCAAAAAACTTCATGAAAAAGCCTTTTTAGCGTCTAAAGTGAGAAGACCCCGTAAGGAAACGTTTTTCATAAAAATATCAAGTACCTAGGGTACTATTATAGGCACTCAATCAGTTTTGAAATTATCATTGAGATCAAAATCAAATTGAGCCACATTATTATAAACTTGAACAACAAATTTGAACACATTTAAATTCACGCACATTTAAATCGTATTTTGCCGCTCTGTTAAAGTAGCCCCAAAAAACTGTCAAAGTTACTCTCAGCCCTGGATTTGCCAATAGGTCGTATAGGCAGCTGCCCATGGGGCGACAGACTTTAGTGGCCGGCGGATTTAGAGGCACATAAAAAGGCCTTGGTAAATACAAGTGATTAAGATAGGAGGGGCGGCACAAAGTCAAGTGGCCTATACTTAAGAAAAGTATAAATCCGGCACTGGTTACCCTTAATGTCAATTTAAGGCAGGATTCTACTTTGAAACCATGAAAAAAACGCTATTTTCGTGAATTTTTTCTGAGAATACTATTAAAGATATCGATATGGGGCTTAAACTGTTCAATAAATACACTCTTTAAGTACATAAGAAAAAATTTTTAAATGTATTTTATTTATTTTTTGTACACGTAAAATATGTTTAAAGCCAACGCCTCGAAAAGCAGGTACCGTTGCCGTGGTCGTGAAATCTTCCCGACGGATGGTCTGAAACAAAAAAATCAAATAGTTTCATGTTCAGTATGTCTTCAGGAACCGACCTAACTAGAATATTTTATATACGTGCAAAATTAACAAAATGGCGGCTAAAATACGAAACAAATGCGTTTTTTTGGGTCTTTTTTTGCAATAAAAAAAAAGTTCTAATCAAAATTTTAAGTTGATTGTAGTTAGGTCGGTTGGTACACACATGTAGAATATGTGTTCCAAATTTCATAAGGATCGGTTCAGTACTTTTTGAGTTATCACGACCACGGTACTTGAAAATGTCGTTTCGAGAAAAACGCGTTTAAAGTTTTGGTGAGTGATAGGTAGGTACTCAGGTAGGTGCGTTCGAAAGGCGAAAAAGGATAGTTAGACTGCTTGGAACTTTATAAAATTTTGACCGAACATTCTTGAACATATTTACTTTCGAAAAATGTAAAAAAAAAAAATGTTTCAAAGTTTCAAAGTAGAATCCTGCCTTAACTCCATTTTACCGTAAGTCTCCAGTTGCTTTCTTAGTTTACTAGTTACGGCAATATTGTATAGGTATAAAGAGGGAAAGTAGAGTTTTACATGGCTCGAAGAATATTCATCGCTTTGATCCCGGCGCAATTTTCTTTTGCGTTAAAAGAAGACTAATACCGTTAAACGGGGCTACTTTGACATTCAGGGTAACTTTGACAGTTTTTGGGGCTACTTTGACAGAGCGCCAAAATACGTTTTACACGTGTGCGCAGCGAGCCCGCTTGACCTTCTGTGGCGGGCGGCGGGTGCGGGGAATAAAATTGAACAACAGTTTATTGCTCAAGTTTATTGTAATTTTGCAAAAGTTGATTGTAATGTTGTTCAAGTTGATTTTTATCTCAATGACAATTATAAGACTCATTAAGTGCCTATGATAGAACCCCTGGTACTTGATATTTTTATGTGAAATGTCTCCTTAAGGGAGGGCACCACTGTAACTGCCCATTTTCGACCGTTTTCTTTAGTTTTTTTTAAAGAAAGGAATAAAATACATGGTCAAAAGAGCTTTCAGGTTTTGTAAGGTATATATTGAAGTATGTAAAAAAAAATTATTCGTCAAAAGTATACAAAATGGCGGCGAACGAGTCACTATATCACTACTGTTTTTCAGTCAACCCTCTACGCGGCAGGCAGTAGAACTGTCGTAAATTTAGTCCCGGAACTAAGAGTGAAATATTTTCGTAAATTATATTATTTTTAGCAGTCAAGTTCGGGGGGAATTAAAAAACAATTAAAAGAAAAATAGAGACGAGTTCGAAAAAAAGTTCGTTTCTCGACCATAATTTTTATCTCTAAAGTGATATATTTTTTACAATTTTCGATTAATCGAAAAAAGCGCTCGTACTTGACTGTTAAAGCAATCTAAGAAGCTACAGTTAAAATTTCAAGTTGGTTGGATAAAAAATTGTTCGAGTTTTACAGCCTTAATAACGACGACAATTTGGTAATAAAGAAATCGTTGTTTTCCATTTAATCCCATGTATAATGCATAAAATATTACATTTTTTATCAAAATTATTCCAAAGTAACCCTTACTCTTTGACATAAGTTGCATTTCAATGCCCTGTCAAAGGAAGCCCCCACACGGGGCTACTTTGACACTTTGAAAAATGTATATATCAAATTCCGAGGGGGTGGTGGAGCTTGACTTTATTATACATTTGATAGCCAAAGGACACACTGTTCTATTAGAGCAAGAAAAGTTGGTATATAGGATGTTAAAAAAAATTACCTACAAGAAACTTCCAAAACCTGTTCAAAGTAGCCCCGTTTTACGGTACTGTAGCACATTTTGAGATTTGCTGTTCGATCTTTTGTCGCTGTAACTAGTCTGAATGAAAAAAAAAACAGAAACTAGCCTTGTATAAAAAAAAACCTGTCAAGTACGTATCCAAAAATGCAAAGTACGGTTCCGTAGTCATTTGTTTATGCAATAACCCGCGTAGAAATTTTGATGAGGCCCACATCAGGGCCCGTTCAGGTTGCCTGACTGCCCTGGTAGGGCACTAATAAGGCAGCCCGAAAGGGCCCTACTAGGAAATGTAACGTTGTGTCACATATGGGCCTGATCTATTTGCCTGATCAGGCCCCTATCAGGTTGCCTGATCAGAAAGAAATGCATGTAATATGTCAAAAATCCGAAATGGAACGAACCACTTAATTTAGAGTTCCGCTACAATGATTTTGTATCATAATTCGTCATTCCCTGGCCTGCTGAAATGTTTTTGCTCGAAGAAAATATTTCGCCTATATGGGAATCGAACCTTGTACCTACCTACCCAAAGCTACGTACGCTGCTCCTATGCTACAGAGTGCTCGTAACGTCTTGGTCCCAGATATGGCATAAGAGACCAAATGAATTGCTATAATTATTTGGTATATCACATAAAGTATATCAATTAGTTAATATCATTGTGACAATTAAAGAGGTTTATCGAATAAAATGCTATAGATTTTTGAAACTTAACCTTATATATATATATATATATATATATATATATATATATATACATACACACGAGGGTGGGGTGAAAAGTTACCGGCCTGACCAAGAAAAACGACATTTAAAATTTTTTTTTTGCTTTATTTTTCAACATAATCTCCATCAACACTGATACATTTCTCATAACTCTCGCATCCCAAAAAACAGTAGCCATAACCTTGTTTGCCGATAAAATTGTTTTTGCCTTCTTTGGGGTTGGTTCCCCTTTTCCAACCCACTGTTTTGACTGTTCTTTACTTTCAGGAGTGTAGTGGTGGACTCATGTCTCATCAACAGTTATGAATCGACGCAAAAATTTGTTTGGATTACGTCTATACAGCGCCAAATTGTCGGTAGCGTCGAGCGTTAGCAAACGCTCGATTGGTCGAGCGTTAGCAAACGCGGCACCCACCTTGCACACAGCTTTTCCATGTTCAAATGGTTGTGCAAAATATTTCGCACACGTTCAGCTGACATCCTACAGGTCTCAGCTATCTTATGCACTTTCAACCTGCGGTCTTCCAACACTATTTTATGGATTTTTTCAATCATCTCTGAAGTTGTGACTTCAACGGGCCGTCCTGAGCGAAGCTCGTCAGAGGTACTCACACGACCAATTTTAAATTCAGAAACCCACTGATTAATAGTTGAATATGATGGGGAGGAGTCTCCTAGTGCTGAATCCATCTCTTCTTTTATTTGTTTTGGTGTAAAACCTTTCAAATGGAAGTATTTGATGACAGCACGTTTTTACAATTTTTCCATTTTTACAAAAACAACGGAAGCGTCTCGCGCAATGTGCTCTCAAACGCAAACTAATGTAGCGATTGGGCTGAAACTGTACATACAAGCTCGGTAGGAATGGTACTGTAGGACGCCGCTCCAAAACTAGACCTAGTGGCACCATCTCTTGGTCAGGCCGGAAACTTTTCACCCCACCCTCGTATATATATATATATATATATATATATATATATATAATTCCTCTCCCTCTTCGCCTTACAAAGCTGCCGAAATGTTCTAACACGCATCCGAGTTGCATAACGTTTTTTGTCGTGACAGTCCATAGCACCTTTTTTTAAATAGAATTCAGAACTGCATCGAAACTCCGAAAGTACGATGCTGTAAAATCGAAGTTTCCATGTGGAAAATGAGAAGTTATGTGCATCTACCGACTGCTGAGGCAGTTATAGGGCAAGCCTATTTATGGCCTCGTCAGGGAAAGCCATAGTAGGGCCTATCAGGACAAGCCTTGGTAGGGCCCTATCGGGGAAAGCCTTAGTAGGATCTTATCAGGGACGGCCTTAGTAGGGCCATTTTAATATAGCCTGATTTAGGGCCTAAATACTTCCGGCCCAATCGGGGCCGGATCATGATGTCGATAATAGGTGTTACCCGTATCACAACCCGATCGGGGCCTGATCCTGGTCAGGCTAACTCTGAGAAATTTTTAATCGAAAATTTCGAGAATCAACGTTTAGCCAACATTTAGTTATTATTGTGTATGTTCTATCACAATAATTTATTGTACACTATCTTCGATTTCATGACGTAACAGAAATATGAGGGTTTCTCATTCGACTACGCCACCCCAATGAAATGATTTTTTTTTCTACACCGAGCTGTCACCTTTGGCTTGTGCCTTGCAAAATAAAAGCTCACACCGAAATAACGAAAGACTCCCATCTTGCGAATAAAATCGATAGACTACAAAGACACACGATTCACTTCAATGTGTAATTATTTCAATTTTAAATTGCGAGTATAAAATATTATTGGTTGTGTAGCGAGTGCGATTGGAAAACAGCAGCACAGCAGTTGATGTGAAAGACCTGCGGGGGGCAAAGGCGCAAAGAGATTGCGGGTGATCGTCGAGCAAGTGGGCCACTGGAGAGTGAGAGGCTGACCGCGAATATATATTTATAACTCTTCGGAATATGCTTTTGTGTGTGTGATGTTATGCACGACGGAACTCATCGAGAAGCTACAAGAGAGGAAACTCGATGTTTGAAGTGGAGGCAGTTAAAATGTAACTCCCCCACAGAGGTGTCTTTCTTCACCCTGTTAATGTGTCCCAGTCTTTTTTGAAATATCATCAACTGACGAAAAACTTCCAGGCATCCTGGCATAAGACACTTTCATTTTTTTACTATTATAATTATAAAAAGTAATTTATCTTTGCAATTATTCAAAGAGTTTCAATATAATTGACGATATGGTAACATCTGTTTCAAATTTATGGAGTAAATTATTTGAAATATGCCGAATTCACTCTCTACATTTTTAATCGTTCGTCTCCACCGTTTCTATAAAATTTACGATTGAGGAAACACTTTTTAACATAGGGGATGCCTATCGTGATGTAAAGGGAGCCGAAATTGTTATAATGTACTGAGTGATTTGACAGTTTTTTTTAAACAACATTTTAAACATTTTTTTCACACTATTTCGTGCGTAAAATTGCCATTCAGCGATGAGCGTAGGCATCTCCCAATGTTAAAAACGAGGGAGTACTTTTGTCGTAAATTTTAGGGAGATTTTTTACGGTTTTTAAATCGTAGAAAATAGGGAGTACAATCGTACGTTTTATAGAAACGGTGTAGACTATTAATTTAAATTTTGGAGGGTGCATTCGGTATGTAACAAAAAATGTATTGTATAAATTTGAATCAAACGGTAAAATATCGTCAATTGTCCCGAATCGCCTGAATAATTATTTGATTAATTGAGTACTCTGAATGTATCGCGGAGATGAAATTATCATTCTGAAATTTCTATTAGCAGACGATTTTCGTAAATGGCACAAGTATTGACATTTTGCATTGATCCGAGATGCAAATAAATGCTCGACGGCTAGATCAAACGATGAATCAATTATCTGGACTCTTTTCATTCAACTCACAGTAATTAAGCTTCGAGGTCTTTTCTACATCCATTGTATCTTTCTACATCCATTTGTAAAAATATGCATTTTTGAACATTCCGTGATTACATTAAGTGTTTTCATTACTTTGTATAATTATTTTCTATAACTTTTTCTCGCTCACTTAACGCGAAACGAATCGGCAACGTCGTAAGTCGTGGTATATCATAATGCCCAGGTTGGCAGAAGTGTCCCGAAGTTAGAGACATGTGCGCCTCGTTCGTAACCTCAATATCGGCCCAAGGAGCTGTCAAAAATGAATATCGGTCCGAGTGAAAAAAATCCGCTGGAAAGAAAAAGTGTGTACTGAAGCTATCTATAATCTCGAAGAAATCAAAAACTTTAATAATTTTCCGATATTCTGAAAAAAAAATTACGTATGAAAGAAAATCCACGTTATTTTGTCTTTGCCTAGAAATGTCTAGAAATGTATAATTTCTGAATATAGTGATCAAATTAATATTAAATAATTATTACTAATTAAGAGAATAAGTACCAATAATATTCGTTGTTAATTATCCTGACCGAGTAGTTTGAGGTTCCCGGGCATAATTACCAAATACCGATAAGATAGGTAGCATTTGTGCCGTCTACGACGTTGCCACGATTGCACAGTTTAATATTTTGTATGCTCGATTTTCGCACAAATTCCCTATCAAAAACATTAATAATTTTATAACGGTACTGCGAATCCTTATTTTCACGGTAACAAGGGTTAGTCCGATAATTAGTCGAACCGTATCTATTTTTTCACCTCCGTGGTAACATTCACTTAGCAGATATTAATAATGTACTGAACAATGATCGGGAGTTTTCCATAAGCGTGACGTAATTAGCCCACGAAATACGTCGAGTGGCCGATTTTTTTTTCTAAAAAACGGTACTGTGGATTGTATTCAAACTGCACAGGATGATCATCAAAAAGATTATGAGGGTACAGACAAAAATTCACCTCGGTGGTAACATGTTGACTTAACCCCATAACAACC
Organism: Ophion slaviceki; assembly: GCA_944452715.1. Taxonomy (NCBI): domain Eukaryota; kingdom Metazoa; phylum Arthropoda; class Insecta; order Hymenoptera; family Ichneumonidae; genus Ophion; species Ophion slaviceki. The sequence goes on along the minus strand of OX101783.1, from coordinate 16,013,677 downwards.
TTAAGTATCTTGTACCTTCAGTTATTGTGATTGTATCAAGTGGTACCTGGGAGTAGCGCTGTTTACGAAATATTAAGATTTAAGGCAGTAGTCTGGTCTAGAGCGAGATTTTTGACGTCATTTTTGGGTTGGAATAACTTTCAAACCGTTGAAGTTGTCTTGATGAAATTTTACATATGTATTTATTGTTCCTTTGAGAATGTATCTACATTAAAACAAAACGATTTTACATATTTTCATGTAGTTTTTTATTTTTTTACAACATGGTCCGCCGAAAACCGCCTCAATCGGCGCCTACTCTGGGTGATGTTGTATGCATCTGAAAAAAATATATATATATATATTCTCAATCTGTATGAGTATTCTGAGCACTGGTAGGAGAATTAGTACTTAAAAAAAATTTGTTACAATATGGCGGCCTGTTATACTTTGATTAACGATATTTCATACATTTTCGGGTATTCGACGAGTTATAAAATGTGGGCAAAATTATTGTTCGACTCAATTCTGCTCCCAGTCCTCAGAAAGAGGCTACCGAAGGTATGTGCATAATTTGAGCTCGATCGGTCAATTAGTTATCGAGATATCGTGGGCGCCGATTTGAAAAACATAGTTCTGAGATAAACGCGTTCAAAGCTGCTTCCCGACCGCGCTACCTGAGAGCGCGGCTTGCTTATAATTTCTATTACCCTGCTAATTTTTGAAATATCAATAAACGGTTTTCACGAGCGTATTAAGAAAGGTCTAAGGAATAATAAAATGAAGAAAAAAAATCGATTTTGTCAAATTTCTAGACCAGAATACTGCCTTAATGTGATAGGTGATGTGTCATCCTCTCTAATTTTTCCACTATTTATTTGAAAATTTGATAGGTACTTTCATTTGAATAGAACTTCCGATTGAATTTATTTGGGTTGAATAACATCAACAAATTCAGAAGATACGGACAACGAATTTATCGCTAAGTTGACTTTATGGAAACTCCATAAGAGGACTGCACAAATAACTTCTTCGCCTGTTGGTTGAAGACTCATTAATAAATCGTCAAACAGCAAACAAAGAGTCTCCCTCTTCGCCCCGCCTGCATTATTGGCGTATTATGATCATGGATTATAAAATGAAATCGAAGTTAGTGTACAATAAACGATTGCGGTACAGCATACACGATAATGATAACTAAATATTAGCTAAACGTTGATTCTCCAAATTATTGCCCAAACAAATGACTACGAAACTCTTTTTTTGCATTTTCCGATACGCACTGAGCAGGATTTTTTATACAAAGTCTAGTCGGAATAGCCGAAATTTGGACCGAATTCCATTCAAAGGCACAAGAGCAGCGTCAATTTTTTTGACGGTTTTTTGGACCCATACGAACATGCCTTCAAGTTTTCGTAAAAATCCTAGTTGTTTTTTAGCAATTAAACATTATTAAAAATTAAAAGGTCGATTTTCTTAGTTATTTTTTTTGGACTGCGTTTTATCGAAAAATGCTTCCTACAAGCACTGCTATTTTTTTATACACGCTACTTACAGCGACAAAAGGTCGAACCGCAAATATCAAAATGTGCTGCGGTATTATTAAGGCGTTACCCCCACTTGTAGCGCAAAAAAGGCCTTTTTCATGATTTTTTTTAAAGAAAACTACAAAACTTTTTTAATCGATCAATATACCATCTTAAAGAACACATCTTGAAGAACTTTCAGTAATTTTTTTATTGAAAAATATTACATTGTTTAGTGGCAAATGGTCGTCAATGAAATAATGTTTTTATATACACGGTTTGCGGTGACCAACATTGCGGCGAAGTGGATCATCTGAAAAAAAAAATGCGGATGGATTTAGTCAAATATAAGTATAAACTAGTCTTTAATCGAAGGATTTTTAAAAATATTGATTTTTCACAAAATGACGGACAGTCAAAGTTAATGGTTCGATTTTAACGAAAAAAAAATGGCCGTTTTTTGGCGATAAACGGCCATTTTAAAAAAAAAAAAATCGAACGATCAAAGACTACATTTTTATGTATTAAATAAGCCTGCAAAATTTCAAGAAGATCGGTTCATTAGTGTTCGAGTAATCTTGGTCACCGACTTCAGAAATGCCATTTTGAGAAAAACGCGTTTAAAGTTTCAATTTCAGTTTACACGAAGAAAATATTTTTTTTTGTAAACTTACATAGAGTCATCTATTCCGGGCCCATACAGAAGTATGGGCCCGGATACTTATACTTCAAAAAAATGCAATAAAAAAATCGATTTTTTTAAATTCGCAAGTGGGGGTAACCCCTTAACACGAAAGAAAATCGCGCACGTGTCAAGGCGATAAATATTCTTCGAGTACCTTCATTCCTAATTGATAATTCTTTGGACTTATCCCATTTCAATCCTCGCGCCTCATACATTCCTTCAAAGAGCAGATGTTCGGACGAATGATTGTCAGGAATAAGCATACTTGTCCAAGTAAAGCGGAATGAGATTAATTGAATTGCTGTAGAGACGTAATTGAAAAATCTGGTACCGATTTTTTTTTTAATGAGGAGATGACAGTAATTAGCTGAATGAGTTGATATGGTGTGGACAGCACACCACTGAGTCTTCGTGTATTCTGCTAATCATGTTTACGTACCTCATTAGATTTTATAGCCTGCTCGAACGCGATGTTATTGCTAAAACAGTCGATCGCTCGAGATGCCCGCAACAAGCACCATACTTTAATGACTATGCTCATAAGCTGGGTGCACATCACGCATATATACAGAAGCCAGTGGCGAAAGATCTTCGGCTATGCTGGAGTTCATCTCTCATATATAGAAACAGAAACGCCATACGATCGTGTTTACATAATAAAATACACTTATATCGGTATACGATTTTAATGCTCGTTAAATACACACTCTCCCTGTAATGTAAATCACATGAAACGATCCTTTTCTATTCCGCATTAGCGATTCCAATAAACGTTATTGATATTCGATGTGCCCTAATACGCGAAAAATATTCGTGCGACTGCACTCGAATAGAAAATAAAATAGTGCCAGAATTGACGTTTCGTTATTTCGATAAATGTTTATATACGTATATGTCACAGTTAAAAACCGTTAGAAGAATCTTACCTAGTGAAAACTAGTTCTTACTGAACGCCTTCGTTACAACTGTTTTTTTCCTAGAAAAAACTAGAAGTTGATGATAAATCAATCCGAATCTTACAAGGAAAGGTTGCCAGGTCGATGTATCCGATTTCGATGAAATTTGGCATGTTTGTAGAATGGGTAAAAATGGGCGACATGTATTTTTTTTATATCTGCGGAACTCGATTTTTAAGGGGTGAAACGCACCCTCGAAAATAGGGGTTTTTTTTCGTTTTTCGTCGATAACGTTATCGTTTTCATGTCCAATGGCCACGAAAAAATAAACACTGTTGCAATTTGAATTTTTTTCATGTCTCGTATCGTAAAAACGTTATCGACGAAAAACACCCCAACTTTCGAGGGTGCGTTTCAACCCTTAAAAATCGAGTTCCGCCGATATAAAAAAATACGTGTCGCCTATTTTTACCCATTCTACAAGCATGCCAAATGTTATCGAAATCGGAGAGATCGACCTTGCAACCTTTCTTTGTTAGTGAAAACTCGTCTTGAGCCATTGATGTCCAGGACTTTGAAAAAATTGTTTTTTTTTTTCTCCAATTTTATTATACTACAGAACATTCTGAGTACGCTTTTGAAAAGCGTTTAATGATACTTATAAAATTAGCTGAGTTATGGAAATTATAAGGAGTACGCTCGGGCAGCAAGGTCGAGACGCAGCAACTTTGAACGCGTTTTTTCTAAAAACTATGCTTTTTTAATCGGCAAGCACGATATCTCGATAACCAATTCGCCGATTGCGCTCAGATTTGGCATAAACCTTCACTAGATTGTTTTTTTAACGTTGGCAGCAGAATTGAGACGACAACATTTTTTTTCATTTGGATAAAGTTCTGACCCCCCACTCCCCAACCCCTCTGATCGAGCTGAAATTTTGCACAAACATTCCTTTTAATATTTTAAGACAACCGCTAAAAGGATTGTTGGCGACTCGCAGTAGTTTTCGAAATATTGAATTTTTAAGTTTTTTTTTAACACGCGCTGACTATAATACCTATAGTCCAGCCTAGGTTGTATGACCTATAATCTTTTTTGGTTCGAAATTTAAAATGGCGACGTTAAGATGGCCAACATGTTTTTTTTTCAAATGGGATCATGAATCTTTTTTCACCAAAACATTTATCACGTCAAAACTAACAACTTTTGTAGGAAAAGTTTTTTGATAACGTTCATAATTTTTTAGTTAGATTACCATTTTTTTTACTATTTTATCGCTATCCGGAATGTACCACGAGGAGTTAAAGTCTTCAACATCCCTAGTGTTAGTGTGCGGGTGTGGGTGTATTTTTTTGTTTGGGTTTGTTCGATAAATCAAACAAACCCAAACAGGTCTCTATTCTAACCTAAAAGTTATGAACGTTATCAAAAACGTTTTGGTGACAAATTTACGATCCCGTTAAAAATAAACATGTCGGTTATCCATCTTAGTGTCGCCATTTTAAGTTTTGGACGCAAGAAGATTTTTTTTTCAAACGACCCCCTTTGAAACTTAAAAGTTTTATTATGGCCAATACTTGATCGGAGCAGTATTTTTCGAGATAAATCAGATGTAAGATTAAGGGGAGATATACACCTAGGAGCCGGAAAAAAGGTAATTTTTGTGATTTTTTTCAAGGAAAACTATTTGAAATTTCGAATTGGGGTTTGAATTATCTAAAAGTATATACATTCAAAAATATGTTTAATTTTCTTTATTTAAAAGTATCCAAAATATACAAGGATGATCCTTGGAGCGTCGTAAAAAAATCTGCGTGTACGGTACTGGCGGTTCTTCAAAAATCATCTGAAAAAAAAAACCAAAAAGATTATTAAATTAGATACTATAATCTAGTACTTGTCATAGCCTATTTTGAAAATATCGATTTATGACTATATGGCGGACGTTTGAACATCTATAGTGATTTTTGGGCCAAAAATTAGTTATTATTTTGTCTATAAAACAAAAACTAAGTAACGGAAAAAAAAATCCTATGACAAGTACTAGATAATGGTGTATAGAATAACTACAAAAAACCTCAAAGCCATCGGTTCATTGGTTTTCGAGAAATTTTGGGTACCGATTTGAAAAACGTGGTTTTGAAAAAAACGCGTTTGAAAATTTGGGAATGAATAAATCATGAAATTTGTCAATATACATCGAATCATCGATACCAGGCCCATAGTGTAGGTCTTCTACGGTCGACGGAATGTTCATAGCTTCTAAATCGATTTTTTCGACCATCTAGGTGTATATTTCCCCTTAAAGTGGAACACCCGGTATATATATTTTATTTTTTAAAGGAAAATCAACATTACTCCGATTAGGCGAAAAAATATGTATATTTTCTTAACGAGGGTCTAATAAATCTCAATCATGACGTTTCAAGTCACGCTATATCGTTTTCGAGAAAAAATAAAGTAAAAATCTGTCTTTATTTTTTTCGAATCTCTTTATGAAAAATCGTGCATTTATCTACAGTAGATATCTCCTGCTGAAGGTTAAATGCCGCGCGCGGAGAACTTTCGAAACCTTGCCTCTCTTGATGTAGTGCTCCATCGGTTTTTACCGACATAGGGCCGCTGGCTATCGCTAGATGTCATTCAAGCTGCGTACACGTATATACTATATATTCCGTCCCGCTTCAGACACAAAACTAACAGGTCACGTGTAACAAAGAGGATTTGCGTTCCACGACCAAAACATGTATTACAACTAATGTGAATTGTATCCTTTTTTTCTTCCAATTTTGTAGCCGGCTAAGTCTTCAACCTCAATATTTGTTTAATGAAGAAAAAGAAAAATATATCAGATGCTCTGTTGGACCGAGCGACGCGACTCGCGTTTTCTTACAATTATCAACAATTGCCTACGCGATAGTTTTTAGAATTTTTAAGAGATATTTTTTCACTTAATCTTCGATTTGCGTTTAGCTCAGCCGGAAGTTCATTTTCCAGCCTTTTTCGTGGTAAATTGATCTTCATTTTTTTTCCGTCGAACGGCGTACTACACCAGGCGCCTAAGGTAGAGCGAGCGCGCGCTCTCGATTTCTATAGATTCTGTTCAAATTTTAACCAGACATTGTTCATATCTCTATGCATGATTGAGTGAAATTTCCGAACAGTAGACTATTTAGATTGGGAGATAATGGGTTTTTAAATTGCAACTTTAAACACTGCAGGGTCTACATCGACCGGAAGTCAGGTCACATAATTCTTCGTACCATTTTATTGTACTTATAAATTTTTAAGAAAAATTATGTTTAGATAGCAAACTAGTTAGGGAAAGATTGATCAAAGTTTAGATTGCCCTGACTATGCACTTTTGATAAAAATGTTCAGTAAAACAGAATAATTATCCGTAAAAAATATTTGTCCCCTATAATAAGAAGACGTATGGCAACACCGCAGAAAAGTATTGTTTAAAATTTCGAGAAAAAAATCATCGTGTTCCTAAAGTTAAAAACTTTTATCATAAAAAAAATGTTTGCGTTATAAATATTAATATTTTATGTTGTTTATGTTATCTTTATTAACAAATAAAAGTGTTGGTTAATTCATAACTAGTTGGAAACTTTGTTCGATTAAAAATTACTTCTGAATGAAAATTTGTGTTGCAGTATCATTCAAAATATGTCGCGCAAACTTACGTCATTGGATATGTGGAACGACGTGGTGTTGCCTGGTCTTCTTATTTTAGGGGACAAATATTTTTTACGGAAAATTATTCTGTCTAAATTTCAATGCAGACCCTGCAGTGTTAAAAGTTGCAATTTAAAAACCCATTATCTCCCCATCTAAATAGTCGACTGTTCTGAAATTTCACTTAAACATGCATGATACCCTATCTTAAGGAGGGGGGATACCTTCGAGCGAGGAAAAAATGGCCGATTTTCATAATTTGTTTTTAAAGAAAAATTTGATCACTATTTTTAACACTTAGGGTATGTTTTATTACTACTTTTGGCCGTTACATGTTATTTTTAAAAATCAATCTTCAAAGATGCCGAAGGTATGGCACGGTCTTCCAAACGGCTTGCCGCAGATGTTGTCAGACGGCGTGAAACCTAGTGTCAGCGAGATTAATCTGAGAAAAAGCAACGCAGATTTTGATTTCATTTTAACACTCATGCGCAGAATACGAACCAAGAAAAAGTGAGAAATGTTGAAAATCGATGAAACGGTGCGCTTTGAAACAAGGAGATTGAATTTTCCGAAAAAAACACTACATTTTGCAATAAAAAATACTTTTTTTATTTTCAAAAATGTCAAGGGTTATGTTTCAGGCAATAAGGTTAAAAAGATTTATACCAAAATTCATCAGAATCGGTAGATTAATTTTTTAGCTGCACGTCACGCCAGTATTGAAAATGTAGTTTAGAAGACCGTGCCGTACCTCCGCTATTTTTAAAGATTAATAAAGAAAAGAAAAAATGAAAACCGGCAAATGTGTTTCATCTTCTTAAGGCATTACTCCCTCTTAAAGCGCCACAAGGCTCAGGGTTTCTCACGTCGCGTAAAACAAGATTTAAAAAAAAAACAGAATAAAACAATACCAAATCAAACGACCAAAATGCATCGACGCAACTAACCCTTTGACTGCACACTTTCGCCATGAACCTCTGAGTGCATGTGGGGTCGATCGGACCCCAGCGGTTTTTCAGATCGTTGTATTTCGGCAAATATGCATTTTTTCTTGTAGAGTTTTTTAAAACTTTCGTTGAAAGTGGTAAATGGATGGCAAAATACGTACTTGCACGAAGAGGAAAATGAGGTCAAAACTGGTGTGCAGTCGAAGGGTCAAAGTACACGCATTCAAACAACTAAACAAAAACGAATAACAAAAACCACGCTATGTAGATGCGTCACTGGCCGCTGCTATGTACACACGCCCCTTGTGAATGCACCCCAATTACTCATTGTCAGGCTCATCAATGACAGATTGTAATTTAACAGATTGAATAAAAAAAAATAAACAAAAATGTCTAGTGTCTCTGACAGTGAAAATATCAAGTCATTCGGCACAGCGTTTCTCGGAAAAAATTCCAAAAAACACTCCTCCTTTTTCTTTGCCGATACTGCGATGCGTAATTTCCCAAGAAATTGTGCCGAATCTTCTGTATTGAAATATTTTCCCTGTCAAAAACGGTGCAACGTAGGATTCAGAAGCTTTGGACTTGAACTTTGTTCGGGCATATATCGATGTTTAAAAGGTCCAAGTATCCTTTAACGTCAATCGGTAAAAGTCTCGACCGCCCCCTGGATCCGTGTATATTGCCGTTGCCAAGTCAAAGTTTCGCTAATTCGAGTAAATTCGCCTGCCTGTGTCACTCTCCGTGGCCTCGCGGCTATGAATATCAACGTTGTTGTCTCTCGCCCTGCATGATCTTGTCAATTAGTCAAGGGCGAGTGTGTGAGGGTACACGATCAATTTTGGACCCACTCGTGTTTCGCGAGAGACGCGACACGCGCGGGCGCAACACACCTGTCGTCGAGCGCTCACAAAACCGTGTGTTTTCGATCCAACGAGGAAAATCCGTCGTCATTATAAACGCTTGAATAAAACTTTGCGGAGGCATGAGACGGAACAGGACACGGACAACATGTGTTCCGCGAGACTTGCCAATTTCGTAAATATTTATAGCGCCATTGCCGGCGAAACACGCGCGCACACGGTGAGATCGGTTAGCGGGGATGAGGGGCTTTGATCGGTTGAAAATTGGTCTGTCTACCCTTAGACAGACCGATTTTCAACCCCCTCAGACCCGCAGGCTACTGGAACAACGACGTAGATCCAACGCAAGTGTCTCGGCCGACGAACGGACCAAATGTCTTCAGGCTCGAATGAGAATTCGAATCGGTATAGGATTTCGCTGTGGGTAGGGTCAAAGTGGGAACAGTGGCAACAGTGGGTACAATGAACTTTTTCTGTTTCTCAAAAGTGAACATGTATACGAGGGTGGGGTGAAAAGTTTCCGGCCTGACCAAGAGATGGTGCCACTAGGTCTAGTTTTGGAGCGGCGTCCTACAGTACCATTCCTACCGAGCTTGTATGTACAGTTTCAGCCCAATCGCTACGTTAGTTTGCGTTTGAGAGCACATTGCGCGAGACGCTTCCGTTGTTTTCGTAAAAATGGAAAAATTGAAAAAACGTGCTGTCATCAAATACTTCCATTTGAAAGGTTTTACACCAAAACAAATAAAAGAAGAGATGGATTCAGCACTAGGAGACTCCTCCCCATCATATTCAACTATTAATCAGTGGGTTTCTGAATTTAAAATTGGTCGTGTGAGCACCTCTGACGAGCTTCGCTCAGGACGGCCCGTTGAAGTCACAACTTCAGAGATGATTGAAAAAATCCATAAAATAGTGTTGGAAGACCGCAGGTTGAAAGTGCATGAGATAGCTGAGACCTGTAGGATGTCAGCTGAACGTGTGCGAAATATTTTGCACAAGCATTTGAACATGGAAAAGCTGTGTGCAAGGTGGGTGCCGCGTTTGCTAACGCTCGACCAATCGAGCGTTTGCTAACGCTCGACGCTACCGACAATTTGGCGCTGTATAGACGTAATCCAAACGAATTTTTGCGTCGATTCATAATTGTTGATGAGACATGAGTCCACCACTACACTTCTGAAAGTAAAGAACAGTCAAAACAGTGGGTTGAAAAAGGGGAACCAACCCCAAAGAAGGTAAAAACAATTTTATCGGCAAACAAGGTTATGGCTACTGTTTTTTGGGATGCGAGAGTTATGAGAAATGTATCAGTGTTGATGGAGATTATGTTGAAAAATAAAGCAAAAAAAATTTTTAAATATCGTTTTTCTTGGTCAGCCCGGAAACTTTTCACCCCACCCTCGTATATGTGCGTCTTTTTCACATTAAAACCGCCCTCGGATACCAATAGGTTTGAACCGGTCTGTGAGTAGCTTCCGCGCAATTCGGTTGTGAGAGGTGATTTTATATTATTTTTTGTGTCAAAAGTTGAAAAACTAGCTGAGTTTGTATGTTTTTCGCTTCTTCACATATCGCAGTTATGTTCGAAGTCATTGTTCTCCCGCAATATACAGCTATATTGCGGTATTTGAGCGTTGAGTTTGTTAACCTAACAAAAATAGAAACTTGTCACTACCCGCTTTAGAAAAAAAGAGAGGGTCGGTACACAGTGGCTCAATTTTTCGAGGTACACAGAGGTAAGTCGTAATATGAATATTTTCGCGTTGTGATTTATATAGGTCCTGGTACTACCTCATTAGGTAGGTACTCATTGTTGATTAATATTCAATGAATGATTGTGATTGATCTCATAATATGCTGACTTTTTTTAAATTAATTTTTCAATAGTTTACTGTACAATACTCCCCATACAGAGAGAGGCACTCCATTATCCACAAGTGTACAGTGGATCAGGGTAATTTTCTTCAATTTTTGCTTTATTTTCGAATTTTGTTTGACTGTGAAATTAGGCATGTTTCACTGTGTACACCCCCAAGTACACAGTGGATCAAATCCCATTTTATGAAAATTGGTTATTATCTCAATATCTAGTGGGTTAGGCCATTCAGTGTCTTTAAACAAAATGAAGCCATTGAACACACCTCACGTTTAGTTAAGCTTTCATTGAGATTGTGTGAACGGCTAGGCAACTACAGACCTCTGAAAAACATGAGTCACTGATCCCACTCTGACCCTACTGCGTATTACCATTTGTTCACGAACCGCGTAGACTTTGAGATGAGCCGATCGAGATCTCAAAGCGAAATGGCACACGACCCCGCTGGGAGAAAAAATCATCAAGCATTTTCGTCATAATCGACAGAAACGGCTTCATCGGTGGATTTTACATTTTTATAGTCGTGCAGTTATTGGAGAAAGGACTCCCCGAGCAGAAATCGTCGTACGGATCCAATTGGATTCCCTTACTTGTCGCTACTTCCTGATAGGGATCCAATGGATCATCACATTGGATCCCTATACTAAAACGTCACGCTCGTATATTGGATTCTAATAGGGATCCGCCATTGGAATCCAATGTACGAATCCAATTCAAATCCTAAATGATTCCCACATTATCGAACAGAATTCAATACGCTTCTTCATGGAGATCTTCGCATTCTGTATGTTGAATTTGCTAAACAAAATATATAGATATATACGAAATAAAGGGATCTTAAAAAACTATAAGTCTTATCTTCAAACAGTAGAAATCGATTGGAAAAGTATATCTTAAAAATCGATTTGAATCACGTCACTGAAAATCCACTTTAATTATCACTTGTTATTTCTTTGACTGCACTTTGACATAATATAGAGTGTCTCAAAATGACTTGACATTTTTGTTTATTAAATAAAACGTATTATTTATTCGAAAAGAACGAATCTTTTTATTTTAATATAAGCTACAAACATGGAGGTTATGTGTGGAACACAATAAATGGCCGCCTCGTCCCTGTTTGCAAACGTTCACTCTTTTGGCGAAATTTTTTAATAACATTATGGCATAATTGCGGACTACTTTTATTAAGGCAGTAGTCTGGTCTAGAGCGAGATTTTTGACGTCATTTTTGGGTTCGAATAACTTTTAAACCGTTGAAGTTGTCTTGATGAAATTTTAGATATGTATTTATTGTTCCTTTGAGAATGTATCTACATTAAAAAAAAAATTATTTTAAATATTTTCATGCAGTTTTTTATTTTTTTACGACATGGTCCGCCGAAAACCGGCTCAATCGGCGCCTACTCTGGGTGATGTTGTATGCATCTGAAAAAAAAATATATATATATATTCTCAATCTGTATGAGTATTCTGAGCACTGGTAGGAGAATTAGTACTTAAAAAAAATTTGTTACAATATGGCGGCCTGTTAAACTTTGATTAACGATATTTCATACATTTTCGGGTATTCGACGAGCTATAAAATGTGGGCAAAATTATTGTTCAACTCAATTCTGCTACCAGTCCTCAAAAAGAGGCTACTGAAGGTATGTGCATCATTTGAGCCCGATCGGTCAATTAGTTATCGAGATATCGTGGGCGCCGATTTGAAAAACGTAGTGTTGAGATAAACGCGTTCAAAGCTGCTTCCCGATCGCGCTACCTGAGCGCGCGGCTTGCTTATAATTTCTATTACTCTGATAATTTTCGAAATATCAATAAACGGTTTTCACGAGCGTATTAAGAAAGATCTAAGGAATAATAAAATGAAAAAAAAAAAAAAAACGATTTTGTCAAATTTCTGCAACGGTGCGTCCAATTGCTTCCTTGAGCTCCGGAATGGCCTGTGGATCATTGGCATACACTTTTCCTTTCAGAAAAGCCCAAAGAAAGGAGCCCAATGGTTTCAAACCGCACGATCTTGGTGGCCAAGTCACATCGCCGCGGCGCGAGATAACACGACCATGAAACTTCGTCTGCAATAACTATGCAGCAAGAAAGCAGCAAATAACAATTTCTATGCGTTGCTCGATCGTGGAATTCTCCATGACTAAACCTCAATACTTCCTCATGCTAGTTGTCAAAGATTAGTACTCTTTGCTAGTCACAAAAAATGACGCGCGATTTACAATGTCAGGTCATTTTTCAGACACCCGTTACCATCATACACGTACACGCTCACAAAACGTGCAGATTACGTTTCTACATGCCCAGTTTTTTTCTCGTGACTTTTCACACATATACGATTCGAACGTGGTGAGAATTCTCAAGTGGCGTTCATCGGGGAGCAGTGCAGAATCCAATTGGGTTCCAATGAGGACTACCTATGTGCGGAATCCCTAACGAATCCCTATAGAGATGTGGGTGCACTTTGAGACTCGCTAACAAATTTTGTGCATGAGATCTCGAAAGGATATTTTTTTTGGGAGATCCGACAAATCGCACTTGCGAATTCCAAATAAAATATTCTCAAACGACGTCAAACGGAAAATTGCGCGGAATCCACTTGGATTCCAATGTAGAGTCCCTACGAGCGGCACGCCTATGAAATTCCTATAGGGATGTGGCAGGATCTGGGGACTCCCAAAAAAACTCCTGCGCCGGTCGTATCTTCCGCGTAGTTGGGTCTTTGGATGGAAATGATGTATTTGCCACTGGAAACGGCAAATAAAAAAATACATACTTATAATCACGCCAGCGAGGAAAAACCATAAAATATTAGGGCCAGATGATGATTGATGGTGAAGCATCATACTCAAGAGCTTCATAATTAATGCCGAAGGACATCGCCCGCCATTAGCTTTTTTATACCGCATTTCCTCAGGTTCTACTTGATGGATCCGGATAAAACAAAGTGTTGGGAAATTCTGAAAGCATCTCGTTTCGGATAGGAAAATTTCATTTCAGGAAAAAAGTTTCGGTAGCTTCTACGCCAATTTCGCACAATCACACAAACAAGCAGACGAAATTCCGGAAAAATCTTCAATATCGTCTCAGCATCACATTCTAATGTGATGTTGTTAATTACCACCGAAAAAAATTAGGTACAAATACCCAATATCTCTGGTATTTAAGTTCGACACTTCTTGGTTTTCTTTTTATTCTGAAGGTACGTCATCAGCTGTTCAGAAGCACGTTTTGGTTTGTGATTAGCTGTCGAATTGCATTTTGCAGATTCAATGTTGTGAAGCGTAGATCAGTAAAAAAATTGCGTTATTTTCGAATACGAGTTCCGTCGTGGAACTAATGCAGCGCAAACAACTCGAAGTATCAAAGAAGTGTTTGGCAAGGATGTGGCTAATGAACGCACAGTAGGTTGATGGTTTGAGAAGTTCCGGTTTGGCGATTTTGATCTTCAACGGGAACCACGTGGGTGACTTGAGAGCACGGTAGATAATGATGAGCTGAAAGCTGCAGTGGAAGCCGATACATCGCAAGCGACGAGTGAACTAGCAGCAAGGTTTAACGTCACTACCCGTGCGGAAATTGAGTTGGGGCTGTGATCGGGCCTCAATAATATTCTCCTAACTTTATTCGGGCCCTAATCTGAAAGCCACATGAGGGCCGTTAGCGGCCGGTCACACTTTGTCAACAAGGGCCCTTAAAGGCCCAACGACCGGGGCCTTATAAGTTGCCTCAATGGCGCCTCATCAAAACCATTTTAGCGCCCTAAAAATGCCTCAACGGCGCCTCATCATAACCATTTCAGCGCCATAAAATATCCGTATCAGTGGATATACGTGTATGTTAAATGCGTCAGGGTATATCTGTATTTGTTTTTATGTAATTGTTCATGTGCATAGGTGTGGCCGTGAGTACATGTGTATGTATGTGTGCGCGCGTAGAAATGTGATTGCGTATTTGCATGTGAGCCTTTATGACAAACAGCCATGACAAAATTAATACAAAAAATAATCCATTCTAAGGAATGGATGTGTAGTAAAAATAAAAAAAATATATGGGTCTACTGAATCACTAGAATCTATTTCCATTGAGGAAAAGATCTGGAAAACAAAGACCAATTTATTTACTTATCCTACACAGTCAGATAAAGTTTATGAATGGGAAATATCAGCGAAGTCTTCAGAAGAAATAATTTTCCCTATGATGAGTATTGAGCGGAAATTAGTTGCTATAAAAATGTCGAGAAAACCGGTTGGGACTGTTCACACTTATGCGCTAGCATTACTCCATGTATGAGTGAAACCATGAGTAATTGTTTGTATCTATGTAAAAGGTTTCTTTAATTTGATAAATAAATACTGTCTGATGTTTGTCTGCATATTTGTGTTCATCGTTGATTTTTTATTTGCTAATGCCCTTATGCTTTTTCCCAATTTGCGTTCGATAATATTATTTGATCGATGTATATAATCGATTTGAATAATTGAAATACCATCAACCATGTAGCCCAAGCTATTTATACTGGCTTATCGCTATAATAGTCAGATCTGGGCCTATTGTGGAGATCCCTACTTGTTTATCCCTATACTGGCCAAGTCTGGGCCTATTGTGGAAATCCCCACAGGTTTATCCCTATAATGGCCAAGTCGGGTCCTTTTGTGGAAATCCCTACAGGTTTGTCCACATAATGGCTAAGTCGGGGCCTATTGTAGAAATCCCTACAAGTTTATCCCGATAATGGCCAAGTCTGGACCCATTGTGGAAATCCCTACTAGGGAAAGCACTAGGAAAGCCCTGAAAGGCCCTTATTTTTATTAGGGATGCCCTATCAGTTTTCCGCACGGGTATGCCACCAACACTTGAAACAATTTGAAACAAATCCGCAAGGTTTAGGCGGGATATACATTTACAACGATCAAAATGTCGATTTCTTTTTTTCTTTCTTTAAACGATAGAATTATATACGTAGAATATTTTCCCAAAGTTTCAAAGCGAAATTCGAAAAACTTGAAACGTCACAGCCCGTCAACGCTATGCCTCACCGCTCGGCTTCGGAGCGAGCGTGAACTTCAAACGCGTTTTTTTCTCGAAATTGGGGTGCAGGATTGCTCAAACCTATTAAGCCGATTGAGTTGAAACTTGGTAGAAATATTGATAATATTGGTACGTTCTACTTGACGAGAATTGTTTTTGAACGATAGAAAAAAAAACAACTTTTTTAATCCACATTTTACAGAAATGTTGCGTGAAATGTTGATTCTTTTTTTAAATGCGTGCCATTTTCTTAAATTTGCATTTCCTCCATTTTAATTACCGTCACATAGAAACTATACATGTTCTAACTGAAAGAATGTTTGAACTTTTTTGCAAATCAAAGTCTACGGGAAGCTAGACTGCACGCCGATTCGCAATTCCTGCAGCGACCTTGCTGTAACACTCTGCCGCAGCTCCGCCATTTTGATGATGCATTCATTTTAAAAAATGGTCTTGTATACTTAAATATACTATTAAAGTATGCCTAAAGTTTGATAATTGTAGAATAATTATTTGTGGTTTTAAAAATTCCTCAATATCGCTTATTTTTTTCCTGTCTAAATGTATATTCCGCCTTATGGGGAGGTACCTGAGTAAACGGCGAGAAAAAACAGGTAAACTTCGGGAATTTTTATCTCAAAAACTAATGTTTCAATCGGATCCGAGTTTTGTTTTATTGGAAAATATGTACATTGAGGTATGTTTAGGATTTTTTAAAAATAAATTCGTTGACTGGAAGCGACTCAAACGCGATTATCTCGAAACATAGTTTTCAAAGTCGGTGCCAGATGTAACTCGAAAACGGCTTGTTCGATTTTGTCCAAATTCGGATACAATATTCTTCGACAGTTTTTCTCGTTCGCCACGCAGGGGTTTTTCATTTGATTGAACCATTGCTTTTTTATGCAATGTGTATGCAATCCAAAATCGTCGGAAATTGCGAACGAAAAACGAATGTTAAATTAAAACGGTCGCAATTCCGTCAAAAATGAAAATTTCAAAAATATCCTACGTGGCGAACGAGAAAAACTATCGAAGAATATTTTATCCAAATTTGGACAAAATCGGACAAGCCGTTTTTGCGATACATCTGGCACCGACTTTGAAAACTATGTTTCGAGATAATCGCGTTTGAGTCGCTTCCAGTCAACGAATTTATTTTAAAAAATTCCTAAACATACCTCAATGTACATATTTTCCAATGAAAAAAAACCCGGATCCAATCAAAACATTATTTTTTTAGATAAAAATTCCCGAAGTTAACTGCTTTTCACGCCGTTTACTCAGTTAGCTCCCCTTAAGAAACTGCAAATCGGACATGCCATACTCAATTACCTAATAAGTAAGATACGTACTTTGGGGGTGGCAGCAAGCGACAGGCAGCGCTGGTGCATTGGCAATCATCAAAAGACACGCCTAAATTTCACAGTGTGCACTATTGGGGCCCAACCCTTAATCACTTGGCTGCCTCAATTTCTTGGATTGTTCGGTAGTACCGGCAAAGAGAATCAATTCAAGATAATACAGTGGTGAACA
This sequence comes from Ophion slaviceki, assembly GCA_944452715.1. Lineage (NCBI taxonomy): Eukaryota > Metazoa > Arthropoda > Insecta > Hymenoptera > Ichneumonidae > Ophion > Ophion slaviceki. Next base: position 15,996,642 of record OX101783.1, on the reverse strand, counting down.
AATGAGCAATCGTCTGCGCTGAACATTTCATTCCTCCTTGACCCACTTCCCCTTTGCAATTTATGCTCACTTTTTTTTCGCCTTTTTTCCAATTCTCCCGAGCAATTGGGTTTCTTTTTTTTTATTTCAAAATGAAAGGTGGCCATTATGAGTGAGAAAAAAAATGGTTTGATTGATATTGCTTTCAGGTACGGGCACGTTTGGTCGAGTGGTCCTGTGCAGGCATCGTGGCAGGCCTCTCGCCCTCAAGATACTCTCCATGCTCGACGTGATAAGGCTGAAGCAGGTCGAGCACGTTAGAAACGAGGTCTCGGTTCTCAAAGAAGTAAATCATCCTTTTATCGTCAATATGTACGTATTTTACTGCAAAGAGAAACGCTTTCTCACGAGAACCTACAATTACAAATGCGACGGCGCCTACGAACTTGCAAAATTTCAATCGTCGTAACGGACCTGTACGTCTGATACTGCGTTCGTAATCCTCTCGCTAGAAAAATTAATCTAGCCAGTGATATGAGTGGGGGGGGGGGGGGGGTGCATATTTCGGCGAGGTATCGGTTTTTTATTTTTTCACGCTGAGATCTCGGGCTCATTTAATGGGAAACACAGATTTGGTCTGTCTCTCTCGTTTTCTAACATAAGTGGGGCTATCGCTATATCAGCTTGAGGTGACGTAAATACTCGCTCGGTCGGTAACCAAATTTGTAATTAGTTATTTGAAAAGTTTGGCCTTTTGAGAAAGCGCGAAGTGGCATATCCTACGTCCCTTAAGGGGTCTTCTCACTTTAGACGCCAAAAAGGATATTTTCATAAATTTTTTTGATAGGTTTATATTATAGCTGTTAATATAAAAGTTCTTACACTTCATAAATATACTTTGGAAATACACAGAGTTAAAAAAAATGTATTTATGTAACCCAAACAAACGTTAAACGCGTTTTTCTCGAAACATGTGTTTTTCGACGGCTTGTTGATAAAATTTTCGAAACTACTGAGTCGATCCTTATGAAATTTGAACCACATATTCTTTACAACTATAGCTATAGCACATATCTAGGATTTGTTTAAATTTTGATATTTACTATTTTTTTTGCCAAAAACGGTGAAAAACACGTTTTTTTTGTTTTTTTTTTTGGAAAATTTTCGCTATTTCGTTATTTTTGCATATATAAAAAATCGTATTATATGCGCTATGATCATTAACATACTGAATCTGAAACCGTTTAATTTTTTTGTTTCGGATGATCCATCTCCGACATTTGATCAACAGTGCAGACCTACAATTTTTTTAGGACATTTTTTTAGCTACCATTTCCGTCTATAAATGTGACTTCAATAAATTTTTTTTTTTTAATATGTTTCGAAAGTGTATTTATTAAGTGTAACAACTTTTATATCAATATCTATAATATATACCTATCAAAATAATTGATGATTTTTTTTCAGCGTCTAAAATGAGAAGACCCCTTAATACTACAGACCCTAAAAAAATTCCCCCCGGAAATCCACTTCAAGAACGTACTTGAAGTCGGAGTTAAAGCGTAGATGGGAAAATCACACCACGTTCGTTCCGTGTGTGATGTGCAATAATTTTTTATCGTTCGATAATATGCGCGTTTTTATCGTGGAACTTTGCCATTAGCCGAGATGATGTTGCATCGTTGGAATGCAACATTTATTTCTGGATGAGTTTACTTGTCATCATTCAATTTTTCTTGGCGGCTTTAGGCTACGAGAACCACGCAAGCTTTTTTCTAGACCTTTTCTAAATTACAAAACCTAAATCTGCAAAAAATTATTTAATTGCTAATAAAGGTAAAAAAAAATTCGTTTCGTTCCAACGATGCAAGCCCAAAACCATTGGACGATGCTTTCTCTTTTTTCGGCAATATCTTATATGAAATAGTGGAATCGAATGGGCTTGAAGTTTGGATCGTTGGAATGCATTGATTTTTTTTTATATTCCTTATTATCATTATCATCGAAAATCATATTTTATAGACTTGAGGTGCAGATAGCTAAATAATGAGGAGTCTAAAAAATGATCGCGTGATGTTTATGGTTTAAGGGGCTATACCAGTGTGAATGCTGAAAATTTGGGTGATTTTCGGGAATTTTTCGGAAGAAAAGTACTCAATTATATGTTTCGGAAAATGAAGAATATATTTGGCTATATTTGACCTGTATTACATAATTTTTTCATAGAAAAATATTGAGATCCAAGCGACTTATGCGCTGCTTTCGGAGGCGCGAAAAAAAAGTTCCTCCACTGCTGACATGATTCCGGTCGATTGAGTAGCTGAAACCGAAAAAGGAAAAAAATGTCGTTAAACTGGAAGGTTTTTCCTGTACAATGACGTAGGATTTTCGAAAAATATCAAAATCTAACAAAATGGCGTAGTTATCAAAAAAAGTCTGTTTTCTTGCCTATAAAATGGTCGTTTCTTTCAATGCCAAATCATCAGTTTTCATCCAATCAAAAATATCTTACGTCATTGTAGAGCAAATATATTCAAGAGTACTCAGTTCAAATTTCAAGTCAACCGGATAATTGCTCTTTGAGTTACAATGTCGGCAAATCAGAAAAATCTCATTTCATATTCTTGAAAGTATAAACTGTCGAAAAGGCAACAAAAAAAATCGATTTTTTTAAAGTGTCACACTGGTATAGCCCCTTAAATCGATCAAAGAATATTTGGAAGCTCTAGGAACAAAAAAAAACGTTTCCTTCGCATTCCAACGATGCAAACTTCAATATCATTAGCCCAGACGAAACGTAGCTCTCAATCCTTGGACCATCCACACTCGTTGCGTGAAGTTTCATCCGCGCATAATTGCACAGTGCAATCGCGTACAAACGAGCATGCACCAGCAGGGTATTTTCACATATGCCGTAATGCGCATCAGTCAGTATATGTAGTTACGAATAATGATCATTGCGAATCTCTCTGTTGCAAAAGGCTCTGGAGCGGCAGGGACGAGGCGCGTGTATATATGCTTCTGGAATTTGTCGAAGGTGGCGAGCTTTTTTCGTATCTTCGCGCGGCGGGTCGTTTCTCAGGGCCGACCAGCTGTTTCTACGCCGCGGAGATCGTTTGCGCCCTCGATTACCTTCATTGCAAGCACATCGTTTACCGTGATCTTAAACCTGAGAATCTTCTTCTCGACAGTCAGGGACACCTCAAGATCACGGACTTTGGATTCTCCAAAAAGCTCACTGACAGGTGGGTATACGCTCATATGTGGCTGCGTTCTTCTGTTCCGATACTGCAAACCTATCGGAATAATAATAATTTACGGAACGGAATTTACGAAAGAATTAACGGAATTTAAGGAACGTGTCTAATAATAATAATTCAAACGAATTGCGATAACGTTGAGAACGGAAATGATAAAGGCAAAACGGTGTGTTGTTGAAGTTTGCATCGTTGCAATGAAAGGAAATATTTTTTTAGCTGCCAAATTTTCTTTGACGGACTGAGCTATACAAATCACGCGATCATTGGTAATTATGCAGTTTGAGAACTTTTCCGAAAAACGACGGAATTTTTTTTTTTGCCGTGAGCTGCTTTGAGGGGTTATATACAGTCAGGAGGCCCAAAAAGATCCATTTTTCAAGAATTTTTCTTGAGAAGAGCTTTAAATTTATCAATGTAAAAATTTGTACACACGTTATGGTAACTTTTAACTGTATTTTAACATCTTTTATTTGTAAAAATAATTATTTTGAAAGCTGCTATAGCTGATCTCCGGGAGCACCTCTAAAAAAAGGCGTCTTGCGGTGAGCACGATATCTCTGGACTCGATCATCTAAAATGAAAAGAACCAAAAATATTTCGTTAATATAATGGATTATCTTGTAATAGGTCGAAGGAATAAGCAAAATAATAATTTTTGACAAAATGGAGGTTTTTCAACAAAAAAATCAATTTTTGACAAAAATTTTGGTCTTAAATTGTTTATAAAATGGATTATATTTATCGGTGAGAAAAAATCTTCGATTAATTAGTGAAAAATATACTTGAAAAGATTGTGTTCAAATTTGAGACTGATCGGTTCAACCGTTTCCGAGAAATCTTGCCCATCGACTTTCAAACACAGTTTTGAGAAAAACGCGTTTCAAGTTTCAAAAGCACATTCGAACGTTCTGACGCGTTATTACGAATGTGCGTGTAACTTCGAGGATATTCGACGGATTGTCAAGAAATTTTCTGTGTGTGTACTTAAACATATGTACATTGCGAATAAAAATTAAAAATAACGACATTTTCGAAAATTTTAACTGTATATTACCCCTTAATTGATCACCACTATTAATATTCCGTCGGGGGAGGTTGACATTTTCTATTAATTCCATAAGTCATGGGGTTTTGATGTTCCCGGAAACACGTAATAAAATAGGGCATTTCTAAATATTTCAACGTCGATATTAGGGGTGGGAGGTGGGGGGATTTATAAAAGGAACCTTCTTGATTACAATGCCGAAGAAAAATCGCTGCGGTCACTTCCCCTCTCCCCCTGCAGCCGTTGTTTGGGCTTGTTTGGGTTGTTATTAGGGCCCCAAAAATAATCAACGTAGTACAATTGTAGTTCAGTTAAATATATTTAAAAACTACGTTTAGTGTCTTTTTAGTGTTTTTTGGTGCAACCCAAATCGGAGACCTTCCGCATACAACGTACAAAAACAGAGCGGGGGGGGGGGGGGGTATTAAGAAAGGCTTCTTTCATAAATCCACCCACTTCCCACATGCAATATAGGTCTTCCAAAAATGTTCGACAATACGCGATTTCATAATGTGTTTTCGTGAACTTCAAAACCCTATACCTTTTCATGGGAGGGTGACCGCAGCAATTTATTTTTGGTATTGCATTTAGAAAGGCCTTTTTTATAAATTCCCCCACCCCCCACCCTCAATATAGGCGTCGAAATATTTAAATATGCCCTATTTTATCACGTGTTTCCGCGAACTTCAAAACCCCATAACTTATGGAATTAATGGAAAGTATCAGCCTCCCACGACGGAATATCACTCAATATAATGGAATAAACAAGTTCACAGTAAAAAAAAATCCCGTCATTTTTCGGAAAACTCCTCAAACGGCATAAATACCCGGTCATTTTTTAGGCTCCTTATTTAGCGATCTACAACCCAAGCCTACAAAATATGATTTTTGATAGTAATAAAAATAGGGAATTAAAAAAGAAAGCGTTGTATTCCAACGATCCAAACTTCTAGCCTATGAAATGGTATCGTCAACGACAACGCAAAGACATATATTGTCACATCACCGATGACAGCGACAACGACAATTATGTCATAAGCCGAAAAAGACAACGACGACTTTGATCATGCATGACAAGGATAATGACAACGATAATTATCATGATACAAATACTAATAACGATAACAATAACACTCACTATGACATAAAAACAATAGGGATGACTATAACGATAAGCATCACTGAGCTGATGAACGTCTATTTGAGTATGACTTTGGCAGGGTGCAATTAATTGAACATCTGATCATGGTTGAAATAAATCTTAATAGAATTATGAAATTCCAGTGTCTGCACGCTCGTTTTTTAGCCTGCAGTTAAACTGGTAGAGTGAGAATACGATGATGCGATTATATATATGAATTTTTGTAATTTTGTCTATCCGTTTGTTGGCACGAAGGCAACCGAAGCTTTTTTCCTAAACCTTCGGTGTGTAAAAAAAAGCTTCCCGAATTTTCATGCATTTTGCTTCATCTCCATCAAGTATCTTGAGAAAATGCGATTTTCTGTTTAAAAGGACAGTGGCACGCGGTGGCGGACTGTTTCATGAGCTTTGAGGCAGTATTGTTGTCTAGAGCGCTGTGTTGCGCTTTAGTTATTCCATTCCTTTTTAGGATGGAATAACTAAAAAAATAACTGAAAAATTTAATAGATATGTTTATTGATTCGTCAATAATATGTACAAATTGAACAAAAATTGTTATTATTTTCTCTTGTACGTTTGTTTGCAACGGTGCGCGAAAAGAGCCTCCAATTGGCGATCAGTGTTGTGGACGTTGTCTGAATGTGAAAAAAAACAAATATCTTCTTAATCTGTATGTGTGTCGTGATGTTTGGTACCAGATTTAGCGGGAAAAAAATACTAAATGGCGGCATGCTAAATTCGAATTATCAATATTTCCTATTTTCCGGACCATTCTACGAGTTATATCAAAAAAAAATATTTCGGCTCAATTCTGCTACCAACATTGAAAAATAGTTTACTTAAGGTGTATGCCAAGTCTGAACTCAATCGGCCAATTGGTTATCGAGATATCGTGGTTGCCGATTTGAAAAGCATAGTTTCCAGAAAAACGCGTTTAAAAATTGCTGCTTCTCGACCGCGCTCCCCGAGCGTACTTCTTATAATTTCTATAACTCGGCTAATTTTATGAGTATCATTGAACGGTTTTCACCGACGTATTCAGAAGGGTCTGTAGAATAATAAAATAAATAAAATAAAAAACGGTTTTTTTCTTATTTTCTCGACAACAATACTGCCTTAAGGCCTTATATACGGGATTTCGCGGATTTTCGAAGGTACTTTTCTAGACGCGGTTTAAAAAAATAACGCATATATTGATAACATTTTTTTTACACATCATTTATGCACATGGTTAAGTATATGTAAAAAAAATCGGAAACATTAACAAATGGCGGAGATATAACATAATAAAGCAATGTATTTTTTTTGCGCGCGCATTGATGGTGCAAGTTCTGGGCATCGATGTGGGTGTCTGAAAAAAATGAACATATTTGTAATTGCATAATGAATGTATCTTCAGTGTAAACCAACAATATTGTAAAAAAATTATTATTATAAAAATTCGAAACTTAAAAAAATTTTACTCAATTTTCTGTCGGTTTTGTATTCTGTGGTTCACACGATAGGTGATGATACTAAGAATATGTTGTAAAAAATTCAAAGCGATCTGACCCTTCGTTCAAGAGTTAGAACTTTCACAAGGTTCATAAAAGTGAAATGTGGAAAAACGGCTTTGAAGTTAGCGGTCGGGCGCGCCGTGCGGTGTCTATTAAGTATAAATGCAATCCTACCTTATTTTTGAAATTTTTCGATTCTGTAAAGCTTAAAATATTCCTAACGGTTCAGGCTAATGGAATCAAAAATTAAAAAAAAAATGAACAATTTTGAAATTTTTCGCGTATATAAGGCCTTAACCTCTAAATTCAAATGGCGGATCCAATATGGCGGACCAAAAAGCAAAATTGTACTTGATTCGCATGAAAATTGATACTAGAGGGTTTCGGGGTTGCTGGTTGCGAATCTCCACCAAAAATTTGAAACTTCGAATTGTTAGTTACAATATGGTGGATACAAATGCTAAACTAATTCTACTTGGATGGGTGATAAGGGCGATCAGTATCGATAAAACATTCGATTTTTCGATAGAGGGCAGCTGAAGAAACAACACGTAAATCCTGTGACAATATTACCCAACTTTTGTGGTTAGTGGTTTTGGCCGATTCCTATCATCGTTCAGACCAATCACTTCGAGTTTTGAATTTGCGTTCGCCATATTGGATCCGCCATTTTAATTTATATATTGTGAGTTTGGATTTATAATCAGCGGCCTCAGAAACCCGCGAGTACCGAGTTTCATTCGATTCCAATTAGTTTTTGCATTTTGGTCTGCCATATCGAATCCGCCATTTCAAGCTTCTGAATTTTGGAGGCAGATTCGTGATCAGCAACCTCGAAAACTCCCGAGTGCCAAATTTCGCGAAAACCGTTCGAACCAATCACAAAATAATCGATGTGCGCCGTATGGCGTCAATGCCACTTCAGGCACTACAAAAATGTGCGCCGTATGGCGTCAATGCCGCTCAAGGGGTTAATCATCAACTGATTCAATTTTTTCCCGGTTGTGTGATTATGAGTATGTACCATACAGTTGAAGAGCAACGGCTTTGCTCTTTAACCATATTGAAAACTCGTTTTTGATCAAAACCTTTCGTACATAGCCTCAAATACGACATGACACTGTTGTCCATTCTCGACCTACTCATGAATCAAGTTTTCGACATGCACGAGAGCGAAGTTGCGAAAAAAAGCTAGTGAATATGCGATAGAACGACAATAGCAAAATACCAGGGCGATCATAAAAGTGACAATGTTTGCATATGAGGACCCAAGGTTATCACGTAGAAAAATTAAAAATAAATATTGCATCGGCACCCGACTCGTTGCAAATAATACAGGAATACACCAACTGGTGCCCGTTGAGATGGTGCTTCGGACTCGCACGTATCTGCTCGTCGGATAATTTATGTACGGTGTACGAAAAGTTTTCATCACGTGTGCCCGAGAGATATCGTTGATTTCTCTCAAGATTCTTATTGGGAGAAAAGGTATAGTGGAATAAGCCGATTTTGCGGTCGGACCGCTAGCTCATAAGTTCCGAGGTACAGATGCGTTAGCGTAAACACAAATTTAACGGTCGACCCGATTTTATTGGGCTTTATTTCGGGCGAAGCGCGCGCGGGAGCACCAACGAAGCGATGATTGTTTATAGACCGCGTGTGTGGCCCGACGAGACAACGTGACGCTATTCCGAGTTGCCGGGATGAGAAAAGAAAGAGCGCGTCCACTTTATTTTTGGAACTTCGCGATAATAATCGACGATAGCGTCACCTATCGGAAGGCGATGAGCCTATGCTGGATGTTGGACGCTTCTAGCATCAAGCGGTCACTTTCAGATATGTTTTCTATTTGCAGAACCTGGACGTTGTGCGGCACCCCGGAATATCTTGCCCCGGAAATCATACAGAGCAAAGGCCACAACAAAGCGGTCGATTGGTGGGCACTCGGTGTCCTCATATACGAGATGCTCGCCGGCTACCCACCCTTCTTCGATGACAATCCATTTGGCATATACGAAAAGATCCTGGGCGGCAGAATAGAGTGGCCAAAGCACATGGATCCCATTGCCAAAGATCTTATCAAGAAGTTACTCGTGGCCGACAGGACAAAGAGACTGGGCAACATGAGGCAGGGTGCGGAAGACGTCAAGAGACACCGGTGGTTCAAGCTCGTCGAGTGGCAACTGGTAATACATTCGTTCGTTGGCTCTTTAGTTCATGGAAATACTAGAAACTGTCAACTTCTCAACTTGAAGGAGCTTTGTCAAGTGCTCATCTAAGACCACGGTCTCGCGTATACACTTGTGCAGGTCTGGAATGAGGATTATTTAGACTTATCTGGTAGTAGGTACTTGGCTCGGTTGGGCAATACAGCTTTGGAGTTTTGATGATAACCCCCAGACTCGCTACGATCAGAGCGATTATCTTCAGCGATAGTATTGGGATGTTGAATAAGTGCTCACTGTTTTTTTCTCGCAACAATCAATGCTCCATTAAAAAAAAGTAATTCCTAATGCTTTCAATCGTTTCTGTGGTGTGATCACCTCCTAATGATTCTGCAAGTTCAGCTAGCATCTGACATGAGTCTTCATGAAATAATGCCTCCAATGCGACACATCAAAATCATTATTTTTGAAGCGTCTAAACCGATCTCTGCATGTTGTTTCCGACAGAGCATGGTCGCCGTGAAATTCAACAAGGATTGGGTGTGATTCAGCTACAGTTTTTAAAAACGAAGTAGTGTCGTCAAATTTCCCGCCAATACTTTTATTTTTGGCACAAAATTTGACATGTTTAACACTATGAAAAAAAGTCGCTTACACTTCGGCGAAATTACATACACTTAATTTCAAGCTTGCTTATAGTACTTCTCTATAGATGCGTTACCATCTGGTTCAACAGAATTTATTCAATGTCCTAATACATCACTATTTATTATACAAAGACGTATTAAAAAAAGACGACGGTGATCGTAATTGAAACATTGAACAAAGAATGCCTAAAATCGTAGCTACAGATGTCTCATCATCAGGACATTGAAGATTCGATTACGTTTATATAGGGTACAACTTATTCGACAGAAAGTAGGCAGAAAGTATTTAATCGCGACAAAGCTTCATGATCAAGCCAATCACAAAAAGTGCTTTACCAATCGAGTCTTTCTTTGCTATAAGACTTTCCAGTCCTGTGCGCGAGACCATGTCTAGGATCTCGTTACTTTTAGTGTCCTCGAAGCCAATGAAGTCGTTTTTTGCACGATTGAGGTCATGCTGGGCGAGACTTTGGGGTCAGACTCGACCCTAATTGGGTAGAAAGGTCTCGCTCTTTCGTCTTCGGTGTCGTCGTTGCTGACTGTTCGTATTGTTTGCTTTTTGAGGTTCCGCAGAGGGCTCTGACGCCGCCTATACGTCCAAGAATAAAGGCACCCGGCGATCCTAGCTGCTTCGATGATTATCCCGAGACCGATTGGCGTTCTCAGCCTCCTCTGCCACCGGACCAATTGGCACTTTTTCAGGACTTCTGACGAAGACGAGTTCTCCGATAGTGGAAGATCAATTGCCAATTGTGCTTCGCCCGAGAGACTCACAGGAGAGGAGGATGCAAGAGGGGGAGAAAGGGAGGCTTTGGAAGTGTTTAAAAATATCGATAAAACCCCGCTCTCCGTCGAAATGTCGAACACGAGGGGACATCAAGGTGCAATAATTCGTTCCTTAAAATGTTCCTGCAGCTATCTGAAAGTCGCCAATGCGAACGTCTTCCTATGGAAGTCGAGAACTCGATCAGTGTAACATGCCAACTTTCAAAAGTCGCGGGCAACGAATTTTACGCGCCATTGTCACGTAACCACGGTCTCACATACACGGGTCTTGAAACGACGTCCAATTCCAGTGTCGAGATCAAGTACCCTCAGTTAATACAATTCTTGTTACCGACGCTTTCGCTAGATGTCGCTGTCGTCCGGCGACGCGCCCATACCTAACCTCCATTCGATCTTCGCTTCATTTTCATTCAAGAGCGGGACTGCAATCGAACTGCAACTTGATTGAGAGCTCATCAAATTTACTCTGATTCGCCTGTGTAGTTTTAATTCCGTCTATCACGTAACATTGTCAAAAATGTGCAGCTGCAATATGCACGCGGAAAATTTGCATCCAGGGCGCATGCGTAGAATCCGGAAGCTCTTATCTCTGTGGCGCACGACGTCATTGCCAGCACACCTTATCCAAGTTAGAATCCAAATGAAGGGAGCCAAGCAGCCAACTCATCATTGTTGGATCTGCACGTTGGACCACGTAGTTACAAGGATGCGATATTGTTCACTGATTGTTGCCATGCTGACGGATGCGTTATTTTTATTTGATACTTTGTAAATAGTGCGCGAGAAAAGGCGTGTTACAAGGCGGTTAGCATAAACGATTATTTATTTTTTAGATTATTTTGTTAAAGCGAAACTGGCGCTAGTTCGCGAGCACTCGGCGTTTCTTTATGTGGCGTTGTAAATAAACGAATGAGACGAATGAAACAAGCCGAAAAATCCTTTTATCAAATAGAAATGTGTAATGTCGTGTCGCGCACGAATTGTTGAAGTTTTTATTAAAATTATGAATAAACTATTGTTACTTGCGTAAGAGACTGTCAATGTCCCGTGGGCCTCGTTCGTTTTCGGACAATATTTCGACTCGTTCGCCATGGTTCGCTTTGCACTGTTCCCATGTATTCACAACCAGGTGGAATTAAGGGACTATGCCAGTGTGAACGCTGAAAATTTGGGTGATTGTCGGGTATTTTTTGGAAGAAAAGTACTCAATTGAATGTTTCGGAACATTAAGAATATATTTGGCTATATTTGACCTATATTACATAATTTTTTCATAGAAAAATATTGAGATCCAAGTGACTTATGGGCTGCCTTCGGAGGCGCAAAAAAAAGTTCCTCCACTGCTGACATGATTCTGGCCGATTGAGTAGCTGAAACCGAAAAAGGAAAAAATGTCGTTAAACTGGAAGGTATTACCTGTACAATGACGTAGGATTTTCGAAAAATATCGAAACCCAACAAATTCACATTGCCTATATCCAACTGGCTATAGGTTCACGATCCACTTTCCGAAATGACCAAAAATGGCAGCTTTTCCAAAGAAAACCTCATTTTTTCTCTTGAAAAACAGCATGCTGAAGTCATTGTTATTAACAAATGGTCGATCCAATTAAAAAATGCGATCGTGAACCGAAAATGACTACTGTTTGAACGCTAAACGTGCAAATTCAAGTCAATAGTGTGAAAGTTGCTCAAGAGATCAATCTCGCCGTGTCAAGATATGTAGTTTCGAGATAATCGCGTTCAACCTCGACGGATCGCGGTAAGCCCGACGCACGCTGTTCCACTAAAATAGGCGTGACTTCGTCAATTTTTAGAATTTCAGGGTCCGATTGTTCTTAAAGTATTCTTGAAAGTTCACACTATAACAATATGCAAAAAAAGATTTTTTGAAGTTTCCAGAGAGGGATACCCCCTTAACGTAAGCGATTACATTGAATTTTGCTTTATAACATCTCGTATACCTCACGTTTTTTTCTTTATTTTATGTATTTGCGGAATTAACTGTATGGAAAGGGTGCATGAAATTTTTGTGTCGTCGAGCAATAACGTCTGCACCATTTAACCACCGAAAACTTTCTACAGGAAACTTAATTAATTTCTGGTCAGAAAAAATTAGATCGCGAAAAATCCGACCATAATCCAGATATTGAAAATGTAAAAAAACTTTTCCAGTATAAAAAAAGCTTTATATTTGCCGAATTATAAAAAAATGAAATCTGTGAACTCGTTATGATTGGAACAGCAATCACTAAAACGTCTTTAATGGGTTATACTCAGCTCGTGGCCGGAAAGAAGAGGAATTTTCGTGAATTTTTTCTGAAAAAATGTGTCCAGGTAAGAATTTTTTCACGTTAAAGAGTGTGGTTTTATGTATCTTTTTCAATTATTGTATAAAGAAATATAATTAAACGTGGTAGACACAATGGTTCGAAACAAATTATCCAAAATACAAAAATCAAACGCCTTTAGTTTTTGAATGAAATTATCTAGTGCTTGGACGAATCATTAAATAAAACATTGATTTTTTGAAAAAAAAATGGCCGCCGTCCAAATTGGAAGTATCAATTTTCGGTGAAAAAATGCTCTATTTTCGTCGATAAAAAAACCTCCTTCGTTCATGCACTGCTTTTTATATGTAAAATAAGCTCGTAAAAGTCGAACTTGATGGGTGGAGTGATTTTTTAAATATCGTGGTCACTGATTTTGAAAAAGTCATTTGGAGAAAAACGCATCTCAAGTTCGCCGGTTCGCGGAACCTACGTATACAAACGCCTATAACTCCCTCAATCTTGAACGGAACAACTCAACATTTTCAGAGAATACTTTTCATAATTTATATTTTGAGAATCCGTCGAAAACCATGAATCTATATTTAGAAAAATTTCAACTAGATGCAAGCCCTCAACGGACTTGCTTTCAATTGAAACTTCTGCGTTTAGTACAAGAGTATAAAAAAATAGACTGCATGAGAAAAAATGTATAAGAAGATTAAAAAGCTTTTCGAATATCATCCAAATTAGTTTAATTTCTTATCAATCTCAATAGTTTTCCGCGATACTTAAAATTTTACATTGTCCGTAGAATACAAGCGAAAAAGATTTTGACATATGAATATCGAGTTGAAATTGATTACCTCATAAATCATAAATTATCCGCGTGTGTGGTTTTTTTTTATTCGCTCATAATAAATCAATGCTAGGTGGAAATGTCAGGGTTGGTGTTGCCATTTGTATCGATATTGTTGTCGTTGCTGCTTCTTTCGAATTGTCTCGTTTGTGATTGTTCCATCATTACAAGATTCAATATTATCCCTCTTCTTTAAGGGGTCTTCTCACTTTAAACACTAAAAAAGGCTACTTTCTTGATTTTTTTTGATAGGTTCATATTATAGATATTGATATAAAACTTGTTATACTTAATAAATACACTTTCGAAATATATTAAAATTTGTTTAAAAAAAATGTATTTATGTAACCCAAACAAACTTTAAACCCGTTTGTCTCGAAACAACGTCTTTCGACGGGTTGTTGATAAAACATTCGAAACTACTGAACCGATCCTTATGAAATTTTAACCACATATTATTTACAACTATAGCTATATCGCACATTAAGGAGTTTTTAAAACTTTGATATTTACTAATTGTTTTGCCAAAAACGATGAAAAAGCACGTTTATTTGTTTTTTCGAAAAATGTTCGCCATTTTGTTATTTTGCATATATTGTTGAATTGTACGATATGCGCTATAGCCATTAACATACTGAATCTAAAATCGTTTGATTTTTCTGTTTTGGATGATCCATCTGCGAGATTTCATCAACAGCGCCGACCTACAATTTCTTTAGGACATTTTTTTAACTATCATTTTCGTCTATAAATAGTGACTTAAATAAATATTTTTATTACATGTATTTTGAAAATGTGTTTATTAAGTGTAACAACTTTTATATCAATATTTATATTATAAACCTATCAAAAAATTCATGAAAATAGCCTTTTTTAGCGTCTAAAGTGAGAAGACCCCTTAATACTGTATTAGTGATATCATTTGTCGACATGCTATCCATAAAATAATATTATCGTTGAATTATGCGTGTAATTTTTTTTCATTAATGGAATACCGATGTAATGAAAATAATAAGCTGAATTCGCTATATTATTAATCAGGCATTGTATATCATTCGCATACGATATGTGACCCGATAATTCTGTCATAGCGTGCGTTATCTTCTTTTCGTGGTAGCCGTGGCAACATAGATTTTTCGCCTGAACGAAACAGTGCATGATTAATGCCTCGGTATAAATAATTGATATCATGATTCTTGTAAGTGGATCGAGCGATATCCTTCAGTTGAATGGGGGCTTCATTGACAACCTGTGAAGCGTGCCCGCGAGTTTAACCGCGAAGCGAGTATCATATATCCGTAATTGAGCAGCATTACATTGGGCCAATCATTTAGACAAATTAAAACATCATCGATGAAACAATAAAGTGATTTTGCACGATCGTGAAGTAGATAATGAAAACATATAACGAGCATGCGCGAGGGCGAGTGAAACGAAAAATTCGCGGTGATTCTTCGTTCGCAAGAGTTCTTCAGGATTTCACCTGCAATACGAGCATTCATGGGGTCAAGTATCTCGATGATGTTTCCCAAAAAAGCGGCCAAATTGCTAAATTCTTTTGGATCAGCGTCTTGATTTCTGCTTTCGTCGGTGAGATTTTTCGCAGTTTCTTCTCTTCCAAACTTTACAGGTTGTTTTTTCAATGATAGGTTCGAGTTTGATGTTAAAACTGTTTTGGGATCGTTATCAAGCTCATCCAGTTGTCTCGGCGATCGAGAGCTTTTATGCTTCCTCGTTTCGAACGGCGTTTCCAGCAGTAACCGTTTGTTCGATGATTGGCCCGGATCCCGAGTTACGTTCACGACTACTTCAGAAGCTTAAACTTCCCTGTAACGTCAGCCAGGAGCGAGCTTCGTCCCTCTTGAGGTAGCGTCCTTATCTTATTTTTCCACCGCCGTATTACGTCTTATTTGTTCAATTGAACTGAGGGGAGAAATACCTTTAGGCGAGGAAAAAATTGCTGATTTTTATGATTTTTTTTAAGGGGAGGTACCTGAGGAAAAAAGATATATTTGCGTTATAAACATTGGTATTTTATATTGCTTATGGTATTGCCTTGTGTCTTTTTATAGAAGACAAATATTTGTTACGGAAAATTACTCTGTCTAAATTTCAATGCAGACCCTGCAGTGTTAAAAGTTGCAATTTTAAAACCCATTATCTCCGAATCTAAATAGTCGACTGTTGTGAAATTTCACTGAAACATGCATAATCATACGAACAATGTCTGGTTAAAATTTGAACAAAATCTATAAAAATCAAGGTCCACAAATCATCCGTGTTTGAGACGTGACAGTTTAGCGTTCGTAGGCGAAGAGTGTTGAACTTTTGTACCTCATTTTGGTCGCACACTGCTCAGGAAATCGAAAATATGCTATCTGCGATTTTTTCACGAATAAATACCGAGGTATTTCTGCGAAGAGCAAATGAACTTGGGTTTCTTGCATTGGAGCCGTTGGCTATTTGACACATCGGCGAGTGGGAAAGCAATGCGAGGGAAGATCGTGGCAAATCACAAAGTACGTAAATTGAGGTTATGAGGTTATAGCACGTACGTACCTTGACTTCCGGTGTTTTCTCCTTCTTTTCGGCTTCTCGCTGTCACTACGTTCCTCGATCTTCTTCGTGTAATCGGCCGCGGCGGTTTTCTCGTCGATTACGAGGGTGGGGTGAAAAGTTTCCGGCCTGACCAAGAGATGGTGCCACTAGGTCTAGTTTTGGAGCGGCGTCCTACAGTACCATTCCTACCGAGCTTGTATGTACAGTTTCAGCCCAATCGCTACGTTAGTTTGCGTTTGAGAGCACATTGCGCGAGACGCTTCCGTTGTTTTCGTAAAAATGGAAAAAATTGGAAAAACGTGCTGTCATCAAATACTTCCATTTGAAAGGTTTTACACCAAAACAAATAAAAGAAGAGATGGATTCAGCACTAGGAGACTCATCCCCATCATATTCAACTATTAATCAGTGGGTTTCTGAATTTAAAATTGGTCGTGTGAGCACCTCTGACGAGCTTTGCTCAGGACGGCCCGTTGAAGTCACAACTTCAGAGATGATTGAAAAAATCCATAAAATAGTGTTGGAAGACCGCAGGTTGAAAGTGCATGAGATAGCGGAGACCTGTAGGATTTCAGCTGAACGTGTGCGAAATATTTTGCACAACCATTTGAACATGGAAAAGCTGTGTGCAAGGTGGGTGCCGCGTTTGCTAACGCTCGACCAATCGAGCGTTTGCTAACGCTCGACGCTACCGACAATTTGGCGCTGTATAGACGTAATCCAAACGATTTTTTGCGTCGATTCATAACTGTTGATGAGACATGAGTCCACCACTACACTCCTGAAAGTAAAGAACAGTCAAAACAGTGGGTTGGAAAAGGGGAACCAACCCCAAAGAAGGCAAAAACAATTTTATCGGCAAACAAGGTTATCGCTACTGTTTTTTGGGATGCGAGAGTTATGAGAAATGTATCAGTGCTGATGGAGATTATGTTGAAAAATAAAGCAAAAAAAAATGTTTAAATATCGTTTTTCTTGGTCAGGCCGGAAATTTTTCACCCCACCTTCGTATTTCGTTGTCGGGATTTCTCGTCGATGATGTGCCGACGTCCTGAGGCGTTGTGCACAGCAAAAAAAACTCACCAAAACGCGACGAAAACAAACTCCACTCTATCGCTATTCACAATATTCACATTATATATCACACTCTATCACACACATCGTATGAAATATAATTCGAACTAATGTGCGAGGTTATAGCTCCGGCTTTCGACCTGTCAAAAAATAAAATGTTCAGGAAGGAGGCGAGCGCGGTCGGTAAAAACAGGACGAAGTGAGCTGCGCGCCGCCAGTGAGAAAACGGTTGAACTGAACGCTCGCTCCGGTACCTGATATTTTGAGCTTAGTTGATACATTTTTGCTACATTTATGTAAACATTTCAAAATGCTTTTTCTCCGCCATTTGTTCATGAAACAGGTGAAACAAAGCTTAAGACGGAATGACACCTCATCGCGGTCGGTATGGTAGAACAATTATAGATTCCCAAAAATCTCTGAAACGGCTCTTCAGATCCCGTCGAAACTTTGCCAAACGACGTCAAATAGATAGACGAATAGCTTCCAGCCACTCAAATTTTCTGAATTTGAGAAAAAAAATGTAGATTGGCTTATCATAAGCCAATCTAGTTTTTTTTTCTCAAATTTAGAAAATTTGAGTGGCTGGAAGCTATTCGTCTATCTATTTGACGTCGTTTGGCAAAGTTTCGACGGGATCTGAAGAGCCGTTTCAGAGATTTTTGGGAATCTATAATTGTTCTACCATACCGACCGCGATGAGGTGTCATTCCGTCTTAAAATATGTGCTTTTTCACGGTCCAGAGAATGACGCTCAGAACATTACCGAAAATGCGATGCAATGGTTAATAATTCACCATTTTTCGCAGGGTAACCACACACTGTAAATTTTTTTTGGAAATTTTGGATAACGGAGGGCATCATCCGCGCGGAGCAAGTGTCCTGCATGCACACAACAAATTTCATTCCAATCGGTTATTCCGTTTGGGAGAATTCTTTTTTCTAAATTTCGAAGCGGTCGGAGGCATGTGGCACATCGCCTTAAGGAAAGATTTATTCCTTTTGAGACTTACAAGGAAAAGGTTGAGCGGTCCATCTTTCTAATTTCGATGAAATTTAGCATGCAGATTGGGCATAAATAGGCGACACTTATTTTTTGATATCTGCGGGACCCGATTTTTAGGTTGAAACGCACCCTCGAAAATTGGGGTGTTTTTCGTTTTTCATCGATAACGTTTTAAGGGTACGAGATATAAAAAATTTCATATTGCAACAATGTTTATTTTTCCGTGTACTATACATTGGAGATGAGAACGATAACGTTATCAACGAAAAACGGAAGACACCCTATTTTCGTTGGTGCGTTTCACCTTTTAAAAATGGGGTTCCACAGACATAAAAAAATACGTGACGCCTCTTTTTACCCATTCTACAAGCATGCCAAATTTAATCGAAATCGGAGTGATCGACCTCGCAACCTTTCCTTGTTAGGGTATGTTTTATTTTACCTTTGGCTGGTACATGCTGTTTTTCAAAAATTAATCTTCAAAAATGTCGGGGGAATGCACGGTCTTCTAAACGCGTCGCGGCGGATAGTGTCAGACGGCGTGACACGTAGCGTTGCGGGATTAATCTGAAAAAAAATCCAGCGAAGATTTTTCTTTCATTGACACTGATACGCAGAATATGAACCAAGAAAAAGTGAGAAATGTTGAAAATCGATGAAATGGTACGCTTTGAAACAAAAAGTTCGTAATTCCCGAAAAAAATTTCTACATTTTGCAATGAAAAATACTATTATTTTTTAATTTTCAAATAATTTAGTCATGTTTTAGAGAATAAGGTTAGAAAGATTTATACCAAATTTCACAAGAACCGGTCGATTCGTTTTTCAGCCATATATCACGTCAGTTTTGAAAATGCAGTTTAGAAGACCGTGCCATATATCCGTAATTTTTAAAGATCAATAAAAAATACGACGTAACAGCTAAAAGTAGTAATAACACATACCGTAAGTCTAAAAAATGGCGTAAAAATCGTTTCTTTAATAAAAACATGATAATCAGCTATTCTTTTCCTCGCCTAAAGGTCCCTCCCCCCTTAAATACCTTCGTTCCTTAGCCTCAAACGTCTTGCGAGCGTTTTCAAAAGTTATTTGTTTCCTCTATGATGGCCGTGATAATTTTTTTAAACTATATTGGTGACGTACGAACGGCTCGAAGGAGTAAAAATCCGGCTGAGAAGGTCCTGTCAAAGAATGAAAATATTTAGGCAAGCTTTCGAAATGGCACATCTCCGAGCTGACATGTTCGAGGATCGCGGTCAATTAAACGAATTGTTAGAACACAACGGTATTCGTCCTACCGAGTTTCTGATAGGGCTGCGAATCCCTTGTGAAAAAGTAGTGCAATCCTGCTGGTGGGAAGGCGAAAAAATAAGCTGCTTAAAGTTCTTCAAACGTTCGTTCACTTTCGGAGGTCTCTGCTGCTCTTTCAATTATCGCCTGGAAGATCACTTGAACCCGGCACGGTAAGGAAGATATTTTCTTGATATTTTGATGTAGCCGGTTGCTGAGAAGCAATTTTTTTGCTCCATAGAAAGACAGAGCGCCTGCCGCCTTTGGAAGCAACGAATTATGGTATCAATTCGGGGTTGACTTTGGTCTTCGAGGCTGATCAATTTATCATCAACGACGATAACGGGAATATCGAGAGAATAACTTCCACGACAGTTGGACTTCTGGTATTGGGAACAAAAAAAACGGTCATGTGTCTCTCCGAATTGCAAACGAATATACAACGTTCTTCTGGCATAATCCAAGCTCACTTTTTCCCGCTGTTTCTTAAGGTTGTTATGGGGTTTAGCCGTCGGGGGCGAAGTACGAGGGGAGGGGTTACCAACTGTTAGCTTTCGAATAATCGTCATATTAAACGTGCGTTTTCGAACTATTTTTCTACATCCATTTGCAAAAATATGCATTTTTGTACATTCGGTGATTACTTTAAGTGCTCTCATTACTTTGTATAATTATTTTCTATAACTTTTTCTCGCTCCATTAAGGCCTTAGGCCACAGTAACCGGTATAAAATCATGTGCGAATTTAACAATTTCTTTTCGTATAAAAAAGTGATTCACTCATAAATTAATTACAGATCTATTTAGTATGGATATCAAGATGTTAGAAAAAATATATATTTTTTTCGATGAACAAAATGGCCGACTACTCGAAACTTCTCGAAACAGATTTTTTTCCAATTGGCGTGACAAATAACTTCAACAATTTTCACTCGATTTACTTCAAATTTAAAAGTTTTGTTCCTAATTGCATTCCGCAGAGAAGTACGTACGGAATTTCGGATTAATCGAAAACTTTTCATTTTATGAGCAGTTATAAAGAAATTTTTCACTGGAAATTCATTTCTTAAGTTCAAATACGTACAACTGTTGAATAAAACAATATTTTTTTAAATTCCGTACGTACTTCTCTAGGTATTCTAATGTACATTGACGAGAATTTTTGTTTTTTGTTCTAGGTAAAAAATTGTGGATGCTGAATGTCATGCCGCGCAGCGCCTAAAAAAAGATAACAAAAGAAAATATTGGTAGTCGGCCATTTTGTACATCGAAAAAAAATTTCAACAGCTTGATATTCATATTAAATAGATGTGTAATTAATTTTATGAGTAAAATATTTTTTTATACGAAAAAAATTGTTAAATTCGCACACGATTTTATACCCGTTACTGTGGCCTAAGGCCTTAATGGAGCGATAAAAAGTTATAGAAAATAATTATACAAAGTAATGAGAGCACTTAAAGTAATCACCGAATGTACAAAAATGCATATTTTTGCAAATGGATGGAAACAAAAATCCTTCGATCAAATGCTATATTTTCACATCTATAAAAAGTTCTAAAAATTCAGAAAGATCGATGCAGTAATTTTTCAAATATTTTGCTTACCGACTTTGAAGACCTGCTTTCGAGAAAAAAAAGCGTTTAAATTTTCGAACGACGCTCCGAACGTTCCGACGGGCGTCAACATAACATGAATCTGTCAATTTTAATCCGGTCACCTTGAAATTTTCGAGGAACATTTATAAGATGGTATACTGTCAAAATATATTGGTTTTCAAAAAAGTGATTTTTTGACTTTTACAACTATGCGTAACCCCTTAATGGAACATTTTATTTTTAAAAGTTTGCTTTTCGTATTTGTTCGGACCGTAGTTAGTTTTTTTTTATATTTGTTTTCCTCCGCCGCTCGCTAACAATTTTTGGATTTTTCTTTTAAAGGTGTTTGTCCATCACAGTTTGGTATATCCTGATTCTACGAATTTAATTATGCAGGCTCAACGTGAAATGCAGGTACATATTTCCACGAGCTTTTATTATTTTAGACTTTCAATCTTAAGCCATGAAACTACACCGAGAAAAAAGTGCTAATAGAGTAAATGAACTGTGCTTGATTGGCGTCACCTTCTCTACCTTCAAAGCTTTTGAATGAAGTTACCTTTTAAAATTGCGACTTGACGAAATGCTAAATGGTTCCACTGATGATGAAATCTAAGAAGTATTGAAAGTTTTTGAAACTTTTTTCAAAAATGGCTCCACTGAATGGCTCTATATTTTCACAGTCGATATCTAGATGCTAGAGGAAGGTTTTGGATCTTCCGGATAATCGTGTCTTGGAGGAAAACAAGGTCAGATCAACTTATCACGGGAAACTGTAGTAAAAGATTTTGGAAATGGTGTTGGACCGACTGCAAAACGACGGAAAACTTGACCTAGCTATGATGGAAACACGTGTATTGATACTTGAATACTTGATAATTGAATACTTGATACTTGAATAATTGAATACTTGAATAATTGAATCTTTGATACTTGAATACTTGATACTTCAATACTTGATAATTGAATACTTGATACTTCAATACTTGACACTTGAATACTTGATACTTGAATACTTGATACTTTTGATAATTGTGACTAAATGAATCGTTGATAATTGTGACTAAATGTGGTGATGAAACACTGCATCAAGTGATCAAATGTTCTTAAGTCTTGAGGAAACGATTCCGTGAGATGCAGGCCTTGCTTCAAATAAAAATAAATGGGTTATCGCGCTATGTACACAACACTAACTCCCATTTGATCGAAAATCAAATATACGTTTGTTAGCCTCAGATCGGAATGACTTGTTTTTCATCAGACGCTCATTTTCATGTTCGTTCATTGTAACGGCATTGAATCAAATCTTCAAGCTATAATAAAATTCCCAACCTCAACCCTACATTGACACACTGGGTCGTCTTGACCCGGATTAACTTTAAAAAAAATGCTCAGCTTGCTAAAATCGAAAATTTTGATAAATTCTTTACGGCAAATAATTTGATATTTTCCGAATTTAAATTATGCTGACATATCAAGAAATGTTTAAAGTGTATGCCTGATTTTTATCAATAAAAACCGACCGAAGGGTTATCAATGGCAGATGGATGAAGTGCTATCCAGGTCAAATTGACCCACTGTGTCAAAGTCGTGGCCAAATATAAGTGGGTCAACGAAGGTTTAACTCCTTTTTTATGATCAAACAGAACATTTTTAAAACAAGAGAATAGAATATTGGACATTCATTGGAACTTTTCCGATGCAGCTAAGAGTGTCGCCAATGGAAAACCGTAAAGTGCCTGGACTCGTTGGTGAACACGAAAGTCCCTGCAACCCGCAGGACGTTAAGATAGAATATTTTGATGAATATTGGAGAGAAAATTGTTATAATTCTTGTCGAATTAGAGCGTCATTGGCACTGTGTCGATGTGTTCCCTGGCATTTTTCACCTTTCGTCTTGAGCGATTCGGTAATTATGGTTTTTCAATTTCTGCTATGATGGCTCCATATCAATTGCTATCTTGCAACGTAAAAAAGCAGTGATCCTATAGAACCATTTTTTGTCACAGATTTGTAGCTTCTCGCAGATGAAGTGTTTGCAAATAAATTACCAAGAAATCTGGTCTGTCATGTATCAGACGCATCCGGTAATTCAATGTTTCTGTCCGCCGCGGTGTAACATGCGTACTTATGACGCTACGCCCACCATAATCCCGCTAGCATCGGAATTTTTTTGCCCGTCGCCAATTTAGTGAGAGAAAACAAAAGCCGAAGAGGGTTTGTAGCGATCATGTATGGTTCAGTAAAAATTGAAATATTTATTACATTTCAGCTCGAATGTAACCACGGAAAACGCAGTGCTAAGAATATATTTGGGAGAGCAGGTTTACGATAAGACGGGCAATTACAAAGTTGCCGATGAAATTTATTTGTTGTGTAAGTCAATCCGTTTTAATGGATAACGTATGACGGGGGCGTTAATTTACCACTATGTACGAGCGTAATGCTGTGGAGGGCATCGTGATGACTTGATTTTTATCAGCAATCATTATTATGTATTTTTTTTTCACATTTGATTAATCAATTATCAAAATTACCAACTGAATAAATTATAAATGTTTGCGTTCATTAACATCACATCACCAAATTGTAGAATCAAGCTGGTAGTATCAAAAACGCGGCCTTTGAATTTGATTTATTCCTCATCTGAGCCTACTACATCTTCTGATAACGTGAACTCTCTGCTTTCTCTTTTGCAGCATCCATCGGCGGTATCTTCAGTCTCTTTCTTGGCTGCAGTATTCTCAGCTTGTGCGAAATCATTTATTTCCTCTACATTCTAATCAAATCTTGAAATGTCAACGAGAAATCATAACCGAGGAGAGCTTACTGCTTGAAAATCGAAAAAGAATGTATTTTCACGGTAGGCAACAAAATTCCATTGGATGTTTTGATGGAATGATGATGATAGAATGTCTTAAGTTTTCGACACTCGGACTCATTTTTCAAAGACTCACCAGAATGGCAAGCTTTTCAAATAAAGAACTAAGTGTAAGTCAACTTGTTAGTCGAAATTTTTCTTGAAAATGGAAGTTTTGCACTTTCTATGATTTTTTTTTCCATTGTCAACGAATGAACCAGGGTGTCATTTTCTGGAGGGCAAACTACTAGTCCCTTGAGAATTATTCAGGTTTTCTTCTGGTAAATTACTGTTTCAATACTATGTGAAGAATTTTTTTCTCAGTTCGATAACAGCCTGGAAATGGAGAGTTAAAAAGAAATGGACAGCAAGAATAAGGGGTATGCATAACCTTGAAGTTAACAAAACAGATCGATTTTCAATTTTTTTTTTTCGTCTCAGGTATTGGGATGATAAGGTCGATTTTTGGCACACAGATAGTACATAGTCTCGACACGTCACCGTTTTTTTTATTGCAAAACATATAGATACAACGTAATCATAGTTATTTAATCTCAGGGCTCTAGCCTCCGCACCGCTTGGTCGCATGGTTGATTCCGGTAAGTGGATTCATCTAAAGTCAAAAATGGAAAAGAGGTATTTTTAATACGATGGTAAAGCTACAAACTGACCGGATACATTTTCGAAATTTTAAAAATGGCATAAATTGCACTGTTTTTAAAAAGGTCGATTTTCGACCAAAAAAAACGACTTTAAACGTTTATTATTATCAAACGGACGAACATATGAAAAAATCATCCGGTCAGTCGATTGAATATGTTATAAAATATGTCTAATCCAAATTTGAAGTAAATCGGGCGACTAGATTTTGAGATATGACGTACGTCAAATTGGAAAGTATACTTTTGAGATAAACGCAAGAGAAGAAAACGTACTAAATTCACTTTTTCCGTATACCATTTTCGTATAAATGTTTAGGTCTGCTCAATATCTTCGGTGGTTCTTTATGGTTTCGGGTACGGGCAATACGAGTAGAACATTTATTTTGTTCTAGTATCGTTTTTTTCCCGTTATAAACAATTTAATTGTTATAATGACGATTGTGACGGAAAAGTGCATTTTGTAGAAAAAAGTTTGAAATAAAAGATGTTTCTTTTTGAATCGACAATAAAAATGTATTTTATTTTTTCCCGCTAGCTCCATTAGTAATGGAGATACGAGCAAGGAACATTTTTATGAGAAAGATGGAACGATGAGTGAAAGGGATGAAACGTTGAGTGAGAGGTGATGCGATTAATTTTCGTCGCTTAGATCTCCATTACTAATAGAGCTACTAAAAAATTGAACACCTTTTATTAAAAATGTCTATCTATGAAATGCACTCTTTCGTGCGAATTGTTATTTGGAAAATTTAAATGCAAGAAAATGCCTTGGTGTGGGCTCCTTGCTTGCGATAAAATCACAATTATTTTTCGTACCTTCAATATGCAATTCCTGCACCATACAACAACAAATAGCCGGATTGGGCAAAGTCATCCCAATGCCCTTAGAAACCATACAATGCACCGCGCAGCGCTAGAGCCGTAACGCAACAGGACGTTCTGAGCTGCTCCACTAAAATCGTCATAACTCGGTCAATTTTTTGAATTTTTACACAATCTTTGAACCATGTCAAAGTCAAGACTTCACGCAATAAGAAAATAAACTAAACCAAAAATTGATTTTTTGAAATTCCAAGGTTATGCATATCCCATAAGGCCAACATATTTGTGAACGTTTCCTTTTGCAAGATAATAAGGGTTCCGCTTCCTCCGTCGTAAAATATTATACTCTGTGAAATATCGGTAAATTCTTAGCCAGATTTTCGATTACCTTACCTATAGTATTCGCTAAAATATTAAATATAAGTGGAAGGTATGCACTAACAAATTATATGTATTCTCAACAATATGCACTTGCTATAATTTCCCTGATTATAATTATTGTGTACTATTAATCCTGCAACAACAACATTTCGCAAACGTAACTTGTAAGTTAAGAATCCCATCTGAGGATTGCTACACGAAGAGAACAGGGGCCTCGAAGTTTAGAATTAATACTACGCTTCTAAAAAAACTATCATTGAATATCAAAAAGTATTGAATTGAAGATAAAAATTGTAATTAGTGTATAGTAATAATGAAGAAATTTAAATTTTAACCTACGATGTGGGAGGTAAACTGATACAAATAATACATTTTATTCCGCATATTGTGATTTTTTGTAGTATTCAAAAAATATTTTGTCCACGTGATTGGAACAATTAGTTACCAGTATTCTACAAAAAGTACGGTATGAAGAGTCACATTTTACTAATAACTTCGTAATATTTTTTGCTATACGCCAAAGATTTATGGTATGCGTACAGTGAAATCTATACATACACGAAGATTCATGCTATACGTATAGTAAAATCCACATGAAAATTTAGCGTATGTTTCATGTAATATAGTTTCAAATGTAAAATGCACGCATTATTTTTACTATACGGTGTGAGAGTCATTTTTACACTTCTATAACAACAAGTCTTAGAATTCCGAACTGGCAGTAAACTGCTATACTTTTCTAGCACTGAATATTAGAATTCTGGCAACCAGTGTTAGAATTTGAGGCCGCATTTTTCTGCGTGTACGCAGTAGTGTTCGTTCCTCATGGAACTTCTGAACATTTTTCCAAAGTAAAGCGATGAAAAATCGAAGTGAGTTCCCCCGTTAAGGGGAGAGTAGGAGCTTCAGCGTGAAAAAAAAAAAACACTTTTTTGCGAATTTTTTTCATCTATATGGATAGAGTAAATTTATTAAAACCTTTTGTACATCGTTAAGTGTCATTTCAAGAACATTCCGTGAAATTTGTACGCGAAAATATCCACAAACAAGCCGGTGACAAAGCTTTTCCAAGAACGATTTTGGAAAAACACAATTTGCGGTGTTCACTGTATCTCAGCTAGAAATTATCTGAAACCAAGTACCATTAAAATTTAGTCAAAGTATCATGAAATCCTCCCCCCAACGGTCTTTGATAATTTTTTTTTCATTTCTACATTTTTGGTGGTCATGTAAAGTGAAAAGTGCTATTTTTCACGAAAAATTCCGCCATTTTGGGGGTGGAAAACCCCCTCAATGTAAAAAAATGTCAAACTAACCGTTGGGGGAGGTATTTCATATGTAGAAAGGGTGTACCAAGTTTGAAATAAATCGGTCATGTAGTTTTCAAATGGCAGTGAACACGGACTTTGAAAAAGTGGTTTCGAGAAAAACGCGGCACCGGCTTGTTTGTGGATATTTTCGTGTACAAATTTCGCGGAATGTTCTTGAAATGACCCTCAACAATGTACAAAAGGTTTCAATAAATTTCCTCTATCCATATAGATGAGAAAAATTCGCATAAAAGTATTTTTTTTTCACGCTGAAACCCCTAACCTCCATTTAAAACCATTTTTCCGCCGATAACAAAATACGTGTCTGATAAGTTTCAATACTTTATCGCATATATGAGTTTCAACAAAATCGGAGGCGGACACTCAAATGATGTTCCTTGCTAGTCGGCGTAATAGGACCTTTTTTTCGTGAACGTTTGCGTTCAGTTTGACCATCAGCCTCGCGTCCTTATGTAAGGTCTGTGCTTCCGTTATATGCTGTTGGCCTACATTTTTGGCATTTTTTGGGTTTAGCCACTTCAATTGGCAAAATGATCGAAGCATGATCTTTGTTCGTGAAACTCCGCTTATACACTCTCTATGACACCTTGGTCTATACGATCCGACTTTAACATGGAAACGTTATCAACATCTGCAGATGTACAGTTGTACACATTGGAAGCAATTGTGCAACAGATATACGCTTATCTATGGGTGCAAACAAATTTTGGGCAACGCTCAAGACGATACGGGGAAAAAAGAAACTACAGGACAAGTGGTGAATTTGTTGGGTCTTCGGTAATCATCGGGCTGTCCTTGTAGCGATTTGCTTTCGATGGAAAAAGACAAATCAATACGACAAAAACTTGACGGGTTCAATAAATGTAGGTCATCTGAACAATGACCTTAAAACTTCATCTTGTTATAAAACTCTTTATCTAGCTGTTATCGATGAGTTTTTATTTATTTTTCCCCATATATCGTTACTGTCGTTGGTATAAAAGAGGAATAACATCGTTCTCCAATGGTATTTCCATTAAAGCTTTGGAAAAATTGTTCCATTATAGCTCTATAGTTATAACATTTCATTTCAGCCATCGAACCATGTAAGTATTATTTCCAATATATTTACTGGATGATTTTCGTTTTGAGTTGCTAGTTTCTGCTCCGCTCAGTGAGCAGTGAATTTGTATAATTGGTACAAATATCAGTCTGATTGCATTGTACAACATATCTATGTAATATAAAGATTGTATTGTACAATATCAATATTAGTGCAATTTTATCAATCTGATTTTATCTGCCATCGGTTTTCCTACTGAAAAACTACAAACGTGTAAATTCGTCACAAACACTTAAACGAGTAAAACGGCATATTATCAACGATTCATATTTCCTGTTCAACATCACGAACTTTTATGATCTTAGCGTGCCAATGGCAGGGAATTTCGGATATTTTTAATTTGAAACAATGTACTACAAAAGTGGTTGCACAGTGAATGGTGATCGCGCAGTAAGTCTTTTTAACTTGTTAAGGTAGTCCTATCGCTTCACACTAGTCACACCACTGATCATACTTGAGACTACTACAATTTTTATTTTTAATATATGCATCAAAAAATGTGTAATAACTAAATTTTTCATGTGAAAACTGGTTAATGAATGTTCACATTTAATTAGAAAAATGAAGAAGTAGTTATTCCAACGGTTCGCGCAGTATTTCTGGGTTTGAGATTTGGTAATATTGGTTCTATCTCCGTCTCTTTTTACTCAACCAGGCGATTTTAACCGCCATGCTTTTCACCGTCGATCTGTCAGAACAATGGCATGTGCGGGAAATACAAAGCATTGTATTCGGGACATGACGGGTAAAAAGTGTGGAAAATTTGTGTCGGCGAAATATGTCGGGTAAAAATGAAATATGTGTGGAAATTCAAATGAGTGAGATGAGGTTAGGACTACAGTCAGCTGTTGCCTTGCTGTCACGTCTCTTTATCGTAGCAAGTGGCAATAAATTCAATAGCGGAAGTTCAAATTAAATTTAATATTACATACAAATTAGGTCAATAAGCATAATTTTTTCTGAGAACACTAGATTACTAAAAGTGTTAAGTGTGTAAATCTGATTATTTTTAAGAACCTGACGGATTCCCACTATTATATGCACTTTTGTAGCGACCGGAAATTGGATTTTTGCATGTCGTCTCGGAATTCCTTCACAAAAATACGAAATTTTAATATTTCTTGTCTCTGTAATTAGGTTGGTAAACGACCCTGAAATTTTACAGAGACGATTATTAACATATTCAGCGAATCTCAAAAATTATGAAAATCCTATGGATTAAAGCCTGTCGATAGGACTACCTTAAACTAAAAAAGCAAGCTAAACGTTACTATGAAATTAATGCAACAAGTCTCAAGATGCGTTTTTATAGATTGTAATTTCCTGGGGTGTTTTTAGAGTCGATAGCTCTTTGAAGAAACCATGATCGCAAAAATCCTGTGTCTAGCGTTTCTAAACCTCGCCCTTGTGCAGGCAAGTTTTAGTTCATATTTTGCAATATTCTTTACCACTGTTACTTTTGGTAAAATACTTTCGACTGATTCGACCCATCTTCCTCCGTTTAGGCGTGGTCTTGGCCAGGACACAGTTGGCCACCCGGGACGACTTTCATTGATGTATGTTTTCGACGTGAGACGACACTAATCAATCATGGTTAACCATTAATTTTTTGTTTCACGTGCAGCTCCTCAAAAGCCATTTTTATAGACCACACACCGATACGAACGTGGTAAATATTCAATTTTTCGGGTTTTGAATAGTTAAGAAGTATGAGTTTCCAGCTAAATCCAGTAACGAGTTGCTATCCGATAAAAAAAAACTGAAATTGATAACAGAACAACGGCACAATTCATAAACATGTGCGCATGAAGTACACAAGTGTTCAAGACATATTTCGAAGAAAATAGTTTAGTGGAGAAAGAATGTATCAAAACGGAATTTAAATATAGCAAAAAATATGTTCATTCCTCCACATATGACAGCTTTCGTTTGTTTCCATATTTCCCCCCCAAAACTTTGGGCATGACTACAATAAACGGAAAATGGAAAATAATTATAGTTGTTCGAATATGAATCGTGGTCCTAAGCTTGAATATCAGTCGCAATAATGTTTCGCCACAGTCGAATAATTTTTTCTCCTACCTTCAGTTGCGTGTAAGCTACTTTCAACTTGGTCAATATTTTATAACTACCTATAAATAAAACTATAACTATTCAATGGGCATGGTGAATTTTGTCATCAACATTCATCATGTAGGAATAAAAAGTGAAAGGTAAAACGCGATATTCCGAAAAAAAATCTTTTATGACGTTTACGTTTTATACTTTTGCGCTCAATTGACGTTTACTGCTCTGTCATTCTATATCATTCCGTACACACATATGCATCTTTTTATATATTCCAACAACATAATGACAAGTAAACAAAAAATGTGTAGACATGAAAAAAAGTACGAAAGACATGAAAATAACACGAGCTTACTTACTTTATTTCACTAACTTGCTTACTTTATTTACTTACTTTACTTACTTACTTTACTTACTTTACTTACTTACTTTACTTACTTACTTTATTTACTACCGTAAACCAGATCGAAGATGGCACGAGCAACGCTCGTCAAACAATCCACATTTAGCAATTAATCACGATTGCTAATGAAAGTACAATGACTTTAATTCACAGGCGAAACAGTCCGCTTCAGAAGTTGCAGAGCACCTAAAAAAGGTCAATATCCATGAAAAAAATAAGTGTTCGCAAGCTCCGAAAACAAGGACGAAGGATTAGCTTACTTTTGGCTTCCAGACGGGGTGTACAGCCATATACAACATTACCGATACGGATCTTAGCGAGTTTCACTTGCGTGCGCCAAATGCGTTGCGATCGCTCAATGCAATACCGAACGTAATTATGCTCTTCTTTGATATTATATTTTTACAGATATTGGTCGATTGAGTCATTTGCATCGTTTACGTCTCGTATACGAACTACCAGCGATTGGGTCGATCCGGGCGATTCAGGGGAAGGGGGTATCTCATTGATTGCACGCAGTATCCGGGTAAGGTGGTTAGGAGTATGCACTCAAGGCGGGATATACATTTACAACGATCAAAAAATAGATTTCTTTTTTTTTGTATTTCTTTAAACGCTAGAACTATACATGTAGAATATTTTCTCAAAGTTTCAAAGGGAAATTCGAAAATCTTCAAACGTTACAGCCCGTCAACGCTTTGCCTCACCACTCGGATTCGGAGCGGGCGTGAACTTCAAACGTATTTTTCTCAAAACTGCATTATCGAAATTGGCGTGCAGGATTACTCAAAAACTATTAAGCCGATTGAGTTGAAACTTGGTACGAATATTGATAATATCGATACCTTCTATTTGACGGGAATTGTTTTTGAAAAAATGAAAAAAAAAATACTTTTTTAATGTAGATTTTACAGAAATGTTGCGTGAAATGTTGATTTTTTTTTGTAAATGCTTTCAATTTTCTTAAATTTGTATTTTCTCCGTTTTTATTACCGTCACATAGAAGCTATACATGTTCTAACTGAAAAAATGTTTGAATTTTTTTGCAAATCAAAGTCTATTGGAAGCTAGACTTCACGCCGATTCGCAACTCCCGCGGCGACCTTGCTGTAACACTCTGCCACAGCTCCGCCATATTGATGAAGAATTAATAAATAAAAATTGTTTTGTATACTTAAATAAACTATTAAAGTATACCTAAAGTTTGATAATTTTAGAATAATTATTTCTTAGTTTAAAAAATTCCCCAATATTGCTTATTTCTTTCCTGTCTAAATGTCTATCCCGCCTTAAGCTTTAAAGCGGTGAAAAAAAATAAATACATTTTAAGAATCAGTTTTTGTTATAATTGAAGGAATATTCTAATGAAATTATGAGCGACAATTAGGAAGCTTAATGTTTTAGAAAATAACAAACTAAATACTACAAAAGGGGATTTGCGAACTCTTAGATATGCGAGCGTTTAAGAATATGCACGCGGGTTGATAAGAGTACGCAAACATCAATCGACATATAAATCGCAAATAGAGTTGCCCACATTTGTGGGAGCGGTGCATTTCTTATGCCACCAAGCTTTACACATCAAACACTCGATCCAGTCCTCACATATTGGTTCATCGTATACTTCTTTGTATTCATTGTATACTTGTAAAAAATATATACTATAGGGGTCGTCCATTAATCACGTGAGGTTTTTTAGGCCACTTTTTGAGCCCCCCTCCCCCGTGGTGATATGTGGCGCGAGGCCCGCACGGCGTACATAGTGACCGTAGATATACGTAGCCCCTGCGCACGCATCAGGTTCTAAGAGTATAACTAGCGCTGCGAGTGGCAGAGTACGACACTGAAAATGCGGTCATTTTGCGTAGCAAAAATTCCAAAAGGTGCCTATTTGAGCCTCACGTGATTAATGGACGGCCCCATATATATATATATATATATATATATATATATATATATATATATATATATATATATATATATATATATATATATATATATATATTAGGGTAGCCGTTATTTTGGCTTCGGTAAAAAAAATTTAACGTCTAGCAAAAAAACTAATCAAGATATGAAAAAAAAAATCTGTGTAAAATTTGGACGCGCTGGGATAAGGAGAACACGTGCCACCGAACAGTTTAATTTTCAAAAATACATGCATTTGTTTAATGGCCGCACTAAAATATTCATTAGTCTCATAATAGTAATTTTAAAATCTGGAATTGGGTACATTGATTATACATATTAAGAGATACAAAATATATTATTTACTGATTTTTTTCCATCAATTATGTACAGTCGTGAGTAAATTGAAAAATTAATACAACATTCCAAAACGGACGTGGCGGTTTGGCCACACTGTGGATGGAAATCGAAGCAGTGAATTAATTATCGGCGCGGATTTTTTATGCAAATAATAATATAATAATCGTGTATTGAATGCTTCAAAATGATATTTTATTTCTTGAGCCTGCGAGAAAATTTTCCAACTGTAGTGGCGATAATACCAAATATAGTGCAGACAAATAGTTCGAAATTTAGTCGTGGTGCTTCGTCCGCTCATTTTTACCTCCCGAGCATTACCGACTGAGTTAGTTTGCCATTGTTGGACATAGAAAAAAATATACCACGTGAAATCTTAACGTTTCTGCAAATTTATTTCGATTTTACGATGCGGTTCCAAACGGTATCAGGTTTTCCAGTCAGACTTTACTTTTCTGCTCGATAAAGACATTGATTTCTTTGTTAGTGCCGAATCTATGGCGTTTTTTAAACGATTTAAAATTGATTGTTCTTTTCTCGACACTAATGTATCTGTTTGGACTCGAACGAGAGTTATCAAATGAGCGCGCAATTGATAAAAAAATAAGGGTCTGTAATGATATAGCGGAGCGAGGTATCAAACTTATCACCGATTATAACAATTGATTGACTTATGATGAAGATCAAAAACAATTTTTTCTTCAAGTTGTCGCCGAATATCAAAAAAATTTCCGAACGTAAACGAATGTACTCTACTTTAATCATTTCATAGATGCACTGCTATTACTTATGTAATATTTCATGTAAAGGTACGAATTTGCGGTACGTGATTGATGGAAAAAAATCAGTAAATAATATATTTTGTAACTCTTGATATGTATAATCAATGTACCAAATTCCAGATTTTTAAATTAATATTATGAGACTAATAAATATTTCAGTGCGGCCATTAAAAAAATGCATGTATTTTTGAAAATTAAACTGCTCGGTGGCACGTGTTCTCCTTATCCCAGCGCGTCTAAATTTTACACAGATTTTTTTTTCATATCTTGATTAGTTTTTTTGCTAGACGTTAAAATTTTTTTACCTAAGCCAAAATAACGGCCACCCTAATACACACACACACACACACACACACACACACACACACACACACACACACACACACACACACACACACACACACACACACACACACACACACACACACACACGCACGCACGCACGCACGCACGCACGCACACACACACACACACACACACACACACACACGCACGCACGCACGCACGCACGCACGCACACACACACACGCACGCACGCACGCACGCACGCACGCACGCACACACACACACACACACACACACACACACACACACACACACACACACACACACACACACACACACACACACACACAGACACACACACACACATAATTTTTTTGGCGAAAATTTTGAATTTCGAAAACCTTGAGCGACCTCGAAATATTCATGGACCGGCTAGAGCTTCCGCAAGGATAATTTAAAAATTGTAAAACGTGAAATTCATGCGTGAAAACCGGACGAAAAAAAATCGATTTTTTAATGAAAACTTGAATTTTTTTAATTTAAAGAAGACAATTGTACGAAAACTTGAATGTAGAGAAGCATGGCGAGAAAAAGGAAAAAAAAGAGCTCACATTCGTGCCACCCTAGTGTTCACACTAGAAAACGGCCTTTAGCGATGTATTCTTTTTTAAGATCCACCGATTTTGTATATCTATGTATTTAGTTTAAAAAATTCAACGTACAGAAGGCGATGGGATCCATCATAAATCCTATCGGATTCTGTTCGATAATGTGGAAATCCTTTAGGATTGAAATTCGATTTGTACATTGGATTCCAATGGGGAATCCCGATTAGAATCCTATGTACGAGCATAACATTTTAGTATAGCAATCCAATGTGATGATCCATTGGATTCCTATCAGACAGTGGGAAAAAGTATGGGAATCGAATTGGATTCCTACGACAAATTTTGCACGGGCGTTTGTGTTAAAAATACGTGTTGGCAAGGATTAACAAAATGTCGAAACGTAGGCACTTGGCTTTACACACTACTTGGTTTTACAGATCGCGAGTAGCGCATTTGGTATCCCATTGAACGTCACAACCACGGTGAATGTCCATACTAGTATCTTATTTGTATATTTATTTTCTTACTTTCTTCATTATTTATTTTTTATTCATTTATTTATATTTTATTTATTTCTTTTTTTTTTCATTTTCAGATTTTGTGCGGAACTAAATCAGTCATAGGCAACGTCACAGCCCTTGTGGAGCATAAAGATCTGATTCTTGCCCGGCTCCGCACGCACATACCGAGAAGAGTGCTCTCAAAAGACACAGCACTTCATGTGATGAAGTTCTTTTTGTCCATTATACTTTCTCTAAAAAACTTGGCCTGCATTAAATTATGAAAGTATGACGACGTTGCAATGTGAACGGTCGCTTGAATGTACTAGGTAATTGCTATGCTCGTCGATTATGTTTTTAGCAACTCTTTGTTGGCAGTGCCAAATTGGGACAACATGCGCTTTGCAAGAATAAAAGAAAGTATGATCTGTCTTTTTTCGTCGAATGTCTGGATTTCCCTCGTGCATTGACCTTTTCATTCAGGAAAACTCTTATAGACGGTTTTAAGCGAGACTTTGTCCTTGAAATTTTCAAAAAATCAATTTGAGCTCAACATGAGCAGCTAGAAGAAGAGGAGGGATGCCTCTATGGACGAGGAATTGCCGATTAGCGGTAATTATAAACACATTTGTGTAAACACATTACAAAACTTTAAACGCGTTTTTCTCGAAAACACGTTTTTAAAAATGGCTGACATTCTCCTGACCGCTGTAATTAACATATCGACCTGAAATTTAGAGAGCATACTCAGAAAATATGTCTTCACGGAATGACGGATCGTTTTTTCGATAGATACATTTTTGCATTTATTATTTATCTTTTTATGCGAAAAAAAACGCGAAAATTCGATTTTTTTAAATTGCCGCCATTTTCTGAAATTTGTACTAAACGAAAAACCCATCCGTCATTCCATGACCAAAGGGTCACAGATTGATAATATGCTTTGAATTCGTGTTTCAGATCAACAAAGAGGGGGCAGTGATGTCAGCCGTTTACCTCCCGCGATTTGAGGACCTGTTTTCGCGGAGCTGCAACGGCCGCCATTTTGGTTTTTTTTTCAAAAAAAATTTTTTTAACTTTCTGTATATCATGAATAAAAGCAAGAAAAAAACCGCACTCAAAAAGCTTTACTCGTTTCCTTTAAAAAAAAATGTAAACACCTGAAATATGGCACTCCAAGGACAAAGTCTCCGTTAAGGACATTTTTTTATGTAAGTGCTTCACTTGTTTAAAATGTATAGAGCGTTTGATTAAAGCTGGAAATAAAAAATATGCCTATTTTATAAGCCAAACCCCAATACAATATAAACGATAAAGTGTGACGAGTGACATTATCCATCAAAAATAAAATTACGTCTGAGGCTCAATATGAAGGCGGAATAATAAGAATTTTTTGTCCTTAAAAAAGGTACTCAAAAACTTTTCGAAATAATTTGAAAGTACATGTCTCAAAATATATGGAGCCATCAAAGAATCTTTTGACCAAAAAGTAGCGCCGCTGGAGCCTTGTGAGCATGTTTTTGTTTCCCGGGAGATGTTCCAGGCCTTGCAGCATAGCGCTAGCGCCGCAAATTTTTACATTGATCCAAAAACCAATTTTTATCACATCCTGTGAGATAATAGCTGGAGAAATACTTAGAGCACTCACGAAATGTGATTTTCCATAGGAAGGGCAAGCATGTGAAGAAAAACGTTTTATTTTGAGACGAAAAAATGGCGAAATTGTTTTTAACTCGAGGCGTTTTCAGCAAATCGCGAAGTATCTACGCATCTCTGCGTAGAATGTAGCCTATAAGATAATTCGAAAAAATCAGATTACATTTTTTAAATTTATGCTGCCAGCCAATTTGAGAACCGCTGTTTCGGGAAAAAATGTCACTGAAGAGCCCGATAGAGCATACGCAGATATATAGTCATGATTATCACGCCCTGCATATAATTGATGAAGCACATTTTACAGCATATTGACTACATGTCGTGATGCAAAGCCATAAACTAATTTAGTATCATGAATGTACAAAACAGTTTGTTCTCAATATATCGTTTACAAATGCATCGTTGCTTTAGAGCACGTTGACCTCATATCCCTTTGCTCAATTGTCCGCAATTAACAGTCGCACATTTTACGTCATATTGAAGTAATGCGTAGACATTTTGGGGTTTATTCACTATGGTAGCATTAATTGTTCTCATGGATTGTACTTAACACGAACGCAATTTCGTTTACGTTGATGAATACATTTCATGGACTCATTCAGTATCATGAATTTGAGATATATCATCCCAGATAGACGGATGTACCTCATATTGGCATCATATGTACATCATCACTGCGGCATAGAAAGTCTCACAGCTTTGTATCCCTTATGAGTGCTCCCGTTGAAGTCATATTTGCATCACATGATGATTCACAATAATACATCCAAATGAAGCAAAGTTGTTCTCACGCGAATATGCATGCAGTGAATTCATCAGACTAGCAAATTTGGCTCACGAATATCTAATAATAAGTGAGTGCATATGGGGCTCATATGGGTGTCACGGCGTGAAGAAACGGTAGTGCTCATACGGAGCTCATATTAGCGGCATGGCGTGACGGAACTATGCTGTGCTCATACGGAGCTCATATTAGCGGCATGGCGTGACGTAACTATGCTGTACTCATACTGAGCTCATATTAGCGGCATGGCGTGACGTAACTATGCTGTGCTCATATGGAGCTCATATGAGTGTCATAGCGAGAAAAATAAAAAAATCCAAAAAAATTGATTAAAAAAATCTGGTAGGATTTTTAATCACCACACGCTTTATTTATGTTTCTGCGTATATGATAAATGGATTAAAACGTATTCTCTGCCTAGTTAAATGTTTTTCCTACCTACGGTTTGAACCACGTCTTCTAATTCGAGAGCTGAGCGCGCCACCTACCTAGCCATTCTAACACTTGTACAAACTTTCTTTTTGTCTGCCTATTTGTATTATTCTGGATTTGGATGCATATCGCCGCCATATTGCGCTTATGGGATGTATCACTGATGAATACACATA
The DNA here is from genome assembly GCA_944452715.1 of Ophion slaviceki. Classification (NCBI taxonomy): domain Eukaryota; kingdom Metazoa; phylum Arthropoda; class Insecta; order Hymenoptera; family Ichneumonidae; genus Ophion; species Ophion slaviceki. Next base: position 15,958,355 of record OX101783.1, on the reverse strand, counting down.
TCGCCGTCATATTGCGCTCATCGAATGTATCACTTACAAGGAGAAGGCAGAGCCTGGATGTCGCGAATCGGGTTCTCCTTTCGCGTGGTGAAAGTCGAAGACCTCCGAATTAACGTCGTTTTTTATTTTTGTTCCAATAGGCCTTAGGTGCTGAGATATCGCGATTTGAAATTTTGGGAGTCTCGGCTCGCGCGTAGAGTACGTTGAGCGTTGACGCTTGAGACAAGAGCGGCTGTGGCTAATACGGTAAGACGACGGACTGGCACTCTGAAAGTTCACGGTTCGCGTGCCCATGCTTTTTTTTAATTCAATTTTTATTTTTATTTTATAATCTCTCATGAGACTTTACATGTGCAGGTAAAGAAGTTAATTCGAAAATATGTATTACTAGTTTTATTTATCTATTATATTACAATAATTAATCCAATAATGAAGTCACAATAACATAGCAAAATAATATGGCAACCCAGTGAATTCATCAACACAAGTCATTGGACGACTTCCGTATGACGTAAAATTTGCAGATATTAATTGTGGACACTTGAGCACAGCGATATGAGCTCAACGTGTTTCAAACGTACGATGCATTTGTAAACGACATATTGAGATCAAAATGCTGTGTACATTCACTATTCTAAATGAGTTAACGGCTTTGCATCATGACACGTAGTCAATATGCTGTAAAATTTGCTCCATCAATTGTATGCACGGCGTGATGATCACGACTGTCTATCTGGGATGACTTGAATTTGTCGTTTGAAAATGCATCATCCGCACTGAGAAAAAGAAATCGTTGAATGTGCAAAATGCATTTTGTTGTCTCGAAATTTTGTTGTTTTAACAGTTGCTCAGACGTGGTAAATAAGCTACAGTTCACACCACTAAAACTATCAGTTAGATTAACAAAACGTTTGTTATGCCAATCAAAAATCAAGTTGAACGTATTTAAAGATACATTTTGTCAAACAAACTAAATTTTGGTTGGATGAACGAATTTTCTTTTTCTGTGCGTTGACTACAAGATGAACTCATAAGACGGCCGATTTGAATTTCACAATGAATATTTGCAGATTAACGTCATATGGAAGTCATCCAATGACTTTTGTTGGTGAATTCACTGGGTTAGCACTGGTAGTAGACATGCCATGCAAGCAATATGACGGCGATATGCATGTTTCTCAGTGATACATTCTATGGGCGCAACATGACGGCGATATGCGTGTTTCTCAGTGATACATCCTATGACGGCGATGTGCATGTTTCTAAGTGATACATTTGATGCGCGCAATACGACGGCGATATGTATATTTGTCAGTGATACATCCTACGAGCGCAATATGACGGCGATATGGATGTTTCTCAGTGATACATTCTATGCCGGCGATATGCATGTTCTCAGTAATACATCACACGAGCGCAATACGACAGCGATATGTTTCTCAGTGATACATTCCATGACGGCGATATGCATGTTCTCAGTGACACACCCCACGAGCGCAATATGACGGCGATATGGATATTTCTCAGTGATACGTTCCATGACGGCGATATGCATGTTCTCAGTGATACATCCCATGAGCGCAATATGACGGCGAAATGTGTGTGTTTCAGTGATACATCCTAAAACGGCGATATACACGTTTCTCAGTGATACGCTCGAATGATCAAAATAGGCAAATAGAAGAATGATCAAAATAGGCAAAGAAACAAAGAAAGTTTACACAAATGTTAGAATGGCTAAGTAGGTAGCGCGCTCAGCTGTAGAATTACCAGACGTAGGTTCAAATCCCGAGGATAGATAAAACTCTTAACGAGACATGATACGTTTTAATCCAATTATTATACAGGCAAGAACATAAATAAAGCATATGGAAACAAAAAAAGGGACCAATTTTTTTTTATTCACAATTTTTGGATTTTTCATTTATTTTTCACGTCGTTACACGCATATGAGCTTTATATGAGCACAACATAGTTATGTCACGCTATTTCGTCAATATGAGCTCCATAGGAGCACTACGATTCCTTCACGCCGTGATACCCATATGAGCCCCACATGGTCATATGGGTATGAGGCGCATATGTGACTTATTGTTGGATATTCGTGAGCCGATTTTTCTAGTGCTGATGACTTCAATGCATGTACATTCGCGTGAGAACAACTTTGCTTTATTTGAATTTGTTATTGTGAATCATCATGTGATGCAAATACGACTTGGAGGGGAGCACTCACGAGGGACACATTGCTGTGTGATTTTCTATGGCTCATAGAAGATCTACATATGATGCGAATATGAGCTACATGTGTCTATTTGGGATGGGTCGGCAACCTTTTGTTGTAAGAGGGCCAAATATGTTACGTGGGGATTAGTGCGTGCCTCACATTGGCCATATGTCAGAACAGTATACCTACATTGTAGGTATATCATACACTGTATGATATCATCCGGTACACGCAGGGTTGCCAGACGTCCTTTATTTTAAAGGTCGTCCCCATTTTCATGCCGAAAAATGCATCTTGTCCTCTATTTTGAAATCGAGAATAGAGGACGATACTTTGTCCTTTATTTTGGGAAAAATAAACGCATGCGTATGGCAAATACGTTGAGTCGCGTCAGCGGCTGCGTATGCAGTTGCGTGCACTTTAGACGCTATTTTCATGCATTTTTTTGATCGGTTTATATTAAAGATAGATATTGACCTAATAGTTCTTACATTTAATAAATACACTTTCGAAATACATTAAAATTTTTTTTATTTATTTAAGTCACTATTTACCGACAAAAATGGTACTTAAAAAAATGTCCCAAAAAATTGCAGGTCTGCGCGGTTGATGAAATCTGGGAGATGGATCATCCGAAACGAAAAAATCAAACGGTTTTAGATTTAGTATGTTGATGGCTATAGCGCATATCATACGAGTTTGATATATACAAAAATAACAAAATGGCGGACATTTTTCGAAGAAACAAAAAAAAGTCGTTTTTTTCAGCGTTTTTGGCAAAAAATTAGTAAATATCAAAATAAAAAAAAATCCTTGATATGCGCTATAGCTTTAGTTGTAAAGAATATGTGGTTAAAATTTCATAAGGATCGGTTCCGTAGTTTCGAAGATTTTATCAACAAGGCGTCGAAAAACATTGTTTCGAGAAAAACGCGTTTAAAGTTTGTTTGGGTTAAATAAGTACATAAAAACATTTTTTTAATGCGCTTCGAAAGTGTATTTGTTAAGTGTAACATTTTTTATATCAATATCTATAAGATAAACCTATCAATAAAATTAATGAAAATAGCCTTTTTTAGCGTCTAAAGTGAGAAGACCCCTTGAAGCCTTTCTTGATGAAAATAATAGAAGAAAAGAAGCGTAAAAATGTTTCAAAAAAATGGATTCAGTTTCTAAAATCAACAGATGAAAACAAGTATCTGCTAAAAATAATACAATACGTATTTTCCATCCCAGTGTCTAACGCCCAGGTCGAAAGCATTTTTTCCCTTGTGTACGAATACGTGGACCAAAAATCGAAATAAGTTAGATATTGACACTGCAAAAGCGGAACTACATATAAAATCGAACTTCAACATGCAATGTGATGAATTTTATAATTTCTTTATGGAAAACGAAGAAGATCTTAAAGCAGTAAAAAATAATATCAATTATACTGTCAAAGAAAGTAATTCTGTATTTGTTTTCATAATAGGTATTTTTTACGTTTGTTCATTATTAAATAACTAACTACTTACTATTGGCTTCAATGAACGGCTACGGTAACGTGCGTATCAAAATTGCCCATTTTATTAATAAATGTCGCTACTGATACCATAACAGACCATTTTATTGAAAACAACATGATGTCCCATATTTTCATCCTTGGTCCTTTGTTTTATCTTATGAAATCTTCTAAAACACAAAACGGAAAACTTGCGGGCCGCTGGTTGGCGACCCATCCCCTAGAGTATGATTCAAAGCTGACAACATTTTTCTTGACCTTCTGAACTAGGATTAACCCGTAATTGTAACTTTCTTCCTCGGTGCATGCTCCCCTGCAAGCTCGCTTTTCCCATCAGCCAAGTTCCGAATCTGGGCGAGCTCCGCTCCTCTCGAAAGTTGGTACTTGGCAAAGCTCCGCATGTCCGCGGGTCCTATTCTGCTCGGGTTTCATCACTGCTCTTGACATTTTTTAGCAAGCTTTTTCCTTGTACAGTCTGAAGTTTCATTTCGCAGTTGGATCTATCTCTTTATGATACGACATCGAGTAATTATCAAATTCTACAGGTGTACAGATAGGCGTCGTTTTCACAAAAAAACGGTTTTTAGCATATGTCTCTATCTTCGTGTGCAAACAAATTTCAAGCAGTCAGCAAGACGTAAAAATTGAAAAAGAGACTATTGGACGAGTGGCGAAATTATTGGCCCCCTCGACGATTATCGGATCGTCGTTTTCTAGGCTTGGGTGGAATAGACACGGACGTCGACACGAATAGTTGGCAGAACGAGCAAAAGTTTTAGGCGGTCTGGCTAATGACATGTAATGAATTATTCATGTCAATTTTTTCCTTATTTACGTGATTCGGCAGCTACGTTTCCTTGGTATAAAAAGGTACGGAATCGTTCTCGGGTTACATTAACAGTGAAATTTCGGATCGCAACTGTCCAATTCTAGCTCTCCGTTAACTGTTGTTAATTTGGGTAAACGTGCATATTCCAGTATCGTCTAAAAGAGTTTTTCTGATTTATTCAATAGTTTCAGCATTGAATAGCCGGTTTTTGCGCTGCTCGGTAAGTCATAAGTGAACTCAAGTAAACCGTCATTGCCAATTTGGATTGTCCACCCATGGATGTCGTAAAAAATGTTATTTCGTCAGAAACACTTAGTGGAACAACAAGATTATTGACATTCGCTAAGAATATTTGTTGGTGGATGTCGCCACAGTGTATTACGAAGTCCTTCCAATATTTCGGCATTCTGTCTATTTTTTATTTGAAACGGCTTTCCACAAATCTGGATGCACCGTAAACAATGAACCGTAGCAATTATTTGAAAATAGTCTATTGCTACCTGAAGTTGCACTATAAGCTTGAAGCTTTTTAAAGGAGTTTCGGGACAATTGACGAAATGTTATCATTCTATTCAGATTTACATCGTAAACTCTTTGTCATGTATAATATATATTGTTTGTCATATATATATAATATAAACAATAATATATCATAGATATAATTCTTTGTCGATCGTCTCCACCGTTTCTTTAAAATTTACAATTGAAAAAACACTTTTTAAAATGGGCCTACGCTCATTGCTGAATGACAGTTTTACGCACGAGGTAGTGTGAAAAAAATGTTCAAAATGTTATGAAAAACTGCCAAATGACCTCGTACATTATGACATGTTCGTCATCAGTGTCGTAATCTGAGTGACTTGACAGTTTTTCATAACAATTTTTAAAAAATTTCACCCTATCTTTTGCCTAAAGCTGCCATTCAGTGATGAGCGTGGGTATTCTCCCCATGTTGAAAAGTTTTTTTTGATAAAGTTCCGAAAAGGACATACCTCCGATTAATTTGGAATTTCGTGTACCCACCTATTCTTACTCGCTGATCACGAACATGGTAGTGAAAATACCCGCAAATTTGATTTTCAAGGTCAAAACTCAAAAGTTTCGAGAAAAATGGGATAATGCTCCAAAAAGTACATTTTCCTGAACTCTATTAGTTTTGACATTGTCTACCCAGGCACTTTACCGCGGGAACGTTGCCGTTTGATCTTTAACACTGTACGCATACCTTAACAACAAACAAACCCAAACAACACATAATACAACAAACAAACCCAAACAAACTCCAATATTCCCGTGGTAAAATGCGTAAGTAGATAAGATCGAAACTAATGGAGTTTAGCAAAATGTACTTATTGGAGCATCATCCCATTTTTTTCGAAACATAATGGTTTTAGACAAAAAATGTATAGGACATAAAAGATCAATCTATTTAAAGGGTACAACTTTTGTGAGAAATATTTTTCTCTAAGATCAACATTTATAAAAATGAAGTAGAAAACTGTTGAAAAATCGGTTTTTGTGAGTTTTTACCTTGACAATCAAATTTGCGGGTATTTTCACCATCATATTCGTAATCAGCGAGTCAATATACATGGGTACACGGAATTCCTACTTAATCAGAGGTCCGTTTTGGAACAACACCCGTTTTTTTACAACTGTAAATTTCATAGAAACGATACAGACGATCGATTAAAAATTTGGCGGGTGCATTCAGTATACGACAAAGAATAAATTGTATATTCAAATTTGCATAAAATAATAACATTTCGTCAATTATGCCGAAAGTCCCCAACGCACGTCTTTATGACGTTTCGGCAACAAATCTAAAAATACAAAAGCGTTACGTAGCAAGTTCATTGGATGTTTTCAGCAACGATATCGCTTCGGAGGAAATATGATCGCACAAATGCAGTGTCTAGTGTTTCTTAGTTTCGCCCTCATTCAGGTAAATTTTTCATCGTAATTTACATTATTTGTTACTTTATTCTTTGTCATAAAATAGTATTGTATAAATCATCCTATATTTTTTTAGGTTGAATTTTCATTCGGGCTTGGTGGCGAACCCCCGTCCGATGTAAGTTCATAGTGCTTTAATCATAGAGTACTTATAGTCGTGATTACCTGCTTATTGATGTTTATCCCGACTGCAGAATTGGGCACGGTATAGGATCAGAGGCCCCTGGGATCCCAAACCTGTAGATAAATCTAAATTATCCTCGAGTATAATTAAGTTACCGAAATTAATATTTCCAAACCATCTTCGCAACTGTTTGTGCAATATAGAGCGCGGAATTATTTGTTTCGTGGTGATAGCATGGAAGAGGGGAGTACTTTGATTTTTAAATTCAAACCGATGTAGAGTTGCACATTTCTCGCATATTTATGTGAAGGAAAGTTTACGCTCTCTCCTTCTTTATACATACAGTCAAACGGTAAGCGTTGCTTGGACCGCAGCTTTTGAACCAGGTGTACAAATCGCACTTGGAAAAAATTGTCAGTCTGTACGTTTTCTGCTAATACACCCGAGAATTACTGCGTCAATGAAACTTTCGTTGAAATTGGTTCTGCACTTATTCGCGTCTGAAATTGATGATTTGGTAGCAAGTTCTTAAAGTGGCATTGCATTGGTTCCGTAACTATAGCCGTCATTGACCTCTAATTATTATTATTTTTTAAACTGCAGTCCTCATCGAGGCGTTCGAAGTATAACAACAGAGGCATTAACCACAAAATTTTGTGGAATACGTGGCCTGTTGGTATCGTGACGGTTCTATTTGAATATTATTGATTTTTTTAAACGAATATTTCCAAAACGCACGCCGATTCGCAACTCCGGCGGCGACCTTGCTGTAAGACTCTGCCACAGCTCCGTCATTTTGATGATTAATTAATTTAAAAAAATTGTTTTGTATACTTAAATATACCTAAATATACACACGGTGTCGCAGTTCTGAGACACCGTATATGTATATGTATATATATATATGTATGTGTGTGTGTGAGGGTGGCACAAATTGGAGCTCTTTTTTTCCCTTTTCTCACCATCCAAGAAAAAAATTGTCACGAAAGCTGCGAGCGGTCACAAAAATTTTGGGTCGCTCAAGCCTACCGAAAATTTCAAATTTGAATTAAAAACGATTTTTTTTCACCCACTTCTCACCCATGAATTTTACGCTTTATAATTTTGAAATGAACCTTGCAAAAGCTCTTTGCAAAAGCTCCTTGCTTTGCCAATTTTTTAAACTCTTCCCACTCGTTAATTTGACGGTTTGTAAAATTTTTCAAAACAAGTTATCCTTTCATCTTTAGAAACAGATATTTCAAATTTATCTCACACTTCTAACCTAACAAATATAATTTTTGTTGTCATGAAATAATTCTTTAAAGCTCTTGTCCGTAAACAAAGTTATAGGTCGTTTTATTCATAAAACTGAAATGGCATCTGTTTTCCGCGCATCGTTATGTGTCCCACAGTTGGTCTGTTGGTCAAACTGCGGGCCAATCGTAGCCGTACTCTGTGACGAGCGACGCCATATTACAATAATGCATGATAATACATGATAACAAATATCGTCTAAATGGTGTTTGTTACAAATTATTATAATAAATTATTCGGAAAATGTAACACTTCGCTGTTTATTTTGTTTTTATGCTACAAGGAATTATAGTGCCTGCCAGATTTATTTTTTGGGGGAAATTGTAAATTTCGAAAACCTTGAGCCACCGCTAAATATTCATTGGCCGGTTAGAGATTTCGCGAGGTTAATTTAAAAATTATAAAGCGTGAAATTCATGGGTGAGAAGTGGACGAAAAAAAATCGATATTTTAATGAAAATTTGAATTTTTGGGAGGCTTGGGTGACCTCTTAATATTTTTCGACCACTCGCAGCTTTGGCTACAATTCTTTTTTTCTTTAAAAAAGATAATTAGATGGTGGGAAAAAGGAAAATAAATAGAGCTCAAGTTTGGGCCACCCTAATATGTCTTCATATATGTGGTAAAAAAGTATACAAAGTGAACAAGAAATGCGCTGTGCACCCAATTTTATAATCACCGATTTGCGGTCTTATTTCCGGATAGAACAAAAAAGATCATCCTGTCACGAGTTATTCGTATCTGGAAATAAAAATATGATCGTTTAAATACCAAATAGTGAGGTATTTACTAAAAATTTGATTTTGGGAGATGCAAGTCACTCTCCAAATTTCCATATGATATATACTCCTGGAGTAATAGCGCACTAATCATGTTATTATAATCGAGATTGACTGATTATTTTTTTTCAGGTCTGGACAAGCGATGCTCAAAGTAACGGCAGAGGTTATAGTATTGTAAATATCCTAACGTTTATACTCAAATATCATTCATGCCTAAAACTGATATTTCCATAAAGTCTTCGTAATTTTCCGCCCCATGCATATTTCGATGATAGTGTTTCATTGATGGTACAGAGAAAAACTTAAAAAAAAAAAATTGATCTATTATAAATTTGCAACACTATTTTTTCTTCGAATCGCAAACATATATACATTATCCTTGCGTAAATTATAGAACGTCCGATTATACGCGGATAATATTTTTCAATTAAAAAAAAACATCAACTACTCGTAGATGGGGGATTGGACGCAAGTAAAGATCTGTTTACGATCCAGATAGCTATGGCAAGGCGTAACTATATCCAAAACTTAATCACTAACACAAAAATATTATAGCTTATTATAGAAACGAAAATTATCTCGACATACTTTGAGCGTAAAAAAATGCTCTGATTTGTCCAGATATGAAGGCTTCAGTTCGTTTCTATTCCGTTCCACTGATTTTCTGGCATTTTCATTCGCAAAAAGATTGCGGCAGCAAGCTCAATATTTCCTTACAAGAATATCTTTGCAGTGCAATATACAATTCCAAGCCAACTAGAATCCTAACTGCTCATTTTTTCAATATTTAATTCCTATTGGAACTACAAATAATAACGGTTTGATGCCGTACCTCATTTTTTCGAGTTCTCGTCTTCAACTTTCATGACAAATAAATTACGAAAACAAAATGTGAAACGCCATATTTCGGAGAACAAGATGTTTAAGTTTTAGAGTGTTGTTTCGAATTCGTCTTTACCGTCCTGGGTCATTTCATACCCCAGCCACTCACGCATTGAAGCATTTAAAACCTATAGAAACACGATGATCCTAACGTTACTCTACAATTCACAGCACAAGAGCAGCGAAAGCGGCACCAGCTATCGTATCGGATTGGGCATATCGGTAAATATTTTGACACACACAAGTTTTCATGGCTTTACAAGGTATCAGGATTAACGCAAACATAAACTGCTTTCACATATAGCTGGACAAGGGAATAGAGCCCGAGTTCTCTGGAAAGGTAAATAATCATGAAAATACGTGTAAGTGTAATACGAAAATAGAAAAAGCATTGGTTACTTTTGGCTTCCAGACGTACAGGACAGCTCAAACCATCGTAAATGGTGAAGTAGTTCAAGATGATTATGAGGAACACGATTTGCCCGGTAATGCGGCAACACCGTGGGTTGTACCGAACAACGTACCACAGGTAATTATGTTTTCCCAGTCGGATTTCGGCCTGCATTAAATTATTAGGATGTTGAATAAGTTCTCGCTGTTTTCCAATAGATGGCGTTACGAGAACTGCGTGTGTGTAATTCAAGGTATTCCTATCGCAAGGCTTCGATCCATAGGATTTTCATCTTTTTTAGCTTCATTAAATATATTAATAATCGTCTCTGTAAAATTTCAGGGTCGGTTATCGACCTACTTGCAGAGAAAAAATATTAACATTGCGTATTCTTGTGAAGGAATTCCGAGACGACATACAAAAACCAAATTTCCGGTCGCTACAAAAGTGTATATAATAGTGGGAATCCGTCAAATCCTCAAAAATAATCAGATTTACATACTTAACACTTGTAGTAATCCAATGCTCTCGGAAAAGATTACGCTTGTTGACCTAATTTTGATGTAATATCAAGTCTAATTTGAACTCCCGGTATTGGATTTATCACCACTTGCTACGATAATGAGACGTGACAGCAAGGCAACAGCTGACTGTAGCGATAACCTCATTTCACTCATTCGAATTTCCACACATATTTCATTTTTAACTGACATATTTCGCCGACAAAAATTTTTCAAACTTTTGGCGAGTCGTGGCCCGAATACAATGCTTTATATTTCCTGCACCTGACATTGTTTTGACAGATCGACGTTGAAAAGCATGGAGGTTAAACTCGCCTGGTTGAGTGAAAAGAGACGGAGATAAAACCAATGTAGCCAAATATCAAACGTTGGAATAACTATTTTTTCATTTGTCTAATTACATGTGAACATTCATTAAACAGTTCATATATGGAAAATTCCAGTTATTGCAAATGATTT